>JBBCBC010000027.1:27652763-27967558 GCA_037126765.1 Stenogyne calaminthoides
CCTTACCATGTAATATCTCTTGGTGCAGACACTAACACTAACAGATAAAGCCGAACCACCACAAAGGAAAACCCACTGAGATATGAAATGCCCTCAACTCAACGAAAGTCCGAAACAGGGCAGTCCGCCTCGTGAAGTGCCTTCGTCACCAATATGTACTCTAAGATAATCTTACCCGTCCGGAATTTTGAAGAAGATGGCGAAAAAGAGCAGAGGAGGAAGAAGAGAGAACCGGCCAAATTGATATTAAGAAGCTAAGTTTGCCTTTGAAGTTTGAAATCCCAAAGGAAAAATATATAGGAAAGCAGGTATGCAGCCTTATATCTAGAAAATGACCTGCACTTTTGTGAGAAATGAGAAGAGAGGGAACGTCAATTGTCTGACCAACACCAAAAGAAATCTTCAAAAAATCTCTAAGTACAAAGAACTCTGAAAAATCAGTTATCCATTTTGGTACAAGTCAAAAATTCAACTTTTGGCCCGAGAATCGAGGGCCCGACAGGCGTCGTCATGGACCGAGAAAAATGATCCTCACGCGTGGGACATCATCCTCGGTGCAATCTGCCCAACCTCGCAACTCGCTTAATTGCTGCCTGCTCGACCTCAGCTTTCGCACACCTCGCAAAGCTCAACGAGCTCACGCGAGCTCACTGCTACTCCGCCGGACCTCGTGACTTGCGGCTCATTTTAGCCCCGGAGTTCGCCCACCTCGAGAGATGCTTGGGGCTCGCGGAGCTCGAAAGTTTTGACCTGCGAGCCACTTCAAAGCCTAAACGAGCCCAAACCTCGCGGGCTTGCCTGATCCCCACCAAATCGACAGCCGCGCGCAACACAACCCACATTGCCACGAAGGCCAGGGGACTTGCAGCTTGAACGGAGCTCGCGGGAGCTCGAAGACTCGATGAGCTCGCGCGAGCTCGCTACCATCTCATTCAAAGTTACAGCCCGCCCAGCCTGCGAATTGCGAATTCACGTCCCGATCTTTCGCAACATGCGAATTCACAGCTCGCCCATCTCGCATTTCGCAGCAATGGATTTTTGCATTCAATCGAACCCATATCGCTCAAACAACAGCTCGCTCTGGTGTTCGTCAAATCGCCCGAGTCGCATCGGATTCGTCCCTCTCGAGCTCGCAGCAGCTCGCAGCAGGGGCGCGCCTAGCATGAATGGCTCACGGCCCATGGAGAATAATGAGAACAGGGGCAGTCGATTTGCTCTTGGGAAAACAACTTCGCCCACCACAGAGGCACACAGGTCTACGGAGCTCGCGAGCGGCTCAATTCGCAGCCCAACCCATGAGCCACCTCCATACTCGTGAGAGCTCAGGAGCAGCTCGCAGCAAATCGCGGCTCACAGCAGCTCAGGTGCTTAGCCCTAATTAGCTGGGCTCTGTTATCCAACAAATGGTTGGGCCTTTTTGAATGATATAAGAATTGGGCGTGTTTCAAAAATAAATGGCATGTTCACATAATTGGTGGGTTAACCTGCTGAAGGAGGAATGTGTGGGCCTAATTAAATTTGGTCATATTTTCGGCTCAAAAAAAAATAAAAATTAATTATTAGTATATACATGTAAATATTTCCAAGAGTTGTGAGCTCGGCCTATCTCAAGACTTGACCCACCTCTTCCTAACAAGTCATTTATCCCATTCATATTATTATAAATCCGCATGAGTCTTGGGCCTTCACACCTCGTTACTAAAGTCCAAAGAAGATGACCCATTAGTTGCTTTCCACTATGTCAAATCTAATTGAGAAAAAATTGTTGTGTTGTGTCTTTATTAATTTAAACCCATTAATATTTCACTGCGTTAATGAAGGAGCCCAATTGGATAAGCTGGGCCAAACTTCGCCCGGCCCGAATAGCCAAGCTAAGCTTCGCCCACGAGAACTCATCAAAAAAGGCAAGAGGTCGCCACGCCAAGTAAAAGTGGCTAAGCTTCGTTGAGCTCTCTCGGAAAATCTTATGAAGATAAAGGGTCAAGAGCTCGTTATGAGCTCATTGAAAACTCACTCGACCCGACTCACTATAGACTCTCTCGATGAGTTCCCATCTAAAGGCTCATTTATGAAATTTAAGCTCGATGAGCTCCCGTCTGGCTTCCTCCTATGACTTACCAACTACTCACTAAGAGCTGGCTCAATGAGCTCTCATCAAGCTTCGCCGGAAGCTCTATGATGAAGGTTAACTATCCGGAGTTCATCTGGAAGGTACAACAGTACAATGTCCGCTAGAGCTCCACTTGTACATAAGGAGTCTTTATATGTCAAAGAATCTTGATCTTAAGTCGGAAAAACCCTCCAAGCGTGGCTAAATCAATGGCTTGAACTATAAGACGACAAGATTGGTAACTCGTTTGGGGATCGGGGAACTCGACAAGCCCATTAAGGGCGTGCAAGTGTCGTGCTACTAAATTAAGCGAGCTCCCAAGAGCTCTCGGAGATGTTGGAAATTAATGTAAAATGAATCTTACCGCATTAAATGGAAGTTTGACCATTTGATGTCCTGACAGGATAAACAGAGAAATGAAATGCACTCTCCCATGTAGTATAAATATGGGCACTAGGACCCAAAAACGGTCCTAAAAATATCAATACAAGAGGCAAAATTTGCTTAATCTCCGTCTTGACTTTTATTTATTTTTATGCTTTCGGTCTTTAAATCTTTCATTTGAATTCTCATTGTTTGATTAGTTAGTTACCACAAAGCCATATTCCACACAATTAATCCATTTAAACTAGCTATCAACAACATCATTATCAAAAAGGAGAAATTGTTGGGATGATTTTTGTTTTGATGATTATGCCAAACACCTTTGTAATAGACAAGCTAAGTTGTATAGAAAGTTTGTGTGTCTAGACTTAGTTTTATCTTTATAGGTAACAAGTTGAGGAGGAACTTATCAAGATCAGATGGGGCAGATCAAGATAAGACGAGACTAATAATTTGCAAAAGACGGATCGTGATTAATGCGGATCGGAAGCGTGTTGATCTAGTGCATCTTTCGGTGAACAAAATTCGTCCCTCATCCGCCTTAGCTCAATCTTTGGAGGAGCAATCGCCAACAACTACTACTGATTCAACTAGAAGAATTGGTTCTTTGCTCGACTGTGGTGTGCTATATCACACACCCAAAAATAAATTAATACCTTGACTAATCCACTAAGATGTAGTAGGATAAGTAAGGGGATCCCACAGGGAATAGAGAAATTCAATTTATAATTCGTGTACTAAAACATTAATTAAAAGGGGGGGGGGTTTGGATGATTGATTTATACTTAATTAATGAAAAGAAAAATGCAATGGAATTGAATTTCTAGCTCTCGGATTGCTTTCCCCCCGAATGAAATGATTAATTTAATTAAACAATATCTGAAATCCTTAACGTTACTCGAATCTTGCCCTAAAACCAAAGTGCGACCAAACTAGTTCGAATTATTTCTTAAGTTTAATTAATAAAGAAATACGATTTCTTATTAACCTATTCCAAGAATAACCTCAAAACATGTATTTGAGATTCATCTCTTAGAATGCATTAACGATTCAAAATAATAGGACAAACTAGACTATGAATACGAGACACTCTTTTCATACAATCTAGACTTCATTATCCCAAGGTTACCCTATTTGCTACTCGACATACAATTATAACAATTGCGAATTTATAAAGTGTAAACTAACTAGAAATAATCAAAAGAAATATTTGGATGGCCAAACCTAATAATTCAATTAATTACACATGCATAGCATAAGATTAAATAACGAGGAAAATGATTTAAGCAAGAAAGATGATACTTAATTAATTAAAACATCAATACATTCAGGTTTAGACTCACCTTCGAGCTAGAATATAAAATTAACCACTAAACGTGGCTAATGAAATAAAATAAAAATAAACAAACTCTTGCATCTCTCAATTCTCTTCAATTGTTTCCTCCTCTTTTTCCTTGATATGAAATGCCCAATAGGCGAGGCTTTATATAGTGCTCCAAGGGGCCTTAAATCTTGGAAGAATAAAGACTCTCATTCATGGCCTCCTGATACTTGTTCACATGGGCTTATTCTTTGGCCATTGGTATTGATGATGGCAATGAATAGGGCTTATATTTGTGCTCGATTTGTCCAATTGTTTGCATGTTTTAATGGTTCCCGACACATAACTTGCATCCAATTTGTCAAGTTTTTTTTCCAAATAAAAAGGACTCTAAAAAAACAACCTGAAATCCATAGAAAATACAAAATTAATGTATCGAGACCAAAATATAATAAGTTGAGTAAAATTAAAATAATAGTAAATTAATAACCACAAAATGATTATAATTAAATCAATAAAAACTCATTAAACTCGACTTATCAAATACCCCCACACTTAGACAATTGCTTGTCCTCAAGCCCAAAAATTACTCCACAAAAGAAAAGACTACCCACACATCCACCACTGCACATTCGAGAGTTCAAACCAAAGATAGTTAAAACACTCATCTATATTCCTCGTAACCAAATTTCTGAGCCAAATTTATAAACTGAATGTCCTTTAATGATAACCAAGACTCATATCCACAATCAAGCACAAAGTATCATCAATCATTAGCTACTCATGCTACATCTATAAACCCTAAAGACTGGACCATGGTTTCAATTAATTTTATTTTCCTTCAAAGTTAACAATCTGAGTAAGGTCTTTCTCCAAATATCTTTTTTTTCCTTTTTTTCTTTTTTCAACATTTATTCCTGTCTTGGAACTTTTCGGCTTTTATTCTTGCTTTTTTTTAAACGAGGTCTCGCAGCTCCACTCTACTTTTCAGGTTTTAGTTCAGTTCTTATTGATTTTTTTTTCACTTGAACCCCTGAAAGTAGGTAGCAGTATCGGCCCCTCGTTATTTTTTCAAAAATTCTTTTTGACTAAACACTTTTTCTTTTCCTCCAACCCTCAAAAACTTATTTTCGACTCAAGATACCAACTCAGATTGTTTTCCTCATTAAGAAAATTAAGACAACATCACCAATAAAGTGCAAGCATTTAGGGTTACTTGAGCTAAGTAAATAAAAAGTTAACTCAACTTTGTGACTAATACGTGAACCTAAATCTCATTATCAATCAAGACAAATAACTTCACAAATTCAACATATTTAACAAAACATTTACCCACTAAAAGAACATAAATAAGTATCCAACTATCATGCATAGAACACACTAAAATATCAACTCACATCAAACAACCCCTTCAAAGTATAATTCAACCCCACACTTAAAAAAAATGTGCTAGTCCCTAGTATAAATATACAACAAATAAGCATAAGGAATGAAAAAAAAAAAAAAAATGGAGCGGGTTTGCGAATGTTAAGAAGTAGGAAGAAGGTCGTTGTTCCTTGAGCAACCAAAAAAGAGTGTCATTGTGTGGGTGAACAAAAAATGATCTTTCCAATTAAATTCCAAGCCCACACCTTAAAATTCTACTACAACACATAAATCTGGGAACAAAAATAAGAACACTGGAGAGAGAATTAGAAACAAGACGAAAAAATAAAAATAAAAAGATTTAAAAAAATAAATATATGGATTGCCTCCCAATCGAGCCTTTTGTTTATTGTCATTGGCTTGACTTAGGAATTCTTTCTTTCACGTAATAGGAGTAAAATAATCCTTTACATCAAATGGCATCTTCCTTTGAGAAAGAGTGCTCTCTCCTATCAAATTTTTTCCATTCCAAGATAACCATCTTTTGTTGGTGCAAAGTACGCTCAAGAATTTGGTGTATCTTGGAATTAACTTTATCAGATCAAAGAAAGGTATATGAATTGCACCCATCCGATATACATCAAAAGCATGTTCCTTAACCTTTTTTTCATCTTTCTGGACCCTAAAAGGAAATAAGAAGGGATTAGAAATAATAGGAATCGATTCACATGAACTTACCTCAATTTCCTCCTTAACACTGATAGGTTCAGTGTCTGTTTCTGCAGACTGATTTTCTTGCACAGATTTTTCCAGATCAACATATTCAACTCCTATGTCAGTCTTATTATCAAATTCTCCATAATATTGTTCCTCTTCTATTTCAATCTCCCTCTCAATCATCCTATCTTGGTTAGGTTCTGGAACATCTTCCGGTTGATTTTCACTCACCTGAAACTCTAAGTTCTTTTGCACGTATTCTAGGTTCTTCGTGGTTGCTCGTACATATTGTTGGAATTCCATCATATTTGTTTCTAAGATTTTCATCAATTCTACCAACGACGGCTCTAAGCTTCTCTCACCACTATCTTGTTCATCCTCCAAACTCCTAAGCGCTAATTGGTTTGTTGGGGTTTTTGGATGATTGATTTATACTTAACTAATGAAAAGAAAAATGCAATGGAATTGAATTTCTAGTTCTCAGATTGCTTTCCCCCTGAATGAAATGATTAATTTAATTAAACAATATACGAAATCCTAAACCTTACTCGAATCTTGCCCCTAAACCATTGGTAAGACCAAACTAGTTCGAATTATTTCTTAAGTTTAATTAATAACGAAATACGATTTCTTATTAACCTATTCCAAGCATAACCTTAAAACATGTATTTGAGATTCAACTCTTAGAATGCATTAACGATTCAAAATAATAGGACAAACTAGACTATGAATACGAGACACTCGTTTCATACAATCTAGACTTCGTTATCCCAAGGTTACCCTATTTGCTACTCCGATTACACAATTATAACAATTACGAATTTATAAAGTGTAAACTAGCTAGAAATAATCAAAAGAAATATTTGGATAGCCAAACCTAATAATTCAATTAATTACACATGCATAAAGCATAAGATTAAATAACGAAGAAAATGATTTAAGCAAGAAATATGATACTTAATTAATTAAAACATCAAAACATTCAGGTTTGGCTCACCTCGAAATAGAATATAAAATTAACCACTAAACGTGGCTAATGAAATAAAATAAAAATAAACAAACTCTTGCATCTCTCAATTCTCTTCAATTGTTTCCTCCTCTTTTTCCTTGATATGAAATGCCCAATAGGTGAGGCTTTATATAGTGCTCCAAGGGACCTTAAATCTTGGAAGAATAAAGACTCTCAATCATGGCCTCCTTGATACTTGTTCAGATGGCTTATTCTTTGGCCATTGGTATTGATGATGGCAATGAATGGTAATGAATGGGGTGATATTTGTGCTCAATTTCTCGGTCGATTTGTCCACTATTTGCAAGTTTTTATGGTTCCGATCTACATGTAACATGCATCCAATTTGCCAATTTTTCTCCAGCTAAAAAGGACTCTAAAAACAACCTAAAATCCACTGAAAACACAAAATCAATGTATCGAGACCAAAATATAATAAGTCGAGTAAAAGTAAAATAATAGTAAATTAATAACCACAAAATGATTATAATTAACTCAATAAAAACTCATTAAACTCGACTTATCAGACTGCTAATGTGCCAATCATTCATGCTGATGTTGCTTCACTTTATAATCTGATCTACCCATTTACGATCGGTGTCGAGACTTCGAAACTCAAGAGCTATTCCAAACAGTCCAGGAGCATGGGAAAGCTATTGAAGAACATGGTAAGGCTCTGGGAGAAGTGGCCTCCAGACTGGATGTAGTTGAAGACTTCTCATCTCAGATCCAAAGAAAAGCAAAATGAAGAAAGAGCTTGGAAGTGGCTAAGAAACTGGAAGTAGAGAAACCTGCTGAAGCCAATGGGAAAAAAATGACATCAAAGCTTCTAGCAGAGAGGAAGAGGCAAGAATCAGAACAGAGGAAGAAAGAGGATGCAGAGCAAAAGAAATCTAAGCTTGCAGAATCAGCTAGCCTGAGCAGGACTTTCAAGATGAGACAGAAGAAGAAGAAGAAAGCTCAAGCTGCTGCTGAAGAGGAGGAAGAAACTTGGGTTGAAAGGGCCTTGCTTGCACCTGTAAAGGATGTAATTATAGAAAGTAAAGAAGCTTTGGCTTGCTGGGGTCGTATTAAAAAGTAGAATGGTTGTTTGATGTATACATCATTCAGAGGATCCCATATGAGTCTGATCAGGAGAAGTTTGATGAAGACTTCCTGAACTGGTTGGAATTGAAGCACAAGAAATTTCATCAAATTCTGATGAAAGAATCAGAACTCACTACTCTCAAGCCTATGGCTCCCAGATATGAGTTCATGGATCCACCAGTTAGGCCTGAAAATACATTCAACCTAGTTGTCTTCAAAGCATTACTCTATCAATGTATTGAGAAAGGCAACATCAACGAGAATGAACGACAGTTGGAACTGCTTACAAGACTGTATGACATTTTTAGAATTCCAGCTGACCAAAGAGATGTCGTATAGAATATTTCAGAAGACTTGTTAGGATCAGTTGAGAGAACTCTTTCCTTGTACTTGTAATTTCTCCTATTATTAACGAAAGGTTCTTATTTTCTGATCTTAAGATAAATACTCATTATCTTCTGATTTTTGTGTGTTTGTCTTTTAAATTTATTTCAACATTGATTTTTCTCTATGTATGTTTTGGTTTCATAAAAAGGGGGAAATTTGTTAGGAAAATTTATAGTTTTGACGAAAGTTCCAAAACATGTGTAATAGGACCAGTCAGACGTGTTAGCTGACTAGTGAATTAGATAGGAACCAGCTGACAATGTATATGTATTGATGATTAGAATAAGTCATATATGGAGGGGAAACTCAATATATATATATATATATATATATATATAAGTTAACTTTTTTCAGATCAGAAGAAACGAAGATCAGAAGACCTGAAGAGTTTAAGACTAGAAGACCCATGACATCGAAGATATCAACAGAGTCTCAAGTTGTGCTAAGATAATTAGAACCAGAAGAATCAAGGTAGACTGATCAGTCTGGACTAGTCAGTATAGCTCAAAGTCAGTTATCCACGAAGAGTATTCAACAAGTCATACACTAGATCAGACAAGAAGAATGTCAACCAGTTGAGTTGGACGAGCGCTGAATATATGTACTTGTCAACCAACCAGAGATAGACACGTATGTAATTTATCTGACAGAGCGTGGGATAGAGTCTCAGGGTCAAACGACTTGAAAGGACAAAATTGCATGCTTTAGGCATGGTCATTCCTGAGAACGTCACTTTATCTCTGCAAACTACCTAAAATAGCTTGAGATTCAAATTGCTCTCCAATGGCTCTTTGATCTTAAAGTCTATAAATATGGGATAACTCCTTCAGTGTTAAACACATAAATTATCAAGCATTCAAGCCTTAAGCAATTCAGCAAGAACACTACAGAACATTATGTATATCTTCAAGTGTTCATCTCATATCCTCTTAGCAGAATTATCTCTCTTAGCTTTTAGGCTAAACACTTGTTAGGGTTAATTCCTAGTTGGAGAAACAACAAATCTTTCCCAAATAGATCTTGTTAGGTTAGTTTCTTAGCAAGATTATAAGTTAGAAGTTCTAGCTTATTTTCTGGGATTATTGAGTGTGAACTCTATAAACATCAGTTTGTAACTGTGTTTCCTAACACATTAAACTAAGGTGGATTATTAGTAAGCCCCGTGCTGATAGGGAAGAGTGGCCGTAGGAGAAGTTCTCCGAACCACTATAAAAATATTGTGAGTTGTTTATCTGTTTTACAATTTGCACACTACTTTTATTAAACAACATGCATAACAGTTGAGAGGATTAGATTAGCACATCACGTCTACTGATCAGACCAGTCTAGTCGATGTCAGCTGATCAGGCAAAACCTTGAGTTAGTTTTCAAAAGAGTTTTTCACACGGGTTAACTGCTTCTGCACATCAGCTAGCTTGATAGACATCCAACTGACCATCTTCCGAGTAGTCAGTTGGTTGTATATCAGTTCGAGTTAATTTACTTGCACTCTACAACACTTATATGTTATACATGTTGTACACGCAAAAGTTTTGAAAGTCTACTCATCCCTCCCCTCTGGACTTTCCACACACGAAATCCATTCTGGACCTACAATAAATATATAATAGGAGCTCCCTTTACATATATAGTATTGGCACCAATCGTCTAGGGTCGGTTATCATTTTTAGTTGATTAATCTTGATCATCCATTATTTTGCATGAATTACTCATATTATTTTTTACCTTTATTTAATACACTTTAATACGACTTTAATGATAGGCTGAATTCAAGTCCCACTAATTTGTTGTCACACCTATTTAAAACGAAGTTCCATCACAGAAAAGTTTCATCCATTATTTCGCTATTACTTTAATCTCATGCTTAACAAGCAAATAAAATTTCGATTCTTAGTGGCATTGTTTTCGTTAGGAATTTTAGTTTCAAGTTGTATAAGAGTTATATAAAAATTTGAAATGATGAATTTGTTTTCTGATGATACAATATTTGTGGACTTATGTCTTCTTCGAGATGAGCTTAAGGATGGTAGAAAGTTTCTTACACGTAAGCCTAAAATCTTCCAGTTTGGATTCAAAATATTTTTGTGTGATAATTCTATTAAAGATGGTTGTTTTTGTATATTTAAAGTTCTCGAGGTCGAGGTCGAAGAGTTTCACTTTTAATTTATCATTATTTCAGTAATGATTACATATGTGAAATTTTATGATCATGTTGTACTATTATTTTAATGAATATACATATTTACGTAATTTGTTTAAACATGTATTGTATATGTTTAAAATGTATTAATATTATAATAATATTCCTATTGTGATCGATAAAATTTGATTAAATCAAGGTACTAATTGCTTTGTTAATAATTGTATAATTATCTTTATAAAAAAAGAATTTGTTCGATTATTGTATTTCCACAATATAGTGATTGCATAAATTAGTATATAGTGAGATAACACGGGTTGAGATTTGTAGGAATAAAGTTTACTATTGCTATATTCATGGCACAAGTAATTATCATACCCTTCCACAATCAATTATAATTCTCTGTTTATAAATGTAAGAGAATATAATAATTAGCAGTGAAATAATCCTAAAATTAAAGGGAAGTCACAAAATTAGTGCTCGATTGGAAATGTCAATTAAGACAATAAATCAGTGCACAATTATACACAAAAATTGTATGTTGATTAATTCTTATAAAATCTTATAATTTTAAAGTAGTTAAGTTTTTTTGATTTTATATATTTCTCAAACTTATAGTATTATTATTTAGATGACATTGTTAGAATTGTCATAATTTAGATTGAATTGTTTTATTCTTTTTAAAAAAAAAGTGTTATTCTTAATTTTAAAAACTATAAAATTTTGCTCCAATCGTCACCGGCCGTTGATCCTTTTTAGTGTATTAATCTTGATCGTCCATTTACTACATCAATTATTCATAATACATTATAATTAATGAAAGTGTGTGTGCATGTATTTTCAAAGTGTTGTTGAAAATGTTGCGCAACATGTAAAACAGCATATGACAGCGGAAGTATTAAAAACGCAATGCAAAAGATTTCAAAATTGTGTATAGTCTGAAATCAGACTATACGAACCTCATGGTTAAAAATATCATTATAACAAGTAGTGAAATACACAAGAACCTCTTACAAGATCCTAAAAGGTATAGTGAAAAACCACACACCAAAAGCAATCTATTCAATCAAGTAACTAGTGATCTTATTCAACCTAAAACTTGATCTAATAAGATAAACACAGTATTGATGGGAAATGTTGGGATACACTCGACCAGTACAAATAGAATAACATCGACCCTCATACTCCACTCACGGTTGTGTCTCAGATGCTACTCTCTAAAATTTGGAGTAGAGCATATGGTATTTCACTTTTTCTCAAACTTGTATCTCGACCAATGCAGGGTATCTATAGACTTGAAGATCATCTGCATTGTCATATTCACTAGGCTTAGATAGCCTTGAACATCTCCTCCACTAGCTCCATGATCTTGGTGTAACCAACTTTTTATTCACACTCATCCACAATGCAACCGCCTGACAATAAAACCGAATTATCATCAAACTGCAATGTAGAAAATATTGGAAAAACACATCTGTTAAAACGGAGTCAGTGTTAGGAGGAAGGACAAATTTATGATGTTGTGCAGAATGTTGTCCAACATATGGAACAACCTCCGTGTAACATCAACAATCAAGAATCTCACACCTATTATAGATTTTTTACCATTACTTTAATAAAATTAATTGCGTCTTTAATAACATGCTGAATTCAAGGCTCTGTGATTTGTTCTTACACCTATTTAAAGAGAAGTTTCATCATTCCATTAATTCATCCATTATTTCATACTTTTAAATCGTCCATTATTTTATTTTTTCTCATTCAAAGTCCCGGTGATTTGTTCTCGTGTGTTATTTTTATTTATTTATTTTGAATCAGATTGTTTTTACTTTTAATTTTAAGAGAATTCTTAATTTTATTATGTTATATATTCTTACTATGTTATTATTAATTATAACCGTAAAATTTGATTTGATGATATATAATTATTTTCCTTATATTTCCATTTTATTCATCTCATCCTCTAATATTAATTGATTATTTTATTAAAATTATATATGGATCAGCTATTATAAAAAGAAGTTGTAGATGATTGATTATTAGTTGCCTTCAATCAAGCTATTCATTTTGTAAATTTGTGTATATGACAAATCTTATAATTTTAATGTTGTTATGTTTTTTAGATTTTATATATTGCTCAAACTTATAGTATTATTTATGTGATTAAACATTTTTAGAAAATTTTCATAGTTCAGATTGAATTGCTTGATTTATTTAAAAATTAATTATTCTTAATATTAAACAAAGCAAAATTTGATTTAATGATATTACATTTGTAAATTCTTAAATAATTGAATGCCCCATGATCCATTAAAGAAAATGATAAAAAATAATGTGGAAAGTTTATAATTCTCTTGGCTACTTTGTATTACAAATCGAATAAAATATAGATTATTCTAATGATGTTTAATTTTAGTAGGCTCAATACTATATTCCTTGCAAATGATTGACAAAAAAGTAATATAAGTACCATGATATATATCGTTGAGAGTTGTAAGGATATAGTTTAATATAACTATATTCAGGGCATAAGTAATTATCATCCTCTTGCACAATCAATTATTATTCTCTACTTATAGATATAAGGGAATATAATTATTAGAAGTGAAGTAATCCCAAAATTAAAGGGAAGTCACAAAATTAGTGCTCGACTGAAAACGTCAATTAAGTCAACAAATTAGTGCACAATTATACACGAATATTGAATATTGATTAATTTTTATAAAATCTTATAATTTAAAAGTAGTTAAGTTTTTTAATTAATTTTTTTTAAAAAAAAAATCCTATTTTAGTTTTTGTTTGGGCCAGCCCACCTAGGCATCAACAGTTCGAAATTGCGGCATGATAATTTGATAGAAATACTTAATAGATGTAATATAATTAAAATAATTTATATTATTTCTCATATTCTAATTTTACGGCCTAGGGTATATTTTTTTTATTATTTTGTTTCTCCTTCCCTCCTATTTGTCTCTTGTTTTGGCGCCATAAGAGAAAGAGCAGCAACCACTGTATATTTTGTTTTCACTATTGATCTCTTTTATTTTCTCAATCTTCAAACTCAAGTTAGAATGTCATCACTGGAAAAGGTTTGTTCCCTCGTTATTTTGCAAATCTTATGGTATCTGTTGCTTTTAAATTTTTGTGTTCAATATTTTTGTTTGTCATGATATATATCGTATTATTTTGATAAAAAGAGATTTGATAAATTCAGTTGAATACACCTTACATCCAATAAATTTTACATCAAGGTCATATTTGAATTTGTATCGAATACATAAAAAATTACTAGCTATTTTTAATTAATTTTGTTTATTAGAGTATAACTAGGAGCCACAAGACTAGAATCAATTATGATTCCCAAAGTGTGCCTGCCACACATTGTTGGTGGTATCCAAGAGGGTATCTGATTTTTATTAAATAATTCATTCATATATAGTGGTAGTCACACTGTTATTATAACACTCTTTGGTTTGTATTGACTTTCATTTATTAGGTTGCTTCCCTCAGGTTAATAATAAATAAATTATTAGTTTCAACATAACTAATTACTAGCTTTTGATATTATTCTGTGATGCTGACTTTGATGATTATAGCTGCAATCCATTATCAATTTCATGTCATGTTTCCTTATTGCTTTACAGGATAAGTTTAAGCATGAGATTGGTATGAAGTTTGATAGCCTAGATGAGGCATGGAAATTTTGGATTGAATATGGTGGGAAAATTGGTTTTGGTGTTAGACAACATTACGCTAACAAGAACAGGAAGTCTGGCTTTATAACTTCATATAAATATATTTTTTGTAAAGAAGGTGTTCGTAAACAAGATAAAAAGAGACTATTTGGTCGTCAATCCTCGACTTGAGACTCGAACAGATTGTAAAGTGAGAATGAGAATCAAACATGTTGATGGTAAGTACATTGTTGATGAGTTCATCGAAGATCATAATCACCCTTTCCATCTTCAAGAGACAATTCATATGTTGGCTTCCCAAAATTACAGAAGTTCAAGCACATGAAATTGATTTAGCAGAAGATGCTGGACTTAGGCAGAAATCAACTTTCCAGTTGATGAGTAGGCAAGCAGGAGGTAGGGAAGGTCTTGGTTATACAAGGATAGATGCTAAAAATTATCTCCGATCCAAGAGACAAAGAAGTATGGCGTATGGCGAAGTCGGATGTCTAATGCGATATTTTCAAAAACAGTTGTCTAAAAATCCATCGTTTTATCATGCCAATCAGATGGATATGGAAGAACAAATAACTAATGTTTTTTTGGGCTGATGCAAGAATGTTAATTGACTATGAGTACTTTGGTGACGTTGTGTCTCTAGATACCACATATTGTACAAATCGTGCACATCAACCGCTTGCTATCTTCTCAGGCCTCAACCATCATAAAGGAGTTGTAATTTTTGGTGCATCACTTTTATATGATGAGAGTGCAGCATCATTTAAATGGTTGTTCGAAACATTTCTAGAATCACACAAACAAAAAAGACCTTTGACTATCTTCACTGACCAGGATCAAGCTATGAAAAAGGCCTTACATGAGGTGATGCCTGAGATATTTCATGGATTGTGCACATGGCACTTGATGCAAAATGGAATCAAGCACTTGGGAAACTTAATGAAAGATTGGGGTCATATTTCTTAAGCGATTTTAAGAGGTGCATGTATGGTATTGATGATGAGACCAAGTTTGAGGAGGCATGGAGTGTTTTACTAGAGCAATATAATGTTCAGGAGAACAAGTGGCTCCAAACTACTTATGGTGTAAAAAAGAAATGGGCTATTTGTTACATGAAGCATGCTTGTACGCTTGGCATAAGGAGCACACAACTTAGTGAAAGCGTGAATTCTGATATCAAGAGTTGTATGAATCCCGACTTGGATATTGAGCAATTTTTCAAGCACTTTGAACAATTCTTGGAGGACAAGAGGTATAATGAGCTAAAGTGTGAATTTGATACACGTTAAAAATTGCCAAGATTAAAATTAAAGAGTTCTCCTATGTTGCGTCAGCTTTCTGAGATTTATACGCCCACAGTCTTTCACCTATTTCAGACAGAATTTGATTTGTTTGCAGCTGCCTACATAAATTATAGAAATGAAGCTCAAACATTATTTGAATATGTTGTTGGGATAATCGGTAAGGACGGAGAATGGAGACTGGCATTTAATCCCGACACCAAGATGATTTCTTGTAGCTATCGAAAATTTGAGATGATTGGATTGTTGTGTTGTCATGCTGTGAAAGTGTATGATGTGATGGATGTAAAAAAACTTCCTCAGCATTACATATTGAAAAGGTGGACAAGAGAAGCTAGGAGCGGAGTGGTACACAATTATATGGGTGATGAAGTCGAGGAAGATCCTAAGATACAAATTACAGAACGATATAGAAAACTTTGTATGATGCTTATACGACTAGCAACTGAAGCATCCATTCACCCATCAACTTTCTCTTTGGTACATAAGGCAGTGTGTGATCTAAGCAAACAGATCATGGAAATGCATTTGACAGAAGATAGTCAAGACAACAATGACAATGCTGGGAGTGCATCATCAAGATCTTTCATGACACAATCAAAAGGATTCAAGAAGAGAATCGGTTTGAAAAGATCAAGACGGATGAAGAGTTGGGTAGAACGTCAACCGAAAAAAGGAAAAAAGAAATCAAGTGTCAAGGTATATTTATTTATTATATTTATTTTTTGTTAAACATACATATAGATATTTAATTTTTGCAATTATTGTAGGACGTTGAAGTAAACAATATATTATCTCCATCTTGTTCAGAACCTCCAGTACCTCAAAGATGTCTTGAAATAACTAGGAGTCAATTTAGTTTTACTGAACTCTTGATGGTACGTTTAAGATTATATATCAAAAAAAAAAAATTAACAAATAAGTTGATCTAATTCATAATTTATTTATTTTTGCAGGCGCCACTTAACCATCCCCAGGGTTCTCTTGAAAGCATGTTTTTTAATGGAGATACATCTAATATGCTTTGATTAGTAGCCTTCATTTTATTTAATGTTCTTAGTTCCTCTTAGACACTTATTACACTTTCAACCATGTTCTTTTATTATCGTTCTTTTATTAAGTAAAATTTAACTTTCTTTTATCTTCTATGTAATTTATTGTTAGATCTTTTATTATATCATGTATATGTATGTAAAATTTATTTGAGATAAAATAAAAAGAAAAATGATTAAACATTAAACAAATTCTAAATGTGAAGAAAAGGAGTAAAATACAATATTTTTGTTTAATAAAAATAATGCACAGGCATAATGCCCAAAAAATTTATGAACAAAAAATAAGGTAAAAGGCTAATAAATAAAGTACAATTTAAAATTATGAACATGATTTCAATCCTGCTGGTGCTACTTAGGATTAGCGATTTCGCACGTGTACATAAATAATGCCTAGGTGGCGGTTGGTTCAAACAAAAATTAAATTAGAAAAACCTTTTTTTTAAAAAATTTAGTCAGACAAAACAACGCGTATTGATACCATGTACACTATGCTGGGGAAACTGCCCAGCAGAGGATCCCTATCCCTTAATTTGGTCACAAATTCCCAATTCATTTTGTTTGTGTATATGGCAAATCAAGCAATTCATCCTCTAATACTAATTGATTATTGGTATGCTTCAAACAAGCAACTCATTTTTTCATGTATTTTTTTTATGAAAAACTTATTTGGATTAGATATAAGGCATGAAGAATTAGACCTAGAGGTTGTTGATTTCTTAATCTCTGTCACTTAAATGAGATTGTATGTAATTAATAACTATTGCTTTGATTTATTATGGGTAGAGAATCAAAGAGATTCAATGGCTTTGTATTTTGGGCAATATTATTAATTACAGGACAGATCTCCAAGATCTAATACAGACAATCGTGTACTTGGAGAGTCTTGTTTGATTTTGTCCCCTTGGTGGGCTCAAAAGTTTTATAATATCAGATCTTGCAAATGGATTAATTTTCGGTATGATAATAATGTTGATTTGTCCTTACTCCAAGGAAAAAAATATTAATTAATTATAACATTCAGTAGGTTAAATTAATTAATGGAAAATGAATTTTAAACTCGGAAAATAATAACCGAGAGCTATATTTCGTAATATGGGTTAGGATGGATAGTGCAATATTAATTATATAGTGGAATCAATTAATATTAATAAGTTGAAATAATATTGTGGCTCAATATTGATTTTCGGGCCCATTGGAAGGTCCAATCCTAATTCTTCAATCAAAGAGAATATAAAAATTCATGCTTCATGACCCCATAATATCAGATATTTTTGAAACGTCGATAATTTGTGATTTTCAAAAAATTTCAAAATAAGAAAAATTAATTCTTCCTTGAGTGTTAGATAGTTTGTGAGATTTCCCACCGAATCTACAAGCTAAGACTTAGAGAATATTTGGAAAGGTGTTTGAGTTGAAGACTTTGAATTGCACGACTCCTCTAATCTTGCTTATGTTCACCATAGTGGTAAGCTTTTTATGTTCAATATTTGCTTATTGAATATACTTACCTATTACTTGATGGTTACATGATATAATCAGAAATGTAGCGTCAGTCGAAACACGTTTCAAGAAAGTAGATGGTGACATGCTTAAAATCATGGAATTCACCAACAATCTCCTACAAACCTTGCACTCCCGGAAAAGGGTTGAATTCGGTCCTAACGGAGTTGGTTTTTGTTGGGGAATGAGTTGCACAGATCTATTCGGGGTGAATATTTAAATACAAATTTAATTCTTTAATTATTACTAACATGAATTAATCCTATATTAATTCAAATAATAATTGCAACAACATATCATACATATAATAAGGCCACGTAAAACCTACGCATGCGGAATCTACGGGTTTACGTGAACGTACCTCTCGGGATGACAGTGAATTCGGTTGGACGGACTAACCAAAAGGACTTCCCAAGTATTCCCTTAGCCCTTGCTCAACTATCCGGTGGAAGGACACTTGTCGAACAATTAACAAAAGGAAAAAAATAAACTTTGTTGCACCACTTATGTGGATTTGCTAATTTTTCCAGCACATGGAATTGTACTTGGGAATGAAAGAATCATCCCCTATTTATAGGTGAGAAGTGGTCGAAATTTTCAGTAGAAAACCAATGTGGGAAAAGACTTTTCTTGATCACCAAGAAATCTTGAATATATCTCCTATATTCTTTTTCCCATAATTAAAATATTCCACAAAAATCTCACCTTCTCAATATATGGAATTTTCAAAAATTAAGGGTCCCAAGATTCCAAGATTTGGACCTTCTTGAATTTATGAGATATTCTTGTATTTCAAAAATACATATCTTCCATAATATCTTTTCAAGAAAATCAAGAAAATCTTTCTTGCCCTTTATTTTCAAAAATTTCGAAATATCCCTTATGAATAACCAAGTGGGAGATTTCTTGAATTTAATGAGATAATCTTGTATTCCAAGAATACATATCTTCATTCCATAACAAAATTCAAAGAAAATCTTTCTCCCTCTTTTATCCATAAATTTCGAAAAATATCAAGGAAAAATAAGCAACAATATTTATTTTATTTTAATCACATTTTTTGGGTTATTGGACTATTTGTTGGGCTACCGAGGGGGCCTTTAGGAGAATTAAGATTGGACCTTCTAATGGACCTTGAATATCTAATATTGAGCCACAATATAATTCAAGCCCATAAATATTAATTAATCCCACTACATAATTAATATTGCACTATTCATCTTAACCCATATTACAGTCAATATGACTCCCGGTCATTATTTCCCGTGTTTAAGATTATCTAGCCCATTAATTAATTCAAGCCACCAAAAATAGCTTTCCATTAATTAATATCTTTTATCCTTGGTCAAGGAACGGTTCAACATTATTATCCATACTAAAACTAATTCCACTTGAGATTTGGTATGATAAAGCTTATGAACCTCCCAAGGGGACAAATCAAACAAGCGCACTTGCACACGATTCTTCGTATTAAATCTTAGCAATCACATGTGACTAATAATATTGCCCAAGATAAAAAGTATTGAATCTCTTTGATTCGCTACCTATGATAAGTCAAAGCAATAGTTACCAATCCCACGTGATCCTATTTAAGGAACGAAGATTAAGAAACAACGAACCACTGGGGTCTAATTCTTCCTTGTTCAGTTCTGAAGAATTTATCCTCCTGTAGGTCCTATTCAGTGCATCAGTCATGCACTAGTGTAATCTCTTGGTCAAGACAAACCAATCTGAGCTTTACACCTCAACCTTTCGCGATGGGTTGTTCATTTCCATCTAGGTCGTGAATGACATACTTTTAGTTACAAGGGACTGTTAATTTAATCTTCTGTGATCTGGTATCACTAAATTAACTACAATGTAACACGTACGAATTATTGAACATTTATGCAGTAAATATATGTAACATTCAATCATATTTAAAGCATCAGTGATAAACAATTTATTTCAAGAATAAGTCTAAAAATTCGGTTTTAGATTATACAAAGTAAAAAGCATACTTTTCAGTATAATCCCAACAATCTCCCACTTATACTCAAAGTCTGCTTTTAAGTATACTACAACATGTCTCGCGTAGTCCGTGACATCTAATGTCACCTACACGAACCTAATAATTTCTCCCACTTATACTCAAAGCAGATTGGCAACGGTCTTGACACCCATTCCACCCACATGTCTCTCGAATGTATTCAGAGGCGACTTTTTGTGAATGGATCTCGCTAGTCGTCCTCGACGCTATCTTTGCCACATCTATATCTCCTCTCTTAACGATTTCTCGTATAAGATGTCTTTCCCTTTAGTGTGCTTGTTTGACTCGTGGACTCTTGGTTCTCTTGAATTTGCAAGCCCCCTAGCAGATATTGCTAGACAAATTTAGAACACCATCCAAGTCCACTAAGAAGATCTAGAGCCCAATCGGTTCTTTCCATTGCTTCTGGCAGCTACTTACCCGGCTTCCATGGTTGAGTCAGTGATGCATTTCTGCTTCACACTCGTCCATTTGATGGCTACATTTCCCAAATGGAAACACACTAACTGAGGCAGATAATTTATGGAATCTAAATCTGATTGGAAATCCGAGTCCGTGTAGTCGATGGGGATTGGAGTATCTGACTGATAACTCAATATTCTATCCCGAGTTCTTTTCAGACACTTCAGAATATTTTTAACTGTCGTCCAATGCGCTTTCCCTAGGTTACTTTGATATCTTGCTACCATGCCTACGGCAAAGCAGATATCCGGTCTCGTACACAGCATTGCATACATAAGGTTTCCGACAGCCGAAGCACAAGGAATGCCTTTCATGTCATCTATCTCCTTTTGCGTCTTAGGGGGCATTTTCTTGGATAGATGGATTCCATGCCTGAAAGGTACGAATCCTTTCTTGGAATCATGCATGCTGAATCATTTCAAGACAGTATCTATGTATGAAACTTGCGATAACCCGATCATCCTTTTCCTGTGATCTCGAGTTATCTTGATCCCAAGGATGTGTCCGGCTTTCCCTAAGTCTTTCATATCAAACTGTTTTGAAAACCATACCCTTACGTCTAATCACACCTTCACATCGTTCCCGATGATCACAATGTCATCTATGTATAGTACTAAGAATACCAATGCAGTTCCGACACGCTTTTTATACACACAACTTTTAAACTCGTTTTGATCAAACCCATAAGACTTTATAACAAGCTCTGGATGCCTGTTTGAGTCCGTAAATGGACCTCTTGAGCTTACAAACTAGGTGTTCTTGGCCTGTTTCAATGAAACCTTGGGGTTGTTGCATATAGATCTCTTCATCAAGACTTCCGTTAAGGAAAGCTATCTTGACATCCATTTGCCAGATTTCAAAATCGAAATGCGCAGCATTCGATAAGAGAATACGGATGGACTTAAGCATGGCTACGGGCAAAAAAGTTTCCTCATAATCGATCCCTTCTTTCTGAGTATAACCTTTCGCCACTAGTCTTGCTTTAAAGGTTTCAACCTTCCCGTCTGGTCCTCTTTTCCTCTTATATACCCACTTGCATCCAATGGGTTTGACCCCATTAAGTGGTTCGATTAGCTCCCACACTCTATTATGAAACATAGAACCCATTTCGGCTTTCATTGCTGTTTGTCAAGAAACTGCATCCTTATCTTGGAGTGCCTCGTCATATGTCCATGGGTCTAATTCTACTTGTCCGGGAATCAAGTCCGAGGACTCTCCCATTCCCATGAATCTCTCGGGCTATCTAACAACCCTCCCACTACGACGAGGCTCCGGTTGTGAAAACGTATTGTTTGGTATATCATCTAGTACAGTTGACACTGAGGTTTGCCCTCTAAGCTCATTTAAGGTAATCTCACTTCTGGATTTTCTTTGGTTCATATAGTCTTCTTCCAAAAATCTAAAGTGGGTGCTCATGACCACCTTTCGATCTTCGGGACTATAGAACATACACCCTTTTGTTCCCTCAGGGTATCCTACAAACAACCTTAATTCTGATCGAGGATCCAATTTACCGGCTTCCTTGTCCAACACGTAGGCCGGACACCCCCAAATTCTCATGTGTCTCATACTAGGCTTGCGCCCGGTCCACAATTCTTTGGGAGTTTTGGGAACCGATTTGGATAGCACCAAGTTCAGAATGTAAGTCATTGTTTCCAAGGTATGACCCGAATCGACTTTTGGAAGATGCACATAACTCATCATTGATCTAACCATTTCCAAAAGAGTTATGTTTCTTCGCTCTGCAACCCCGTTTTGTTGAGGGGTTCCGGGTGCAGTGAGCTGGGATACAATCCCTTCATCAGATAAGTAGTTCAAAAACTCATCGCTGAGGTATTCGCCTCCACGATCAGATCGTAGAGACTTGATACGTTTTTCCCTATGATTCTCTGTTTGAGCCTTAAATTCTTAGAATTTCTCAAAGGTCTCAGATTCATGCTTCATAAGGAAAATGTAACCGTACCTTGAGTAATCATCAATAAAATTACTCATAACCTCCTCTTGCTTTGGTTGACATTGGACCACATACATCTGTGTGAACGATCTCTAACACTTCTTTGGCCCTATTCCCCTTGGCTCCAAATGCCCTCTTGGTCATATTACCCTCCAAACATGATTCGCAGGTTGGAATCGGTTCATCTTGGAGAAGCCCTAGTGAACCGTCTCTCACCAACCTTTGGATCCTCTTTGGATTTATATGACCCAATCGTAGATGCCAAAGAAGTGTCTCGTTCACGTTTGATGAACATTTTCTTTTCTCGGAAACAGTTGATGTGTTATAGGATACATTTCGTGAGTGGTGTGCACAGTTAATTGTATAGAGATCATTCAACAACGTTCCATGACAGATAAATTTATCAAAAAGAAAAATGGTAACAACTTTATTAAAAAAGTAACCGAATATCCATCATAAAAAGTTTAGAAACTGAAAACAAATTCTTTCTAAAATTCCGGAACGTAAAGAATATCTCAAAATTAAAACTCTGTCTTCAAAAGACAGGTGCACTTCCCATTTGCTTGTTTGCCACTCTCAAGATCGCCCAGTGTGATGAGGACCTCACTCCCACTAAGTTGTCGGGTCCGCTTGAACCCCTGTAATGTGAAACAAACATGATTAGTGGATCCCGTATCCACCACCCACAAAATGGGAGGCATACGCCGCTAAACAAGTTTCAACAACTAGTGCGTGAGAATTACCTTTCTTTCCATCCCTTTTGGGTCCAACAGCAGTGACCTCCAATGTCCTTTCTCACCGCAGTTGAAGCACTTCCCCTTAGCTGGCTTGTTCACTCCATCACCCATTTTCACCTTATCTTTGCCATTGGCAACACTTGAGTTCACTTGCTTGTGGCCTTTGTTCCTTTTCTTGTTCTTACCACCCCTTGGTCTAGAAGAAGAAGAAGGTCCGTTGCCACCAAGGCTTGGCTCTTCCGCCTAATATCGCCTCTGCCGAGACTAAAAGCTTACCTTGATCGCATCGAGAACTTCGATTATTCATTTGGTAGTTCAACTTTGGTGCTTCAAAGCTTTTTAAGAAAAAAATGGAGCACGAAATCGATTTGGGTCTCGATATCGTATTCAGCGCCAAGTACCTCAAGTTTATTAAGGTGAGCCATCATCTGGAGAACGTGCTCCCTTACGGGCGTTCCCTCCACCATTTTCATAGAGAGCAAGTCCCTCATGCTGATCTGACGAGCCACACGGTTCTGATGTTGAAACATCGCTTTAAGACTAGTCATGATTTCCGCAAGCCGTCTCAACGTTCGGTGTTGGTGTTGCAACACATCCGACATAAAGCCAGATGGTACACTTTGCCATTTCGTTAGACCGCTCCCGGTCAAAGATACTCTTTCTTAACCGTTTTAGTGGACTCATCTGATGGTTTATCCGGTTTAGGTGTGGTCAGAACCCAGTTATGGCTTTGTGCAGTGAGGACAATAGTGAGTTTTTGATTCCAATCAACAAAATTTTCTCCAGTGAGCATTGTCTTTTAGTATATTGAGCAAAGGATTAAAAGGTTGCGACATGATGAACTCAAAATAAATAATAATATGCATAAGCACAAATATATCACAAGGTTTGATCACATGCATCATATTAAAATCTCCAAAAAATATGAACATGCATCAGCCAACATCTCAAAATAGTTTAAATAAGCCACGTTGGGTGGGTCATTATTTAAACACATTCAAGCGTGTTACAAACAAAACGATTTACAAACCTTTAATATCCAGATTAATAGTTGGCTCCCTTGACCAATATAAAATTAGACAGGACTTGAGGAAGTATATGCATATCAATTTTATACCTAAGTAATAACCATGATTAAATACAGGATTATTATTTCGCTTTGATCGAGCCTCGTTGGGAGGGTCATCGTCGCCACTAGTAATAACCCACAATCATCCGTTTGGAATTCATTCATGTGAAAGCTATCTTTTGACGTCCCGTTGGGGAATTTCTCCAAAAGAATTCACAAATAAATAAATCATGGAGGTCAAAATTAATTCAATTTTATTATCCTGAATAAAATTGTCAATTAATTGTTTAAACATACTTAGTAATTTTGAAGGTGAGATTTTTCCATTTGGCAACCCTCATGCAAACACATTTAAACAAATTAAATAAAGCATAAGACAACACAAATAAATCAAGCAAAAATGAAAAAATAAACATATTGGGCACAAATTATCCAATTGTCATGGTTTGATTTTTTCTTGACTTGATCTTGAAGAAACACGTTTAATTTCTCCCACTTGTTCGTCTCGAAAAAATACTTGCCTCGAAACGCCACGCCAAGCGGCTTCCTTGACGGATGCACGCCCGCCGCGAGATCCGCCGGCCATTGGCTTGCCAAATTTCTCGGCGAATTTTGCCTGCCTGCGGCGGCCCCGCTTCACAAGGTTCTAAGACACCTCGACACCGCTCGGTGGGTGCGGCGGCTCTAGCAGCTCTGATTACGCGCATCCGCCCCGCGCTCACCGCGCCCCTTCGCCCGCGACCTCGCAGCCCAGCGTCCTCACCGCCGGCGTCCCATCCCCATCCGTTCGGCGATCGCCTGCATCACAGGCGCTTTGCGCCCGCCGATAAATGCGGCCTGCTCTCTGCAGGCCGACCGGCCTAAATCCTGGCGCCCGTGCGTGCCAGGGCGCCCGCGCCGCCTATTCCCGGTTCTGGATTTTATCCTTTAATTCTTCGTCTCTTCGTTCCCAATTCAGTTACAATTTATTTACAAAAATAAATAAACCTAGATCTAGACTAGTCTATTACATTGATCAAATCAAACAAATCCTAGTCTACTTGTGGATTTTCTCACGAGGCAAAACAAATCCTAACGAATCGAATTAAAAAAAAGCACAGTTTATATGCATGCATAAATAAACACATTAAAATCCATGACAATTGGATACCTGTAAAACAGATCTAACAGTTCTACTATCCAATTTCAAATTTAATGTCCGCGAATTAAATTACAATTTAAAAAATTCAGAGCCCGAAACCATGGCTCTGATACCAGTTGTTGGGGAATGAGTTGCACAGATCTATTTAGGGTGAATATTTAAATACAAATTTAATTATTTAATTATTACTAGCATGAATTAATCCTATATTAATTCAAATAATAATTGCAACAACATATCATGCATATAATAAGCCACGTAAAACCTACGACGACGAATCTACGGGTTTACGTGAACGCATTCTCTCGGGATGGCAAAGAATTTGGGTTGACTAACTAACCAAAAGGACTTCCCAAGTATCCCCTTAGCCCTTGCTCAACTATCCGGTGGAAGGACACTTGTCGAACAATTAACAAAAGGAAAAAAATAAACTTTGTTGCACCACTTATGTGGATTTGCTAATTTTTCCAGCACATGGAATTGTACTTGGGAATTAAAGAATCATCCCCTATTTATAGGTGAGAAGTGGTCGAAATTTTCAGTAGAAAACCAATGTGAGAAAAGACTTTTTTTGATCACCAAGAAATCTTGAATATATCTCCTATATTCTTTTTCCCATAATTAAAATATTCCACAAAAATCCCACCTTCTCAATATATGGAATTTTTGAAAATTAAGGGTCCCAAGATTCCAAGATTTGGATCTTCTTGAATTTATGAGATATTCTTGTATTTCAAGAAATACATATCTTCCATAATATCTTTTCAAGAAAATCAAGAAAATCTTTCTTGCCTTTTTATTTTCAAAAATTTCAAATATCCCTTATGAATAACCAAGTGGGAGATTTCTTGAATTTAATGAGATAATCTTATATTCCAAGAATACATACCTTCATTCCATAACAAAATTCAAAGAAAATCTTTTCTCCTCTTTTATCCATAAATTTCAAAATATCAAGGAAAAATAAGCAACAATATTTATTTTATTTTAATCACCTTTTTCAGTTATTGGACTATTTGTTGGGCTACTCAGGGGGCCTTTAGGAGAATTAAGATTGGACCTTCTAATGGACCTTGAATATCTAATATTGAGCCACAATATAATTCAAGCCCATAAATATTAATTAATCCCACTACATAATTAATATTGACTATCCATCTTAACCCATATTACGATCAATATGGCTCCGGTCATTATTTTCCGTGTTTAAGATTATCTAGCCCATTAATTAATTCAAACCACTGAAATAGCTTTCCATTAATTAATATCTTTTATCCTTGGTCAAGGAACGGTTCAACATTATTATCCATACCAGAAACTAATTACATTTGCAAGATTTGGTATGATAAAGCTTATGAACCTCCCAAGGGGGCAAATCAAACAAGCGTACTTGCACACGATTCTTCGTATTAAATCTTAGCAATCACATGTGACTAATAATATTGCCCAAGATAAAAAGTATTGAATCTCTTTGATTCGCTACCCATGATAAGTCAAAGCAATAGTTACCAATCCCACGTGATCCTATTTAAGGAACGAAGATTAAGAAACAACGAACCACTGAGGTCTAATTCTTCCTTGTTCAGTTCTGAAGAATTTATCCTCCTGTAGGTCCTATTCAGTGCATCAGTCATGCACTAGTGTAATCTCTTGGTCAAGACAAACCAATCTGAGCTTTACACCTCAACCTTTCGCGATGGGTTGTTCATTTCCATCTAGGTCGTGACTGACGTACTTTTAGTTACAAGGGACTGTTAATTTAATCTTCTGTGATCTGGTATCACTAAATTAACTACAATGTAACACGTACGAATTATTGAACAGTTATGCAGTAAATATATGTAACATTCAATCATATTTAAAGCATCAGTGATAAATAATTTATTTCAGTAAATAAGTCTGAAAATTAAGTTTCGATTATACAAAGTAAAAAGCATACTTTTCAGTATAATCCCAACAGTTTTTACTTCAAGGCACACGAACCTCAATTGGGATATTCCGAACTTGAACGAAGAATATCAACTTTTGCACGATGCTCGTGTTAGAGTGCGATTGCTTACGTTTTGTAAATGATTTCCTAGCCGATGTAAGATATGAGAAGCGATTAGGTATGAATAGGATTTTAATAATTTAAATGATTAAATTTTAAAATTAAATATTAATATATTACTTGCAGCATTGTTTCCCGATGAGATGATTCGTATCATCTGGCTTCCTCATCCCCCACCGCAGAATGGGCATTGAGATCCCATCATTGTCGAACCTCTACAGGTAGTCTTCATTGACGAGCTTGAGGAGGGCGAGTTTGCTCAACAGTAGAATGAGGATGAGCTTGAGGAGGATGAGTTTGCTCAAATTTTTAGAATGAGGAGAGGACGGGCTTGCTTTCGATGGCGAAATGAAAGCGATTCGAGTTTGAGGGTGAGAAGCTTGAGGAGGACGAGCTTGAGGAGGACGAGCTTGTACATTAGCAGAATGAGGAGCATTGGAATGCTAAAGTGCAAATTGTGCTCATCCATTGTATAATAGGGGTACATGTTAAATGTTTAATTTTTTTATTTTATTTTTTTGGTCAGAAAAAGTAATTCCCATTCCGAAAACGGTATGAGTACCCAAGAAGAGTTACAAGCAAAGAAATATTTTTTACTAGGTCATAAAACAATTACATGATCACAAAAATATAATAATGTTATATCTTTATGCAGGTTCATTTACCCATGACCATCTATTGAGGAGAAATTGTCACTGAATGTATTGCAAGAGGAAGCTGTTGAAAGATTCACAATAAATTTTCCCCAATTGGCGGAGTTGAAAATAGAAGATTATACACTTTCTCTCGAATCTGCATGCTCACTGATACAGAGTAAAAGTGCAAGTGCAGGCCATACAAATGAACTTTATGAATTTGACATAAAATCTTGCCTTGTATGGTGTATCAAGTGAGAATTCTCACATAGACTGACTGGCATAGGTTTGCCTATCATATGGTTTATTTTGCTCTAGCAGATCAGCAATACACATTCCACGTTGTACGTACATCTTTTTCAACTTTTTGGTATTACAAATATATATGGTGATTTGCAAAGAAAAACATTGAGACTTGTTAGCAATCATGTTACCTCGTCCTTATCAAATTGTTGGTAATAGTCCAAGCTTCTTTAAAGAAGCCACTTCTCTTTGTATTTGTCGGATTTTTAATGTAAAGTGGCAGCTCAGCTGAGCCACCAATCTCAATTGCATCATCAATATCCATTAAATAATTTAAATTACACTAATTAGTCAGGGATTTGTCAAACTCTTATCTTTAAAAATTCATACTAGAATCCCAATATGAAAAGCCCACGACTGTTATATCCGAACGTCTAGCAAGGTACAAATATTTAACATTAAAAATCAGGGTGATCACCTCAAGTATTGAGGTGCACCTTCACTAATATATGTAATAAATATGTACATATATTACAACAACACGATAGATAGTAATGACAATTTGTTCCTTCCAATTTTTATTGAAGAAGCTTAACATACATGTCAATGTCGATGACTTCACCATATTAAAAAGTTTGAAATTAAATGATTTCTACAATTACCTTACATAGGTATACCAAAGCTAATATCTGCATATTAAAGTAATGCAAACTAAAATAATTTCTACAAACAAACTTCTTGTTCAATCAACAACACATATCCCAAAGACTTGGAACTAAAAAACAATTTGCGAGAAGGTGCATAAGATGCACTAACATCAAGAATCAATGATAACTAACTTAATAAAAAATGTCATCAACAACTAACTATAAGATATTTTGAATTATCAAACTACCACATATAAACTACATCAACTTATAAGAGTAAAATACTTTATCAATTGTTTTGAGATCAGACATCGATAACATGCACAATCCATGTAAAACACATAATAATTTTTTTTTAATATTTTAGCGATTAAAGATATTTAAAAAGAATGGAAGGGAGTAATTAGAATAAGAAATACATAAAAATATGAACATACAATATTATAAGTAAAAATTATGTCTATAATCAAATAAGGGTTGATTCACAATTAATATATTAGGGATAAATGGAAAGTAAATATCAAAATTAAATAATGAATGAATTGGATTAAAAATTAAAAACTAATAATAATACCATAAATAATTTCTCACAAAAATCCAGAGTTTTAAAATAAGGCCACCATATGAATTTGGGATGGTTCGCCTTTAGTAGATAAGAGATGAATTTCAGATTTTGTTTTCATAATCCTCTTCATTTACTGGTGAGCACTTTGTGCACTATTTATTTGCAATTGAATTTATCTTCTTAGAATCTAATTCTTCAAATTGTTTTTAATTGTGCAATTGATTGAACTCGCTCAAACGTGTCATCTGTGTTATCGTTGATTAAACATGTTAATGCTTCAAAAACTACGTGGTTGTTAAAATTACGTTGTGTTCTTATTTATCATGCTCCTGTTTATGGTGCTAATGATCCTTTAAGAAATCTGGAATGTGTATTCCATGATTCGGAGGTTCTCTTATAAACAATATTTATGTTTTTTTAATATATATATACAAATTATATTTTTAATCTTTTAGTATATTTTTTTTTTCATGTTCAGGGTGATAGGATTCATGCTACCATCAAGCTATATCTTTCTGATAAATTAAAGGGTAATATTGTGGAAGACATATTGTACGCTGTTAAGAATTTTATTTTCACTGCTGACAAGTCTTCCTTTAAGACCATCATTAACAATTTAAGATCCAGGTCATTTTTAATACTCGAATGGTTCAGACAATTAATGTAAAATTTTCTTACATGAGTCTTTTTAGGGACTTCTCACAATTAACAATTGATAATGAAATTGAAGAGAATCTTCTTATTGGTAATTTGATATACTATGCATATTTTATATGTTTATATACTGACTATTCTTTTTAAAATATATATTAATTATTTAATTATATTTTAATTTGATATTTTCATTATGTAGATGTAATAGACAAGATCTATCATATTTGTGATATTGTTGATAGACAAGTTGGGACAAGAACTACAAAATTATTGGATTTGACCATAGAGGACAGTGTGTAAGTATTAATTATTTTGAATGTCTATAAACTTATGATATTATGTTTTTTTTATTTACTTTTTACTTTATTTTTAATATATACACACACACACACACACACACATATATATATATATATATATATATATATATATATATATATATATATATATAATACAAGGGGTCTGCGGTTGAAGGTTTCACTTCAGGGTGATTTCATAGATGAATTGAAAAAGGTTCACATATCCGGATACGACACTCCACCTGTGTTTATTTTCAAAATATTTCAACCAAATTTTTTTAATGGTATGTTTATAGTATTGTAATTTTTTTTTCTTTTTAGTTATTGATAAACTTCTAATTTGTAAAAAATAATTGTACATTAATTTTCAAGTGAAGTATCAATCTCAAATTCCTTCAATACCTCCCAAATTATATTTGGTAGTGACATTAATGAAATTTTGATCTGAAAAAGAAGTAAGCTTATGTATGTGCAAACAAATTTTGAAAACTTTTATATGAAACACATGTTAATAATTCTCTTTCTCTTCTCTCTCTCTCTTTTTTTTTTTTGCATAGTTTTGTTGTTAACTTGAAGGATAAAGAAATTTGTGGGTCATTTTCGTGGTCTTCTCTATATGAATTTGGTAAAAGCAATGATGTTCTTAATCTTGATGTGAAGTCAATCAATTCATTATTTTTGGTTAGGTGTTTATATGAAATGCAAATTTGTTTATTGATTTGTTTTTGAATAATTTTAATTTTTATATTAGATTTTATAATTTTGTTGTTATAATTTTTATTGTTTTTAATTTGCAAGTTTGTATGTATTGGATATGTGCTACAATAATTGAATTGGAGCCATATGATAATTGGTGGTTTTATTCGTGTATGGAATGTTCTCGGAAATTATTTAAGGACAGTGAAAAGTTTTCTTGCTTTAAATGTGGAAAGGATGATGTTCCTATTGTTATAAGGTATGTATATTATTATTTCTTTTTGTATGCGCACATTTTTTTTAGCAATTTTTGTTATTTTTATTTTGTTAATTTGTTATTAGAAATTAAATTTCGTGTTATTATGTTATTTATAATTAATAATATTTTTAGATATGGGATAAGGGTTATTGTTGAGGATGGTACAAGCAATATTACGCTTAATCTGTGGCACAATATTTATTGTGAACTGCTTCATAAAAGAGCTTATGAGTTGTTGAAGAACTCTAAAGATGTAAATTTTAATAATCAATTTTGTTCTATGTTCAAATATATGTGTATTTTAAATTATTGTAATAAATAATTTATTTTAATTCTGCTATGATATTTATATTTTTCATTAAATTTCAGAAGGATGGATATAACATCTCACTTGAGATCCAGGATCTTATCAACCGCACACTTTTGTTAGAATTCAATTGAAACCTGAAGACATTGCAAAACATAGCAGTGTTTTTTTAGTTTTCAAGATAAATCTGATTCATCAATGATCAACAAATACTCAAAATTTCTAACCTAATCTAGTGAGGTTTGAATACTTATCTTCCTTATTATAGTGTTAAAAATTCCGATAATTTTAACAATTGTAAATACATTATATATTAAATTATTATTATATTATAAATTATTTTGTTCAACATTAATTGTTTTACAGCAAGGCAATGAGAATTTTCAGATTGTTGGTAGTGAAATTGTCATTACATCCAAGGTAATCTTTCATTTTTTATAATTATTTTATTATTTTTTATTAAATTTAAATTGTTTAATTAATACAAAAATTCATTATACATTGTTTTTATTTATTGTCTTTTACTAGGTTGGTTCAACAGGCGATGAGTCTATTTCACCCAACAAAAACATCTCATACACTGATGTTGTTTGTCTTGAAGAAATTGATGCAGGGCTAAAATGATCATTTGATGACAAGTCATCTTGCGTAGTGGATCTTTAAAGAAGACCAAACCTATTTTATATGTTAAGGCGGAGAATAAGTGATCAACTCACTTTTAAGTTTTTTTTTTAGTTTTATTATATTTTAAGAATAAGTCTTGACATTTTATAATAATATGATTTTATTGTGGTACACTTGAATTTTGATATTTTTATTTATGATTTTATATAGAAATGATATTAATATTAATTGTTTGATGATTGTTGATGTCCACGAAATAACCTTGTCATGCATATTGACGTTTATAATTGTGCACTGGTTTGTTCACTTAATTGACGTTTCCAGTCGAGCACTAATTTGGTGACTTCCCTCTAATTTTGGGATTACTTCACTTCTAATTATTATATTCCTTTATATTTATAAGCAGGAAATTATAATTTATCGTTTTCAGTATAATATTAAATTTGTATTTATAAATATGATGCACATTCTTAATTAAATATATATATATATATATATAAATTTAATTAATAAAATAATAATTCTCCTTTTTTATATGTTATACAATTGTAAGAATGAACCTCTATATATAATTTAATTAAAAAAAGTACCTGTCTTTTCTTTTATACCTTTCAATTGAAAGGATTCTTTTATATATATATATATATAAACTCTCTTTATATTCTTCATATTTAATCCCATTAACATCTCTATATATACCTTTTTAGAAAAAAAAATAATTTTTTTAAAGAAAAAGAAAAAAAAATGATTAGTTTAAACTATTAGTTAGTTTAATTTTAATCTGCACCACCGTATTTCGAATGCATAATCGAAATTATCATAGATTGGGTAGTTGTTTCCAAGTGGTTGTTGTTGGAAAATTTGTAGTTTTGATGGAAGTTTTAAAACAGTTGTAATAGGACTAGTCGAATCTGTTAGTCGACTGATGATGTTAGGAAACCAGCTGAACATGTTAGACAGTTGATGTATTAGACTAGGTCACATATTGTGGGGGAACTCAATATGTATAGGTTCAGATCAGGAGAGAAGATCAGAAGCGAAGAACAGAAGACCTGTAGAAAGGACATCAGCAGAGTCGATAGGTTGAAGCTAAGACAACCTTATCAGAAGGCTCAAGATTACTGATCAGTTGCATACTGATCAGATATAGCTAAGTCAGAGAAGTGATAAGCATATTTACTTATCAAAGACATACGATTTTCATCAGACCAAAAGAATGCTATACTGCTGGCTTTACAAGGCGCCGATTCAGTGTACTTGTTAGTGTTGGGAGATGAATTTAATAAAGAAATTTTGATTAGATCCCAAAACCCCTGAGTATGACATGTTCAGAATGATCTTGATAGTATAGGGTCAGATTTCAAATATCAGGATGGTCTGCACCATGTATAGTCTGCAGACTTAGTACAGGTTAGAATAGGTTTCATTTGTTTGTCTGAAGATCAGTAGTATCCTGAAGACCAAACTGTACTAAAGACCTAAATCATACTGAAGGATAAGTATCCTGAAGATGAAGATATACTGAAGAACTAAAATATACTGAAGGATCAGTATAACCTGAAGATCAGTATAAACCTAAAAACTTGAAGACCTGAATGCTTGAAGACCTGAAGATCAGAAGACCCTGAAGATCAGAAGAACCTGAAGACTCTTTCGCACTGAATCAACAGACCCTGAACATAGTACTTAAAATTAAATAGTGTTTGCTCATTCTGAGTACATGCAAAGAGAATGTTATATGCTCGTGGACACTAAGGACAATATCAACTCAGTATTGGTTGACTAAAAAAGCCGTTTTTGTTGTCTCTGTTCAAAGGAAGAAGTCGACCAATAAGGAGACGACAACAACGTACTTTCCTGACACTGAAAGCGACATTTGTCTGAAGAATGTCAGCAGAAATATTTGTCTTGTTCACAGAAAATGGTGATTGGCTGCTCGTCTGGACATTTTCTAATACATGTAAGGGTACGCTCAAACCCTAATGGAGCCGTTCATCATATACTCAAGGAAGAAACCCTAGATGCTATCTCTCCAACGGATAGTTTTCAAAGGACTTCTTCAAAGAGTTGTTTATAAATACCAGAGGTCTTGAACACTTCAAAGGTACGGGAAATCAAAGCAACTCAAGAGCTGATACGTATTCAAGCATTATTGTGAAGCACTCGAAACCCCTTGAATTTCCCAAGTGTTTCATCATAGAAGAGAGCTCATTTACTAAGCCTAGATTTAAGATCTTATCCAAAGCTTAGTTCGAGATATTCTAGCCTTTTACTTGTGTTCTCATTGTAAAAGGATATCTCACCTTAGTTGGAAACCAACCAAACCCCAAACCCTTTGATTAGGTAGTTTGAGTGTGTAGTAGTTGGAAGAGAGAAGAGTTGTAAAGAGTTAGTAAGCTGCTGTGTTCAGTCTGAAGACTCTAGAGAAGAAGCTAGTAAGCTGATTGTTCAATCTGAAAACTTGTGTGTGTTTTGAGTTAGTAGGCTGCAGGAGTTTAGTCTGAAAGCTCGTAGGTGATAAGTTAGTAAGCTGCTAGGAGTAAGTTTGAAAGCTTGAGGTAGTAGAAGAAGTAAGTTAAGGAATTTCTCTGAAGATCAGAGAGAGTGGATGTAGGAGCTTGAGCCTCTGAACCACTATAACTTGCTGTGTTGTTTTGCTTTCTGCTTTGCATTATTACTTGTTGCATATTTCACTGAAAGCATTTCTGATATTCAGTTGGAATCAATCCACTGAACTTGCATTAACTTGATCACATCCTTAACCACTGTTTTATTAAGAAAAGATTTTCAGTAAAGTAAAACGAGTATAAACTTAGAGCCTACACTTTCCGCACCCTAGATAATCTAGTATAGATAATTGTCAAACTGATAAACTCTCCTGAGTAGTCAGTAAGATTAGTATCTACTCCAAGCTTATTTGGACTCTGAAGTTTTTCAGAATCAGTTGAGCTAATTTGAAGTCTCTGAAAGCGGCTCAGGGTTATTTGTCTCAGTAGACTCTTGACTCAAGACAATTTGTGCTTCTCAGGACTGAATCTCAGGACAACCTGACTCACTGATTTCAGTTAAGTTTTAAAAGTTTAAAAAATCACTATACACGTGTATTCCCCCCCCCATACACGTGTGACACTCGTTTACACCGGGACCAACAAGTGGTATCAGAGCAGTGGTTCTAACTGACCACTTGCTTTGGTAGCCATAGTCTTGTTTACTTAGAGACTTTGGTGGTCTACTGAATAGATCTTACTGCTGATATCTTACAAGGCTATTTCATCATGCCTTCTAAGAAACTACCTATGTTCTCAGTTGAGAATTATGATCTATGGAGATTGAGAATGCAGACACACTTGTACTCAAAACATGAGAGAATGTGGAGAGTTGTGTCTCAAGTACCTTTTGAATACAAGGTTGTTAATCCTAGATCTATTGATGCTGAAAAAACTGATCCAAGGGATGACTTTCCCAAAACTGATGACCAACTCACTCCTGAGGAGAGAAAATTGGTTAACCTGGATTATATTGCTAAAGATACTCTTTATAGCACTATTGATGATGGTGTTATGGGAATGATTTCTCACTGTGAAACTGCTAAAGACATTTGGGACACACTTGCTATAATGTGTCAAGGCACTGATCATATCAAGGAAAACAAACTATCTGTGGCTATTATCAAATTTGATGGTTTTGAAATGGAAGATGGTGAATCTATTGAAAGACTTGAAGTCAGATTCACTAGTATTATGAATGATCTGAGTGCTCTTGGGAAAAGATATCCCAAAAGAGAAATTGCACTGAAAATACTTAGAGGACTATCTAAGAAATGCGATATTCATGCTGTTGTGATTGAAAACACCAAAGATATTGCTTCTATGCCATATCAACAAGTTTTCTCTGAGTTAAAAGCATATGAGTTTGTGATTGATAAGAAAACTAAGAAAACTGATAGCAAAGATGATGCTTCATCTAACAAAAATGTGGCTTTCAAAGCACAAGGTAAAATCTGTAATTCTAAAGAACCTGAGATCTCATCTAACAAAGTGCAGGATGAAAAGATGAGACAATTGCCCTGATGGCAAGAAGGTTTTAGAAAATGAACCACATATTTGGAAAATATAAGAGGTATTATAAAAATACCAGAAAAATGTTATACTGCTGGCTTTACAAGGCGCCGATTCAAAGACATACGATTGTCATCAGACCAGAAAAATGCTATACTGTTGGCTTTACAAGGCACCGATTCAGTGTACTTGTTAGCCACTAAGAATTTGACACGTATGTACGGATCTGACTATGCAGGATATGGCGCATCAGGCCTAACGACTAGAAAGGACAAAATTGCACGAAGACGACATGGCCTTTTTGAGCATGTCAAATCAAGCCTGCAAGCTACCTAAAAATAGACCAAAATTCGAATTGCTCTCCAACGGCTAGTTCGATTTCGTGCCTATAAATATGGGATCAACCTTCATTATAAGGTTACTGAAATTATACACAAGCTCAAGCTCGAGAAGATTTTCGCACATAGAACACTAAATCGAAGATTATTTTCTAAGTGTTCATCCCATTGTTCTTAGCACATAATACTTATCCTCTAGCTTTAGGCTACTTAGATGATAGGATAGTATTCCAATTGGAACATTACAAATCTTATACCCAAACAAAAGTTAGGTTAAGTTTGTTATAGTAAGATTTCAGTCTAGGGTTTCTAGATCTGATTTATGGGATTGGTTGAGTGAGAACTCGTGAAATATCTGTTGGTTGTACTGTGTTGGACTAACACATTAAATTAAGTCCAGTTGGTTAGTTGGTGCCCCTGCTGATAGGGAAGAGTGGACGTAGGACAAGTTGTCCGAACCACTATAAATCTGTATGCCTTTACATTGCTTTACACTTATCTGCACACTACCTTTATCTGCATGCATATTCTGAATCTGGTTCAAACTAGCATCAAGCTACTGAACTGATCAGTTTGACACTTTAGTCATCTGATCTAAAACAGATTGATCAGAATCTTGGTTGAGTAAAACTGGTTTTCACACGGGTTAACTAATCTTCCGCACCATCAGTTAAACTGATAGACCCCGAACCGATCTGCCTCCGAGCAATCAGTAAGTCGGATATCAGTCCATACTGATTCACTCTACACTCTGATCAGGCATACTTTCTAATCACACCTGATCCACAAAAAGTTTTAGAAGTCTATTTACCCCTCCCCTCCAGACTTCTACCCTCACTAAAACCCATTCGGGACCTACAAGTGGTATCAGAGCAGTGGTTCTTTCGACCACTGGCTTTAAATATCATCGGTTCTTGAGGAATAACATTTGTGGTCACTGGAACTGATCTTGGAAAACCTTTTAAAACCCATACTTTTCAAAAACCTTCACAAGCATGGATAATACTTCAGGAATGAATCATAACTTACCCATGTTTTCAGTTGATGAGTATGTAGATTGGTCCATTGACATGAGAGACCATCTGGGAGTGATAAGCAACAGAATGACTGAAATTCTGGAGATTGGACCTATCTACATCTATCACATCAATCCAACTGAAGGAGGTGACCCAGATCACCCACCTGGAGCAAGGATCAGAAAGAGTCCATCTCTGATGGATGCAGATGAGAGGAAGCTGTCCAATCTGGATACTGTTGCCAGACATCTCATCATGAAGACTATGGATGCTACTATGCGTGAGAAGGTGAAGTACCTGAAGACAACTAAGGAGGTATGGGATACGCTTGCTGAAATCTGCAAAGGAAATGAACAGATTAAGGATAGCAAATTACAAGCTGAACTGGTAATTTTTGAGAAACTTAAGATGCTACCAAATGAAACTGTTGATTAATTTTATGGAAGGATCACTCGTGGAGTCAATTGACTGCATGATCTAGGACGTGTAATGTCGAACAAAGATATCAACTACAAGATTCTCAGATCGCTGACCAAGAAATGGGATACAAAGGTGACCGTGATTAAGGACTGTCAAGATATCGCTACCATGAAACCAAATGAACTAATCTTCAGTTTGAAAGCCCATGAGTTCGACCTGATTGAGAGAGGACAAGGATCAGATGATGTCCCTGCTGAAGCTGCTGCAAATTCTACTAAATTTGTTGCATTCTAGGCAACCAGTAGCAGTTCACGAATTGTTGAACCAGTTGGAAACATCATCAGCCAGGCCGAACATATTGCATTACTAACGAGAAAACTTGAACGAACAAATGTTCAGATGGGAAAATACAGAAAGTTTTACAATGACTATCGGCGAAGCAGAGGAAGAGATCGAAGATCTTCTGACAGGTCACAAGAGAGATATCGTTCTTCAGATAATAGGGATAACAGAAGAGATGAACAGAAAGATGATCACAGAGGTGAAAGGAAAGATGACCATAGAGAGGATCGCAAAGAGATCAGAAGTGATGAGAGATCAGATAAGAGAGGTTCTGATTACAGACAAGGTGGAAAGTCTCTTGACAAATTCTACAGAAGAACTGATTCTCCCAACAAAGGAAGTTCTGGAGATTCAAGGGTTTGCTACAACTGTCAGAAACCAGGTCACTACAGTGCTGACTGCCCTGACCTGACTCCCAAGGAGAGAGAAGAAAAGCGGAATAGAAGAGAACAAAGGTTCAGAGATAGAAAAGCAATGGTTGCCAACACATCTGGCATCGATGATTCTTATCTACCTTCAGATGACTTAGGCTACTCATCTGTTGAAGATTTCCGTCTGATTACCACAACTGATGATGTCGACAAAATGAACTTCTCATCTAATGATGATATCTATCTGATGGCCAGAGAAGTTGACCAATCTGAGGTAATCTCTAAACCTTCTGTGGTTTCCTGTTCTACACCTATTGTGCTGAGCACATCTGCTAGAGAGGTTAACCTGCAGGTCTACAATGACCAATTACTTGATGATCTCTCTAATGCAATAAATACTTATACACGAGTGGAAGTTGAGAACGATAACCTAAGGGCTGAGAACATCCGGCTTGTCAAGGAAATTGAGGCAAGTAAAGCAGCTGAACTAAAATCGTGCAGACATCGCTCGTAAGATGACTCTGAATCGAGTTTCGAAAGTCAAGATTACTCTTGATCGAGGAAAGTCGGGTTAAGGAACAGTTGGCCCTCAATCAACAACAAGCTGGAGAACTCAAAGTCCTTCAGGCTAAATTGATGAACTCTTCCGAATGCATGAGAATCTGAAAGCTATTGAGGACAATTTGCGTAAGAAAATAGAGGTTTTTACGAAATCATATAAGACTGTTCAAGATTTGAACAACTATTTTCGTACGCCAACTGACAAGAAGGGAATTGGGTATGAAATCTGTTGGGAGATGAATTTAATAAAGATATATGATTTTGATTAGATCCCAAAAACCCCTGAGTATGACATGTTCAGGATAATCTTGATAGTTGAGTCAGGATTCAGTTTTAGAGTATTCAGGATAATATCTGCAAAATGTATAGTCAGCAGATATAGATCAAATTAGGATCTGAAGATTCTGAAGATTCTGAAGAACTCAAGATGTTTCAAGAAACTCGGTTTCAAGATGAAACCGAAGTTTCAAGACTCGCTTGAAATCGAGAATCAAGACTCAAGCCAGAAATCGAGATATCAAGACTCAAGATGAAATCGAGGAATCAAGACTCAAAGATGAACACTCAAAGATATCGCTGAAAACTGAAACTCAAGACTCAAGACTCGTAAGACTCAAGACTCAAGACTCAAGACTCGAAGACTCAAGACTCAAGACTCGAAGACTCAAGACTCAAGACTCAAGACTCAGAAGACTCAAGACTCAAGACTCAAGACTAAGACTCGACTCAAGACTCAAGACTCAAGACTCAAGACTCTCAAGACTCAAGATCAAGACTCAAAGACTCAAGACTCAAGACTCAAAAAACTCGGAAGACTCAAAACTCGTAGACTCGACTCAGACTCAAGACACAAGATCAAGATCGAAGATCAAGAATATCAAGGCACAAGAATTATCAAGACTCAAGAATGTCTTGAATGCTCAGTATAAACCTGAATGTTCCGAGGCACTGAGAATATCTATCTGAAGGATGCAATACTGAGAAAATCACGATTCTTTAGAGAAATAGATATTTGCCAAGACATTCAAATGCAGACAAAAGGAACTAAGTCAGAGTGTTGTTAAGGTTATATCAACTCAGAGTTTGTAACCAAAAGAGCCGTTGAAGGTGTCTACCTTTAACTGGAGACAAAAGTCAAAAAGAGGAAGACAACACTGTACCATACTGACACTGACAGTGACAGGTCGCTGAAAAAGATGTCAGAAGTACAAAAGTTCCAGACTGCAAAAAGTGAAGACCGGCTACATGAAAGGCTATTGCCTAAAACGTGGTAGGGAGTTTCAAACCCTAAATATAGGCGTTCCTCACACACCATAAGAGGAAACTCACGAATCTATCTCTCCAACGGATAGTTTTCAAGAGTAACCTTGGTGTATGCCTATAAATACTGGTGACCCTCTACATTGTAAGGTGACGGGAAATTTATAAGCAACTCAAGAAGCTCAAACTTATTATCGCAAAGTTAAAGCACTCAAAAAACTTAGAATTTCCCAAGTGCTTTTATATTGAAGAGAGCTCACTAAACTAAGCCTAGCTTGATAAGATATATCCGAAAGCTTAGTCAAGATATCCTAGCCTTTGCATTGTACTTCATTGTAAAGGATATCTCATCCTAGTTGGAAGCCAACCGAGAAACCCCAAACCCTTGAGAAGGTAGTTGGAGTGTGTTTGTTGGTGAGAAGAGTTGTAAAGAGTTAGTAAACTACGCGGAGTAGTCAGAAAGCTCTAGAGGTGAAGTTAGTAAGCTACAGAGGTAGTCTGAAAGCTTGTTTGTGTTTGAGTAAGTAAACTACGGAGGTAGTCAGAAAGCTCAAGGTCGGGTTGAGTAAGTAAACTACGTGGAGTAGTCAGAAAGCTCAGGACCGAGTTGAGTAAGTAAACTACGCGAGGTAGTCAGAAAGCTCAGAAGTGATTAGTGAATTTCTCTGAGGATCAGAGAGAGTGGACGTAGGAGCTTGAGTCTCTGAACCACTATAAATTGCTGTGTTGTTTATTGCTTTCTTTATCTGTGCTTAACTGTTGCATCACTGAGTTTGAAAGCATATTTTCACTGACATTTCAATTGGAATCAATCCACTGGAAGTTGCATGTAATTGAATCACAGCCTAATCACTATTCCATTAAAGGAAGGTTTTCAGCAAAGCTTAAAACGAGTATAAACTAAAGGGCCAACCATTCCGCACGTCTGAGTAGCTAGAACAGATAGTTACCAAATTGAACTTACTCTTCTGAGGGTTCAGTAAGTTAGTTATCTGATCCAAGCAACTCAGGATCTCTGACACTCGGGACTCAGTTTGGATTATCTTAGGTTTCTGAAAGCAACTCAGGATCACTGTCTCAGTAGACTTTGACTCAGAGTGATTTGTGCTTCTCAGGACCTAATCTTCAGGATTTTCTGACCCAAGCTGACCTTAGTAAGAAAAAGTTTTAAAAACACTGAACACGTGTATTCCACCCCATACACGTGTAAGACTTGTTTTCACCGGGACCAACAAGTGGTATCAGAGCAGTGGTTAAACTTGACCACCTGCTTTGTTGACCAAAGTTTTATTTGCTAAAAATACTTGTAGTCTATCTGAATTGATCTTATTTGCTGAAATTCTTAAAAGACTCAGTTAAAATGTCTTCTAAGAAACTTCCCATGTTCTCAGTGGAGAACTATGATTTGTGGAGACTAAGAATGCAGGCTCACCTGTATTCTAAACATGAGCGTATGTGGAGAGTGGTCTCTCAAGGACCATTCCAATTTACTGTGGTGATGAGAGAATTGATCCTAGAGCAGAATTTCCTAAGTCTGATGACCAACTGACTCCTGAGGAGAGAAAGTTAGTCAATCTAGATTACATTGCAAAAGACACACTATACAGTACAATTGATGATGGTGTGATGGGAATGATCTCTCAACGCAATAATCGCCAAAGAAATTTGGGATACACTAGTCAGAATGTGTGCAAGGCGCACAGATCATATCAAGGAAAACAAACTTTTCAAATTGCAATTGGAAAGTTTGATAGTTTTGAAATGGAAGAAGGTGAATCAATTGACAAATTGGAAGTCAGATTCACTAGTATTATGAATGATCTAAATGCACTTGGAAAGAAATATCCGCAAAGAGAAATTGCATTGAAAATTCTTAGAGGTCTTTCTAAGAAATGAGATATACATGCAAAGGGTGATTGAAAACACCAAAAACATTAATTCAATGCCATATCAACAAGTCTTCTCTCGAATTTTGAAGGCCTATGAGTTTGTAATTGATAAGAAATCCAAAAAGGTCGACAAAAGAAAGATGATTCATCATCTAGTAAAAAATGTGGCTTTTAAAGCCAAAGATAAAACCCAGAAAACTAGAGAGTCCGAGAACTCCTTGCTAAGAATCGGGATGAGCTTGAGGATAAGCTAAAGACCGATGGCAAGGAGGTTTGAAAGACTTAATAATCGATATGGAAAATACAAAAGCTATTACGGGAATCACAGTACCCAGAAGAAACCCGAGGACAGGTCAACTGAGAAGAAGAAGGACCTGAAAGCTGAGGGATCTTCATCCAAAAGGAAGGACTCCAAGTCCAAAGAAGAAAGTGATCAGGATGATGATACCAACAGATGCTACAATTGCCAAAAGAAAGGTCACTTCCAAAGATGATTGTCCGGATCTCGAAAGTGCTAAGGAGAGAAGAGAAAGGCAAGCTAAAAGAGACAAGAAGTTCTCTAGCAAAAAGGCCATGGTTGCAGAAGAAGAACATTCTGAGGAGGGATCTAGCTCTTCAGATAAAATATTCTCAGACAGTGAAAGTGATGACATTTGTCTGATGGCCATTGAGAGGTAAACTCTTCTTTCTCTGTTGTTGCTCCTACACTAGCACAAGAGTTGTCAAGTTCAACTGTAAACAGTCAATTTGACCTGATGGATTCTTTTGAGAATCTGATGAAGGACTATCTTTGTTTTTTACAAGAACTGCTAAATGAAACTCAAGAGCAGAATAAAGAACTGAAAGCTGAAAATCTAAAATGGAAAGACTCTAGCAAAATTGAAATCACTTCTCAATTAATGGGAACTACTGATGAACTGGATGTTCTGAAAGTACAACTCTCAGAGAAAGAGAAGTTGATAGTGACCCTAACTGAAAAGCTAGAGAAATCCACTGAAGAGATTCAGCTAATCAGGACTAAGTTCAATGACCTCTCTGAGAAGCATGAAACTCTATAGAACTGTGAGGATAGTGCACATAAGAAGTTAACTCTATTGAATATTGCATCTAAAGTAATAGATGAAATTCAAAGTTACCAGAGATCTGCCACTATAAAATTTGGATTGGGATACATTCCAGGGGGAACCTCACAAGGTCATCTGAATGCTGCATCAAGTAGCAAGAAGACAATCTTTGTAAAACCAAAGGGCACCGCACTTCAAAAAAAAAGAAATGCCCAAGGTTGTAGACAAGGAAAAGGACCTATGGTCTCAAAAAAAACCGAATGATCGTAGTGGGAAAGCCCAAACCTCGGTGAAGGCTAGAAAACCCGAGCACTTTCGATTGGAAAGTTTCGAGCAAGTACTTCAAAGCCTCGGGCTAAGAATGCAAACCCGAAAGGCTCCACATCGAACCATCGAGAGGAATCCTCGGATGAGAAACACTCAAATAGAGACATTCTCAATCAAGAGACCAAGTCCTCGAGATCTTTGAAAGACCAGTTTCAAAGATGAGACAACCCAACCTCACTTGCCTAAGGGTAAAGGTTATCCAACCCAAGTCAACAAAGATTTAGACCGTCAAGACTTTGAAGCCAAAGCAAATGAACAGAAGGCCTGAACCAAAGAAAAATTCAAAAGCCCATGTTCATGCTAAAGCTAGCACAAATACACAGAAAACTGCTAAGGCACCCAGAGTAGTAGATGTGTATGTTGATGTTTATGGAAGACAAATTAGCCACTCTAAAGTGATTAGAGTTGTCAGGCAGATTTGGATTCCGAAAGGTACATCTAACCTTGTAGGACCCTACACAAATTGGGTACCTAAAAATTGATCTATTTTTCAGGAGGAAAACAAGGGCACTGAGCTGATTAAAGATCACAAAGCACTGATGAGCAGAGATGAAAAGGCCCCTGATGTATGGTATCTTGACAGTGGATGTTCAAGACATATGACAGGATTCAAGAAGATACTCAGTGACTATGTTGAACAAAGAGGCCCACATATCACTTTTGGAGATAACTCCAAGGGACAGACTGAAGGATATGGAACTTTGGAAATCAACTCAGTTCATATCCATGGTGTTTCATATGTATCTGGATTGAAGCATAATTTGCTTTCAATAAGCCAATTCTGTGATAAGGGTTTTAATGTTGAGTTCTCTAAGAACTTATGTTATGTGTAAGATGATACAACACATAAAATATTACTGACTGGTACTAGAAAAGGAAATGTGTATCTTGCTGATTGGAGTTCAACTACTAAAGATACATGTTTGGTGGCTAAAAGTTCCACAGATACCAGTTGGTTATGGCATAAAAGAATGAATCACCTGAATTTCAAAACCCTGAATAAGCTTGCAAGATTAGCTCTTGTGAGAGGGTTTCCTAATGAAGTGTTCAGTAAGGAACATATCTGTGATGCGTGCCAGAAAGGAAAACAAATTAAAGCGTCATTTAAAAGCAAAGTAGATGTTTCTACTGACAGAATACTTCAGTTACTGCATATGGATCTCTTTGGTCCTATAACACCAGTGAGCACTAATGGCAGGAAATACACATTGGTAGTAGTTGATGACTACTCAAGATATACTTGGGTCATATTCTTACTCAAGAAGAAAGAGACTCGAATAAAGTCGCTGAAATTCATTGAAAAGGCTCAAGATTGAGAAAAATCGAGTGTGGTCAAAATCGATCGACAAGGAACTCCGAATTTATAAATCATATCATATCGATTATTGTGCAAAGAAATGGAATTACTCATGAAACATCACCGGTGCAAGGACCCTCAACAAAATGGTGTTCTTTGAAAGAAGGAACAGGACTCGAAAAAAGAAGCCAAGGACTATGATAAATGGTCGATATTCCTAAAAGGTTTTGGGTTTGAAGTTTGTCAACACCGCATGCTACTCTCGAAACAGATCCATCTTGACCAAGAGTCAAGGCAAAACACCCTATGAGCTTTGGAATGAAAGGAAGCCTCTTGTTTTTTTTTTTTTCGTGTGTTTGGTTGCAAGTGTTTCATACACAATAATGGTAAAGATCGATTGAAAACATTTGATAGTAAAAGTGATGAAGGAATATTCTTAGAATATTCTCAAGTCAATAAAAACTTCGAGTTTACAAATCAGAGGACTCTTATTGTGGAGGAAACACCTCATGTTGTTTTTGATGAATCTACTTGTGTTCAAAAGAAACAGAACATGATGCAAATAAACCGACTAAGAGGATCACCAGATTAAGCCCTGAAACAGAAAGATAAATCATCCATCGAACTCGAAAAGAAGAAGTCACCACATCCTATGATTGGAGTGACTCGACTCGAATAAAGAAGTTCGGATGGAACTCGGGATGGTGAGACTCAGAAAACCAACACTCCAAAGGTAACCAATCTGAGCAGACACCGCCTCGCACTCGGTATGTGATGCCAATGAAGATGTGGTCACAAATGAGGCAAATTCGAATCTATCAACCAAAGGGGAACAAATGTCTCTCGACAATGTTCTCAATGGAATTTCCACGAGGAAGATGATTCCCTTTCTCCTTTTCTCGTTGTTCCCCGAAGTTTCTTCAATTAATCGAACCTAACATTTCAAATGTTGAGGATATCATCAAGGGAAGGGGACATCAAGAAGGAAATGGTTAGATAGTCATCCTACAAGTCGATTGTGGGTGATCTAACCAAGGTGTTAAAACAAGAAGGTTCTATGGTGAGAGTGCACTATTCTACCGCTTCCTATCGGAGAAAGAACCTCATGAGATTGGTGAAGCTCTTCAAGATTCTCATTGGATTCTTCAAGCATGCAAGATGAAATGAATCAATTCTCAAGGAATGAAGTATGGGATCTAGTAGATAGACCTGAAAGGCACAATGTCATTGGAACCAAGTGGGTTTTTAAGAATAAAAGAGATGAAAACAACAACATTGTAAGAAACAAGGCAAGGATAGTTGCACAAGGTTATTCCCAAGAAGAAGGCTTGGATTATGATGAAACCTTTGCACCTGTTGCAAGACTAGAAGCCATCAGATTGTTTCTTGCATATGCTGCCCACATGAAGTTAACAGTCTATCAAATGGATGTGAAAAGTGCATTTCTGAACGGTGTGCTTAAAGAAGAGGTTTATGTGGAACAACCTCCTGGTTTCAAACAGAATGACCAAGTTTACAGTCTCAGAAAAGCTTCGTATGGTCTCAAGCAAACACCTAGAGCATGGTATGATACTCTTTCTCAGTTTCTTACTGACCATGGTTTTGTCAAAGGGACTGTTGATAGAACTCTGTTCAGGATAGAAGATGGGGAAGATATCTTACTGGTTCAGATATATGTTGATGATATCATTTTTGGATCTCCAAACCATCAGCTGTGTGAAAAGTTTTCAACACTGATGAAAGGCAAGTTTGAGATGTCAATGATGGGAGAGATGAATTTCTTTCTAGGTCTTCAAGTGAAACAATCAAAGGAAGGAATATTCATCAACCAGGCAAAGTACACCAGAGATCTGATTGCCAAATATGGTGTACAGAATTGCAATGCAGTTAGGATTCCCATGAATACTAACTACCAGATGGATCCTGATTCTGAAGGCAAATCAATGAGTCATACTGATTATAGAGGAATCATTGGATCATTGCTCTATCTCACAGCAAGTAGGCCGGATATAACATTTGTTGTTGGGATATGTGCAAGATACCAAGCTAATCCTAAGGCTAGTCACATGGAGGCTGCCAAAAAGATACTGAAGTATCTTAAGGGCACAGTGAATAGAGGATTATGGTATCCAACAGATGATAACCTTGAATTAACTGATTACTCAGATGCTGATTATGGAGGTTGCAGGATTGACAGGAAGTTCACTATAGGAACTTGTCAATTTCTAGGAAGTAAGCTGATATCTTGGTTTTCGAAGAAATGACCTCGATAGCAACCAAGATACTCACCGTTTGAATACATGGTCGCAGGAAGTCGTTGCTTTCGATTCTTTGGCTCAGACAACAATTAAGGGATTATAAAGTTGTAGCCAATGAAGTACCAATATTTTGTGACAATAATAGTGCCATTGCTATTTCACAAAATCTGGTATTGCACACCAGATGCAAGCATGTGGATATCAGACATCTCTTCATCAGAGATCATGTCGAGAAAAAGGACATAAGGATGGAGAAAATTCATACTGATAAGCAGAGAGCTGATATCTTGACTAAACCTTTGGCTGAATCAAGATTTTAGGAACTTTCAGTTGAATTAGGGATGTTAGATCCAGGTGTATAGAGTAAAATCTGAAAAATTGAAGGTTTTCAGATGCATGAAGTTTTCTCAGAATTCTATTGAGAAACTCAGGATAAAATGGAAATACTGAACTGAGTCTCAGGAAACTCAGATTTCTTCAAGGTCAAGACTTCGTTATTATCTTGAACCTATTTAGTACTTCGAAGATTATAATTGACATTTTATCAAGGTCAGTATTCAGTAAGACTGATAGAGAGAAATTAGTCTGAAGAAGTAATGACTCATGCAACTCATTTATTGCTTAAGTGAAGCTCAGTAATCATTTGCAATAAATACAAAACACCTAAGGAATGTTTTGGGCGGGATCGTTTGAAATTCCGAAGAAGGTCAACCATCATTTAATGCTCTGTTACATTAATGACCAATGAGGATATTTTGGCGGCTTACTTTTCTAAGATCGATTTTTTAGATACCCGATTAATCAGAGATTAATCTCAACCATTGCTTTTCACCTAACCAACGCGAATTCCCACGATCTTGAAACTATTTATACCCCAATAAGCCATTCAAGCCCAATTTTATAAAACCCTTCATTCCCAAAATCCTCTGCAAGAAAATCCCCTTTTTCCCAGAAAATCCTAAACCCTAAATCTTCAAATCTTCAATCTCTCAAATGGCTCCTACCATTTTCGATAAATTAGCCGAAACCAACAAACCCTGGTACGAGTTCGTTGTCTCGCTCGATAGCACAACCAACTCCAAACCAGAAGAGGAGTCTCTCCATATGATTCGATTGGCCAAACTCACTCATCTCGTCGCAAGCCGACCGGACCAAGAATATGCAAAAGAGGTAATCAAGTTCATCTGTAACTTGAGGATAGATGAAGAGGATGGTATGCATTCTGAGATTACTGTATCACATTTAGAGCATTCATCCAAATACATCGATTTTGAAAGGGAATTATATATTATTCCGAAGAATTTAAACGATGTTTTTGAGCTTTGTGATAGAGGAGAGGATCCTGCTATGTATATGTTGGGTAGAGAGCAGGAGTATTTAGATAGGATTGCTGAGAATCCTGTAAAATTTGAGGCTACACTGCATAAGAGGCATTTGAAGCCACAATATAGAGTTTTGATGGATATTGTGAGCAAAAGCATCATGAGCCTTGCGGGGAGTTTTGAGCAGATCAATATCCTGAAGCTCCGATTGATGGCGGCGATCGAGGCCTCACCCACCACCGACTTCAACTGGCTGAAATTTTTGATTCAGATGGTGAGTGAGCAAGCCAAAGTCTTCAAGAAGGTTGACGGGGCTATCACGATTAAAGGCAAGATCCACCATGCAACCAAAATAGCATTTATTTTGGAGATGTGCAGAGAGGAGGAGGATATCTTCGCCAATTCGACCCCATTCCCCAAGTCCAAGGTGCTCTTCAAGCCCATTGCTATGAAGAAACAGGCCATCAGAGGGAAGAAAGAAAAGAAAGCAGAATCACCTAAAGCTGCTGCTGCTGAAGAGACCCAACAAACCAGAGGGAAGGTTTTGTTGGAGGCAAAGAAGGAGCAGGTGTAAAAATGATGAAGCAGAAGAACCTTGCTCCAAAGCGCAGAAGATTGGTGGTTCTCACCAATGAAGATGACAGTGATTCTGAAGAGATTCAACCTGAGGGCCAAACCGCTCAAGATTCGCCATTGCAAGTTTTGGCTCAGGTTATCTCTAAGGCACAAGAACAGACTGAGGAGCAGGTCTTCTCTGAGGTGCTTGAGACTTCGCTTCGATTCGCATAAAATTTCTCAGAAATTTTTAAAGAACTCAGCCCTCGAGAGATTCCTACCAAAGATGTGCTTGGCCAGACAAAGAGAGCTAACTCGAGTCAATCTGAGGACGTGCCAGCTCAGGACCCTGAACCTACTCAGATGCAAACTGAGGACCTGACTGCACAACCTTCAGATGCTGCTGAGACTCAGGAGCAGCTTACTTTTGATGAGCTCCTGAGTGAGTTACTTCTCGATCCTTCAGCTGATGCTTCAACTGAACTAGAAAGCCCGAGAATGAAGAAGGGCGAAGCTGAAGAAACCGAGTGGAGGAGCAAGGGGGAACGGTTCATTCTTGACCGCTACCCTGAGCTCACCATTCCCCGATCCGCAAGATATCTTCTTCAGATTAAGGTCGACGGTTTTTATCCTCAATCAGACTCTTCCGGAGATGCTTAACATTGCTGCATTCAGAGGGGAAGACTGGTGGAATGAGGAGATAACTTTCCTGACTGAGTTCTCAGGTTTCAGGAAGACAAAGCTCAGGATGAAAAATTCCGATTTTGATGAGCTAGTTCAGAGGAAGATAGCCGAGAAAAAGCTATCGGGTTGGTGCCCCTAGCAAAGCAGAGACAAATTTCAAGATGGGGACTAACAGGAGATCTTTGAGGATCGGGCCTCGATGGAGAAGGAAACTTCGTCCGATCAACTCCGAAATCGGTCAACCTCGGTGAAAGTTAGCACTCTTCGGTACCTTTTGGCACTATTAAAAATTATGCCAAAGTTAATCAAGTTTCTATCTTTAACTCAATTGTTCGATGTACAGATCGAGGCTCGAGACCGGAGCTCGGGATGAAGTCAAGCTCAGATGATCAATCGGCCTGACAAAAGGTGCGAAGGTTCCCGAGATTGACCTCACTCCCTTGATGGAGAAGCTTGAGAAGGTTGAGCCAATGATGAACAACATTGCTCAGATGGAAGAAACATTGGCCAGCCAAGCTCAGAAGATGGAGAATCTTAGTCACTCTTGAAATCGTGCAAATCCAAAACACTCGACCTCACGATGACCTCCATGGAAGATAAGTTGAATGAAAAGTTGAGGAGTCAAGGTGGTGAAATGAATAACCGAATCAAAATGCACCCAGGAGAGAACGCATTTCTAGAGGTGAAATTGGCAGAGAGGAATGAAGTGCTGATCAAATCTGCTGTTGAGGAAATGAGCTCAATGCTCATGACCAAGATGACAGAGATGTTTAAAGATGCTCTCTCTGGCCAGTTTGCCCATCTCTCTGAAGAATTTTCTGTGGCTAAGAACCACATCGGGAGGCCGAAAGATTAACAAAATCGAGATAGCGAGAGAGGTGGCTACTGTTTGTGAGCAAAGAGCAATATCACATGGACACAGCACTCTCCAGACTTCTTCCAAATTACGGTGCCAAGAAGGGGGAACGACCAAATGAGGACCTCAGGAAGTTATTGGCACATACTTTGGAGAAAAAGGCGCAAAAAATGTTAAAATGTATAGCCTGTCCAAAGCCTTGAAGGAAGTCAAAGCTACTGACAAACTAAAGTTCGTTCAGGTGGAGAAGCCTATCTACACTCGAGTTTCTGAGGAAACCATGCTTGATGTTGCAAGAGAGAAACTGAGTGCTAGAACTAAGGTTGGAACAAGCCAGGCTGCTGCTGAATTACCTATGAAGAGGAAAGCCTTGGGCATTGTTCAACCTGAAAGCAAGCGTGCTAAGGCTTCTAAGCCAGTGAAGAAAAAGTTGATGGAGGAATTGGAAGAGTCTGCAGGTCAGCAGAAGAAGAAAGTCTTCAACACGAAGAATGCTCTGAAGACACTCCAGATAGAACAAAGCTAAAGCGGTACCGCTTGGGCCTCAAAGCTTGCTGTGATCGTGAAGAAGATCAAGAAGAGCTGAAGCGAAGGAGTGGATTCAAAAAGTTTGCGAGCAAAAGGAGAGAGACATCAAAAGCACTGAAATGGCCACACGTTGATAAATGGATGCCTATCAAATTCAACGATGTGTGGGAAGAGGTTAAGAGAACCTTCTGGTTCTATTATGATGTGCTCAGGGAGTGGAGAGGGGAAAGCTCAGATCAGAATGAAGCGTTCATTGAATATCTCCTAACCTTCTATCCAAAATATCTCCAAAGTTGGATGAACCTAGCAGATGAAGGAAAGGTACAGATAGTTGCCCTTGGTCCATACACCTACCCTCCTCCAAGACTTGATAATGGCATGGTGAATGAGAAAGCCATTATTCAAGAAATTGCTCAGTATGCTGCTCAGTTGGGTTTAACAGGGAACAGTCCGGATATCATTAAGGAAAGAGATGCTCAAAAAAAGGTAGGTTTTTTAATGTTCAACCCGAAGTGCCCAATGATGAAGTCAAGAAGATATAAGTCAAGAGCGGATGCAAATCAAGAACGTAAGATCAAGAGCCAAATCAAGATCAAGACTCAAGACTTGATAATGGCATGGTGAATGAGAAAGCCATTATTCAAGAAATTGCTCAAGATATCTTTGCTTTCATTGGGTTTAACAGGGAACAGTCCGGATATCATTAAGGAAAGAGATGCTCTGAAAAAGAGGTATTTCGGAATGTTCAACTTGGAAGTGCCCGCTGATGAAGCTGAAGAAGATACAAGCTGAAGAGCAGATGCAAACTGAAGAACAGAAGACTGAAGAGCCAAATCTGAAGACTGAAGACCTGAAGACACTTGTAATTTTTTTTTATCTTTTTGTCTTATTTTTGTTTTGATAAATTTCATTGTAACCTGTAACAGACTACTCATCATCAATGAAAATTTATCATTTGTGCTCAAAAAGATAATATCTCATTATCTTATTTACATGTCTTTTACTTTTGATATGCTGAATGAATGTCTCTGAATTAACTATTTATGAGGAAAATTGTTTAAGTATTTGGTGATGAACTATTTAAGAAGATTCATTACTGAAGAAAATTGTTGAATAATTAATTGTTGGGAGACTCTCTGAAATTGTTGGGAGATTCTCTGATTCAGGAAATTGTTGGGAGACATAACCAATCTTGTAATAGGATAAAACTGAAACCTGAGTTTAGGTTATATGGTTGTAACAAGATAGGTTTTGGCATCATCAAAAAGGGGGAAATTGTTGGGAGATGAATTTAATAAAGATATATGATTTTGATTAGATCCCAAAAACCCCTGAGTATGACATGTTCAGGATAATCCTGATAGTTGAGTCAGGATTCAGTTTTAGAGTATTCAGGATAATATCTGCAAAATGTATAGTCAGTAAATATAGATTAGATTAGGATCTGAAGATTCTGAAGAACTCAAGATAAGCTTCAAGAAACCGGTTTCAAGATGAAACCGAAAGCCAAGACTCAAGATGAAATCGAGAATCAAGACTCAAGTAGAAATCGAGATATCAAGACTCAAGATGAAATCGAGGAACTCAAGACTCAAAGATGAAGACTCAAGATATCGCTTAGTATATCAAAGACTCAAGACTCAAGACTCGAAGACTCAAAGACTCGTAAGACTCAAGACTCGTAAGAAGTCAAGACTCGTAAGACTCAAGACTCAAGACGTCAAGACTCAAAAGACTCTGAAGACTCAGAAGATTCTGAAGACTCAAAGACTCAAAACTCAAGACTTCAAGACTCGTGGTTTCCTCAAAACTCGAAGACTCAAGACTCGTAAGACTCAAGACGCAAGATCAAGATCAAGATCAAGAATATCAAGGCACAAGAATTATCAAGACTCAAAGAATGTATCAATGCTCAAGATAAACCCAATGTTCCGAGGCACCGAGAATATCTATCTGAAGGATGCAATACTGAGAAAATCGCGATTACTTAGAGAAATAGATATTTGCCAAGACATTCAAATGCAGACAAAAGGAACTAAGTCAGAGTGTTGTTAATGTTATATCAACTCAGAGTTTGTAACCAAAAGAGCCGTTGAAGGTGTCTACTTTTTAACCGAGACAAAAGTCAAAAAGAGGAAGACAAAGATTATACCATATCGACAATCGACAAAGGATGTGTCAAAAAAAAGATGTCAAGTACAAAAGTTCCAGATCGCAAAAAGTGAAGACCGGCTACATGAAAGGCCATTGCCTAAAACGTGTTAGGGAGTTTCAAACCCTAAATATAGCCGTTCCTCACACACCATAAGAGGAAACTCACGAAGCTATCTCTCCAACGGATAGTTTTCAAGAGTAACCTTGGTGCATGCCTATAAATACTGGTGACCCTCTACATTGTAAGGTGACGGGAAATTTATAAGCAACTCAAGAAGCTCAAACTTATTATCAAGAAAGTTAAAGCACTCGAAAAACAGAGAATTTCCCAAGTGCTTTTATATTGAAGAGAGCTCACTAAACTAAGCCTAGCTTGATAAGATATATCCGAAAGCTTAGTCGAGATATCCTAGCCTTTGCATTGTACTTCATTGTAAAGGATATCTCATCCTAGTTGGAAACCAACCGAGAAACCCCAAACCCTTGAGAAGGTAGTTGGAGTGTGTTTGTTGGTGAGAAAAGTTGTAAAGAGTTAGTAAACTACGCGAGTAGTCGAAAAGCTCTAGAGGTGAAGTTAGTAAGCTACAGAGGGTAGTCCCAAAGCTTGTTTGTGTTTGAGTAAGTAAACTACGGAGGTAGTCAGAAAGCTCAAGGTCGGGTTGAGTAAGTAAACTACGTGGAGTAGTCAGAAAGCTCAGGGCCGAGTTGAGTAAGTAAACTACGCGAGGTAGTCAGAAAGCTCAGAAGTGATTAGTGAATTTCTCTCGAGGATCGAGAGAGCGGACGTGGGAGCTTGAGTCTCTCGAACCACTATAAATTGTCAGGTTTGTTTATTGCTTTTTTTATCGTGGCTTAACCGCATCATCACCGAAGTTTGAAAGCATATTGTCACTGACATTTCAGTTGGAATCAATCCACTGGAAGTTGCATGTAATTGAATCACAGCCTAATCACTATTCCATTAAAGGAAGGTTTTCAGCAAAGCTTAAAAAGAGTATAAACTAAAGGGCCAACCATTCAAGACGCCCCGAGTAGCTAGAACAGATAGTTACCAAACCGAACTTACTCTTCCGAGGGTTCAAGAAGTTAGTTATCCGATCCAAGCAACTCGGATCTCTCGACACTCGACTCGGGGCTTGGGATTATCTGAGGTTTCTGAAAGCAACTCAGGATCACTGTCTCAGTAGACTTTGACTCAGAGTGATTTGTGCTTCTCAGGACTTAATCTTCAGGATTTTCTGACCCAAGCTGACCTAAGTAAGAAAAAGTTTTAAAAACACTAAACACGTGTATTCCCCCCATACACGTGTAAGACTCGTTTTCACCTGGACAAACAAAATCCATTACGGATCCTCAAAAGTCCCGTCTGGTTCACATCAAAAAAGTGTAACCAAACGAGTTTCTGATCAAGATACACGAAATATCAAATCAGACGATAAAGGAAAAGGATCACCGACCAGCAAGGCGAAAAGTCTTGGGATCGAAAGGAACATAAATGGACCTCAACTGATCAGACACCAGCCGAGGAATCAACAAAAGAATCATATGTTAGTGTTAGTGTCCTAGAGACAATCCATTGTAAGGACATAATACTCAGATAATATTCAATATTAATTTAATATTATTTTTTATTTAATATTAAATATATGGCACTGCACTTATTAGAATATTATGTTTGATTGTTTGCATTTATTCTTAAATAACTGTGTTCCCTTGAGTCACTGCTGTCATTGAGTGTGTGAGAACTCAGATGACGTAAGCATAATTTTCAAATATCCCCGATCAAGGATCATCAAGAATGGGATATTGATGATGCAATGGAGATTGGTGTGCGATCTGCATCATACTCTTAGAGAGTGTAGTAAGATCTTGTTGGGACCCAACATATCTCACTTACTACGAGATACTAGATATCTCATGATGGATGCACAAATACCTTAGAGGGTATTGGTATACCCATCCGAGAAACCGTTTGATGTAGTTTCACTACATGTGTCTACGGGTGTCTAGGTTAGTGGGAGCGATGTGATACTCCTTTGACTTGAGGTCAATACGCACGACATGTGTGGAGTGATGAACTTTGATCATGACCAACGCTTGCACCCTTCCATGGGTAGATATGGCTTGGATTGAGTTCATCATGAAGTGCATGTGCGTGGTAGCCAAGAAAAGGATTCATTCCTCAAAGTGGATTAGAGAGAATACTCATCTTCTCATCCTAATTGGATCAAATTCATTGGCCAATGCACGTCAACTTGGACTTTGTGGCCAAGTGTGACATAAGTGATCAATTAGTAATTGGAGATAAAGTGATTAAGTTATTTGAATAGACACTTCATCATGTTCAATACTAATCGAGTATTCTCGAATGAAAGGAGGAAATCGTAATAGCCTATATTTCAGTTACAGGTAGTTGCATGTTTCTCGCAACGTACCTCATATATTGAGAATGTCTGATTTATTGTCTAGGGTTCAATTAAGACCATTAATTTGACTAATCGCTCGATATATGAGGACATATGAGTCACACAACAAGTAGTTCCCTTTTACGGAATTATAGTTGGTTGATTAAATGTTAAATTAAATTTAATATTTAATTTATGGAGAAGTAATTAATAATAGATTAATTTCGAATTAATTATTATTAATGTTTAATTAAATTAGATTTAATTAAACAAGAATTCCCAATAATAATATTTGGAATATGATTGTAGGATTTAATATATATGGAAACAAATCGTAGAGATTTATCATATATGGAATTTAAATCCGTAGAGATTTATATTTAGAGAATTAAATTAAATAAGTTTAATTTAATTAATTAAAAGGGATTTTAATTTCCCAATAGGCCAGCTTAGGTTTTAAGCTGGGCCTCCCTATATATATTAGTTATTGGGATTTCATAAACAGTTTTACACTTCACAATTTCTCCATAAGATCTAAAGTTTGGATTTTCCTAGCTGATTCAACTTTGGATTCAACACTGGTAAATTTGTGCAGATCCGTTCTTGGGGATTACGTGGATACCATAGTTGAGGAATCTACTCTGCAACTGTTGTAAGATTTATCGTTATGATTATTGTAATCTTTTTGTGCAATTAACTGTTCGTTGTTGGTGAACTGTTCTATTCCGTTGCGCATGTATTACGTGTTTACATGGATCAATTTTCCAACAGTGGTATCAGAGCCCAGACTCTTGATTAATTAATTGCTATTTGTATCATGTTAAAAAGATTTTTTTTAATATGATTGGTGCGGTCGAGTTTGACGTCAACCGCACCATTGAAATTGTTTGTTTAATGTTCTGGTCATATGAATTGGTATTAATTCATTGTGGGTAGACTTTATTTGATAAAACCCACCCACTTGTCTTCGGTCCACTTCGTCCCCTCCGCTGTTTTTGATTTGGGGGTTTCTTAAACCCTAAGTCGCGCCTTTTGGGATCGCAGCGCCGCTCGGCTCACGGTGGAGGCCCACGGCGCGTCGCTAGGCGACGGCCGTGCGGACCCATTCACGATGCGCGGTGGTGGCGCGCCTCATCCGCAGCCCTGTTCGTCTCGCTCTGCGATTCATTTCGCCGTTCACCGCTAAGCCCTCGTATTCGCGAAGCCATCGGTGGTTCACCATCCTTGCAGCCATCGCGATGATAAATTGCCTCTGATTTTAGCGGCGGCAGTGTTCGTTCTTCGATTGAATCGTTTGGAGCGATTCGTCGAGCGTGCGAAGCCGAGCGGCGACAACGTTGCACCGGCGATCTAGGGCGACGCGGTGAGAACACTCGCGCTCAAGGCTCGGTGTCGACGATCCCTCGGTTCTGGACCGCACATCCGATGCAAATCAGGCCAAACCATTCGCGTGGTTTTTCTTTTCGGCTCTACTTCGTTTCTGATGTTGGACTTACTCCCCCGTTCTTTGTTTCATGTGCTATCCTGTGTTCCAAAATTTGATGATTCGGGTTTTTGATGATGATTGATGAAACTGGACCTGTTTTGGGTTTGGAAATTTTGGGATTACTGAAACTGTATGGATTGGATCTGTTTGGAAGGGTGATGATGTGGGAGGGCTGTTTTACTAACTCGTTTAGAGACGGACCCTCCTGTGCAATTTTGGAAATTGCAGCTGAGCCCCAGAAATTAAACAAAATTTTAATTTTTGATATTAGAATTTAAAAGGTTGGACCTATATGGAAATAAAATTGGATTTTATTTTAATGATTAATTGGATTAATCGTAAGATTTTAATAATTTAAAATAGAATTAAAATTGGATTTTAAGGTTCGGTTTAAAAGGAATTATTAAATCCCGTTGTTTAACTATTTTATATTTAATTCGTTAAACACTTTTACAGTCCGCATTATGACTGTTTGGGTAGGCGGCACCCAATAATTATCGGACCATATTTATTGTTTGCGTAGACGGCACCCATATAAGTGTTAATCCGTATGAAATCATGTTTTGGGTAGGCGGCGCCCAATAATTGCTCAAATGTGATGTAGATTAACATGTTAGATCTCGATTAAGCAATTAATACCCCGCCTTTAAAAATGTTCCTCACTAAAATATGATTTTCATTAAATTGAACGATGCCTTCCATCAAAATTAAAAGTAAACTGGAGATTTCGTTCCAATGAGTATTTAAGGCCCAAGTCTTTTGCTCGGATCTACATCTAACGGGACTTTTATAGGGACACGTAGTGTTGCCATTTGACGGTTGTAAATCAACTTGATTCTGTTTCACCAGCCCAAGCAGGGAAATGAGAGTCAAGGGACATCCGAATGAACTAGGTTCAATCAACTAGGAGTTGTAGTATTGCAATTGGTTTGGAGACCTACCAGTTTTGCTATTATAGTAATCAGCCCAAGCAGATATTATAATATTAGGAATGTGGATCCTAGTCCATTAAATTTATATTAGATATAAATTCGTATTCTTCCGATGAGGTCGTTGAATATGTGAAAATAATGGAGACAAAATAAATTTGAAAGGCCATGTTTATTTTGATTGCTGAATATTGATCATAGGAATTATGTGTTTTAATTTCCGTTTTATTTTATTTCTCTAGGATTGTTGAAATGAATAACTTATCAATGAGAAGTGTTTTGGAAACGAACAAATTGGCTGGGCCAAAATTTCTCGACTGGCACCGAAACGTGCATTTGGTGCTTAGGCAAGAAAAGATTGAGTACGTGTTGGACACGCTAATCCCTGCTACCCCGGAGGCTAGTACTGCAAACGCCTCGGCTCAGAAGAAGCATCGAGAGGATGCTTCCTAGGCTCAGTGTGTTATGCTACTCGGGATGACTCCCGAATTGCAAAGGAAACATGAGAAGATGTTTCCCTTCGAGATGATTAAGCATCTGAAGGATCTTTTTGATTCTGAATCTCGTTCCGAGATTTATGAAGTGATGAGAGATCTGTTTAGATGCCAACTATCTGAGGGAGGGAAGGTTTCTCCTCATGTGTTGAAGATGATTTGGCTAATCAAGAAACTTGGTCGATTGGGCATCGAGCTCAAGACCAATGTTGTTGTGTATGCCATTCTTTAGTCACTTCCCGATTCATATTCAAGTTTCGTAGTAAACTTTAACATGAATAAGACGGAATCGACTATGCTCGAGCTGCATAACATGCTAAAGACCTTTGAGTCTTCCACTGCTAAGGAAAAGCCCGTGCTCATGGTGAGTGCCTCTACTTCTTCTGCTCCAAAAGGTAAGAAGAAGCAAAAGGGAAAGGCAAAGAAAGGCTCCAAGCCAAACTTCCTTAAGCCCAAAGGTGGAATTCAAAAGAAGGACAAGGTGGACAAGGATGTATGCCTCTACTACAAGCAGAAGGGGCATTAGAAGAAGGACTGCAAGGTTCTAGCAGCTGAAAAGAAGGCACAAGGTGTCTCAGCCACTGGAACAGGTATGTTTGTTATTGTGATAAACATGTCCACAAATGATACTAACTGCTTGGTATTAGATACTGGTTGTGGCTCACACATTTGTACAAACGTGCAGGGTCTCAAGCATAGTAGGGCAGTTAGGCCGGGTGAAGTCGCCCTACACGTTGGGAATGGAACAAGAGTTGCTATTGAACGTGTTGGCGTTTATGTTTTAGACTTACCCTCTGGTTTTAGACTTGAACTGAATAATTGTTATTTCGTTCCTTCTATTACTCGCAACATTATTTCTATTTCTATGTTAGACATTGAAGGGTTTTCCTTCCATTTTGCAAACAATAATTGTTATTTTTCGCTTAATGGTGATGTTTATGGAAATGCTCCTTTATCGAATGGTTTATACTTTTTGCATTGTGGACATAATATTCTTAATATACAAAACAAACGACTCAAACTTAGTAATCATGAAAACCGAACTTACTTGTGGCATTGTAGGCTTGGTCATGTAAATGAGAATAGGATTGCAAGGTTAAGGAAGTTAGACTACTTAACCCCATTCGACTTTGAGTCCTATGGAAGTTGTGAATCCTGTCTCAAGGGCAAAATGACCAACAAACCATTTTCTGGGAAAGGGGTTCGTGCCAAAGAAGTTCTAGAGTTGATCCACAGTGATGTCTGTGGACCATTGCCCAGTCTAGCTAGGGGTAACTTCGCCTACTTCATCACTTTTACTAATGATTTCTCAAGATATGGATATGTGTATCTCATGAAACACAAATCCGAATCTTTTGAGAAATTCAAGGAGTTTAAAGCTGAAGTAGAGAAGCAACTTGATAAGAGTATAAAGACTCTTCGATCGGATCGAGGAGGTGAATACCTTAGCCACGAGTTCATGGATTACTTGAAGTTACATGGAATCCATGTTGGGATTATACTGGAAAGTATGCTTTTACTTTGTATAATCAAAACTGAATTTCAGACTTATTTACTGAAATAAATTGTTTATCACTAATGCTTTAAATATTATCGAATGTTACATATATTTACTGCATAACTGTTCAATAAATAGTACGTGTTACATTGTAGTTAATTCAGTGATACCAGATCACAGAAGATTAAATTAACAGTCCCTTGTAACCAAAGTACACCATTCACGACCTAGATGGAAATGAACAATCGATCGTGAAAGGTTGAAGTGTAAGGCTCAGATTAGCTTATCTTGACCAAGAGATTACACTAGTGCATGTCTGATGCACTGAATAGGACCTACAGGAGGACAAATTCTTCAGAACTGAATAAGGAAGAATTAGACCTCTGTGGTTCGTTATTTCTTAATCTTCGTCCCTTAAATAGGATCACATGTGGTTGGTAACTATTGCTTTGACTTATCACGGGTAGAGAATCAACGAGATTCAATACTTTATATCTTAGGCAATATTATTGGTCACATGCGATTGCTAAGATTTAATACGGAGAATCGTGTGCAAGTACGCTTGTTCAATTTGCCCCCTTGGGAGGTTCATAAGATTTATCATACCAAATCTTGCAAGTGGAACTAACTTCCGGTATGGATAATAATGTTGAACCGTTCCTTAACCAAGGACAAAAGATATTAATTAATGGAAAGTTATTTTAGTGGCTTGAATTAATTATTGGGCTAGATAATCTTAAACACGGGAAATAATAACCGGGAGTCATATTGACTCTAATATGGGTTAAGATGGATAATGTAATATTAATTATGTAGTGGGATTAATTAATATTTATGGGCTTGAATAATATTGTGGCTCAATATTGATAATTCAAGATCCATTGGAAGGTCAAATCTTAATTCTCCTAAAGGCCCCCCAAGTAGCCCAACATAAAGTCCAATAACTGAAAAATGTGTTTAAAAATAAAATAAATTTTGTTGCCTTATTTTTCCTCTCTTTTTCGAAAATTATGGATAAAAGGGGAGAAATATTTTCTTTGAATTTTGTTATGGAATGAAGATATGTATTCTTGGAATACAAGATTATCTCGTTAAATTCAAGAAATCTCCCACTTGGTTATTCATAGTGAGATTTTCGAAATTTTTGAAATAAAAGGGAAAGAAAGATTTTCTTGATTTTCTTGAAAAAGATATTATGGATGATATGTATTTCTTGAAATACAAGTATATCTCATAAATTCAAGAAGATCCAAATCTTGGAATCTTGTCTCTTAATTTTTGGAAATTTTCCATAACAAGATGAGGTGGGATTTTTGTGGAATATTTTAATTATGGAGAAAAGAATATAGGAGATATATTCAAGATTTCTTGGAGAACAAGAAAAGATTTTCCCACATTGGTTTTTCCTCAAAATTTCGACCACCACCCCATCTATAAATAGGGGATGATTCTTTCATTCCCAAGGACAATTCCATGTGCTGGAAAAATTAGTAAATCCACAAAAGGTGGTGCAACAATATTTTATTTTCCCATTTGTTAATTGTTCGCGAGCATCCTTCTGCCGGATTGTCGAGCAAGGACTAGGGAATACTTGGGAAGGCTTTTCGGTGTGTTTAATTGATGAGACCATTGCCACTCCAAGAGGTTAGTTCACGTAAACCCGTAGCAATTCCGCATGCGTAGGATTTATGTGAACTGTTTATATGCATGATTTGTTGTTGGATTATTATTTGAATTAATATAGGATTAATTCACGCTAGTAATAATTGTTAGAATTAAATTTGTATTTAAATATTCATCACGAATAGATCCGTGCAAATAATTCCCCAACAATCCAATCTCAATGGACTCCTCCCGGAACACCGCAGATGAACGGAGTATCCGAGAGGAGAAACCGAATCTTGTTAGACATGGTAAGGTCCATGATGAGCTTTTCTTCTCTCCCTACATTCTTATGGGGATACGCGTTACAAATCTCAATTTACATTTTGAATAGGATTCCATCCAAATCAGTTGAGCATACGCCATATGAACTATGGTGTGGCAAGAAGCCAGCTTTTTCACATATAAAAACGTGGGGTTGCCCAGCGATTGTGAAAAAGATGATCACTGATAAGTTGGAATCCAAAGGTGAAAATGGTTACCTTGTGCAAATAATTCCCCAACAACTGGTATCAGAGCCTCGCTTTCGGGCTCTGAATTTTAAATTATAATTTAATTCGTTTTCATTAAATTTGAAATTGGATAGTAGAATTGCTAGATCTTTTTTTGCAGGTATCCAATTGTCATGGAATTTAATGTATTTATTTATGCATGCATATAAATTGTGGTTTTTAATTCGATTCGTTCGAATTCGTTTTGCCTCATGAGAAAATCCACTAGTAGATTATGATTTGTTTGATTTGATCAATGCAATAGACTAGTCTAGATCTAGGTTTATTTATTTTTTGTAAATAAATTATAACCGGATCGGAAATGGAGGCGGAGACGAAGAATTAAAGGATAGATCCGTAATCGTGACGACGCGCCGGTATCGCGCTAAACGCGTTAAGGGCGAGGGTATGCGATGACGCGATGTCGCCATACGGACGGCACGACGCTTAGGCGCCGAAAGGATCACCGACGCGCGCGGGCGAGACGGCGACGCCGCGACGTTCAAGGCATGGGGCGCGCGACCATGCGCCCGCCAAGGCGGATGGGCGGGCGATGGCGAAGCGCTGGGGGGACGCTTTCAGCCGCCAGATCCGCGGGCGAGGTGAGGGCGGGCGAAGCGCTGGAGCGGATGCGCCATGATACGCACGCCGCCGCCGAAGCCGCGAGGCATGCTGAGGCTACCGAGGCTGATCGACCAAGGGGCCGGTCGGATGCGGGCGTGCATCCCGGCTGCGAGCTACTTGGCATGGCGTTTCGAGACGGAGTTCTTTTAGAGACTATCGAATGGGAGAAATTCAAGACGGCGTTTCTTCAAAATCAAGCCAAGAAAAAATAAACCATGACAATTGGATAATTTGTGCCCAATATGTTTATTTTTCCGCTTTGCTTGATTTATTGTTGTGATTTCTTGTGCTTTATTTAATTTGTTTAAATGTGTTTGCATGAGAATTGCCAAATGAAAAATCTCACCTTCAAAAATTACTAAGTATGTTTAAATAATTAATTGATAATTTTATTCCGATAATAAAATTGAATTAATTTTGACCTCCATGATTTATTTATTTGTGAATTCTTTTGGAGAAATTCCCCCACGGACGGTCAAAAAGATAGCTTTCACATGAATAAATTCCGATGGATGATTGTGGATTATTACTAGTGGCGGCGATGATCCTACCCACGAGGCTCGCTCAAAGCGAAATAATAATTACAGATTTAATCATGATTATTACTTAGGTATAAAATTGATATGCATATACTTCCCGTCCCCGTCAATTTTATATTGGTCAAGTGAGCCAACTATTAACTGGATATTAAAGGTTTATAATCGTTCTTGTTTGCAACTCGTTTGAATGTGTTTAAATAATGACCCACCCCACGCGCTTATTTAAACTGCTTTTGAAATGTTTGTTGATGTTCATATTTTTTTTTTTTGAGATTTTAATATGAAACATGTGATCGAATTTTGTGATATATTTATGCTTATGCATATTATTATTTATTTCAGTTCAGCATGTCGTAACTTTTTAATCCACTGCTATTATACTTAAAGTCAATAGAATAAGTATGGAAACTATATTGATTGGAAACAAAAAAATTATAATTGTCCTAACTGCACAAAAGCACAAGTGGATTCTTGACACACCAAAATCAGATGAGCCAACTGACGAGTCAAAAATGCGAGACTCGTCAGATCACCTTGCGAGAGATGTCGTCGCTGAAATTGGTGGAGGGCAAACCCGTAAGGGATTACGTCCTCAAAATTGAAGGCCCATCTGAACAAACTTGAAGTTCTGAGTACAGATTATAATCTGGAGACTCAGATGAATTTGGTACTTCACTCTCTGCCCAAAAGTTTCTGAGCAATTTTGCCTCGCTAGCTGATTTGTTGCAAGCTTTGGTCTCGGTAGAGATGTTGATAGGGCACCAAACTCAAGCTTTGACGGCAAGTGGTCCGTCTTCATCTTCTAGGCCAAGGGATGGCAAGAAGAAGAAGGTGACCAAAGGCCATAAGCAATCAGACTCAACTGTTGCCAAGGGCAATGATAAAATGACGAATGCTGGTGGTGTCAAGGAAAATCCAAAGAGGAAGTGCTTAAGCTGCGGTGAAAGAGGACAATGGAGGTTTGCCTGTTCCAACCCTAAAAGGGCTGGAAAGAAAGGTAACTCTCACGCACTAATTGTTGAAACTTGTTTAGCGGCGTATACTTCTCATTCGTGGGTAGTTGATACGGGATCCACTAATCATGTTTGCTTCACGGGTTCAAACTGATCCGACAACTTAGTGGCAGTGAGATCCTCATCACACTGGGCGATGCTACGAGAGTGGCAGCTGAAGCAGTGGGAGAAGTGCACCTGTCTTTTGAAGACAGAGTTCTAATTTTAAGAGATGTTCTTTATGTTCCCAGTTTTAGAAAGAATTCACTTTCAGTTTCTAAAATTCTGTTAATGGATACTTAGTTTCTTCTAATAAGAATGACATCATTTCTTGAAATGATGAGTGTATCTGTTACGGGACATTGATGGAAAATCTCTATACAATTAACTGTGCACATCACTCACGAAATGCATCCTATAACACATCAACTGTTTCCGATAAAAGAAAAAACGTGAACGAGACACTTCTATGGCATCTAAGATTGGGACATATTAATCCAAAGAGGATCCAAAGGTTGGTAGAAGACGGTTCACTGGAGTCTCTCCAAGTTGAACCAATTCCAACCTGCGAATCATGTTTGGAGGACAAAATGGCCAAGAGGGCATTCGGAGCCAAGGGGAATAGAGCCAAAGAAGTGTTAGAAATCGTTCACACATACGTATGTGGTCCAATGTCAACCAAAGCAAGGGGAGGTTATGAGTATTTCGTCACTTTTATTGATGACTACTCAAGGTACGGTTATATTTTTCTTATGAAGCATAAATCTGAGACCTTTGAGAAATTCAAAGAATTTAAGGCTCAAGCATAGAATCATAGGGAAAAACGTATCAAGTCTCTACGATCCGATCGTGGAGGCGAGTACCTCAGCGATGATTTTTTGAACTACTTGTCTGATGAAGGGATTGCATCCCAGCTGACTGCACCCGAAATCCCTCAACAAAACGAGGTTGCAGAGCGAAGAAACAGAACTCTTTTGGAAATGGTTAGATCTATGATGAGTTATGTGGATCTTCCCAAGTCGTTCTGGGGTCATGCCTTGGAAACAACGGCTTATATTCTGAACTTGGTGCCATCCAAATCGGTTCCCTAAACTCCCAAAGAATTGTGGACCGGGCGCAAGCCCAGTTTGAGACACATGAAAATTTGGGGGTGTCCGGCCTACGTGTTGGACAAGGAAGCTGGAAAATTGGATCTTCGATCAGAATTAAGGTCGTTTGTAGGATACCCCGAGGGAACAAAAGGGTGTATGTTCTATGGTCCCGAAGATCAAAAGGTGGTAATAAGCACCCACTTTAGATTTTTGGAAGAAGACTATATGAACAAAAGAAGACCCAGAAGTGAGATTACCTTAAATGAGCTAAGGGGGCTAACCTCAGTGCCAACTGTACAAGATGACATACCAAACGACACACTTACACAACCTGAACCTCGTCGTAGTGGGAGGGTTGTGAGACAGCCCAAGAGATTCATGGGGATAGGAGAGTCCTCGGACTTGATTCCCGGACAAGACGAACCAGACCCATGGACATATGACAAGCCAATCCAAAACAAGGATGCGATTTCTTGGCAAACAACAATGAAAGCCGAAATGGGTTCTATGGATCATAACAGAGTGTGGGAGCTAGTCGAACCACTTAATGGGGTCAAGCCCATTGGTTGCAAGTGGGTGTACAAGAGAAAAAGAGGACCGGACGGGAAGGTGGAAACCTTCAAGGCAAGGCTTGTGGTGAAAGGTTATACTCAGAAAGAAGGGATCGACTATGAGGAAACTTTTTCGCCCGTAGCAATGCTCAAGTCCATCCGAATTCTCTTGCCGATTGCTACGCATCTCGACTTTAAAATCTGGCAAATGGATGTCAAGACAACTTTTCTTAACGGAAGTCTTGATGAAGAAATCTATATGCAACAACCCCAAGGCTTCATTGAAAAAGGCCAAGAACACCTAGTTTGTAAGCTCATGAAGTCCATTTAAGGACTCAAACAGGCATCCAGAGCTTGGAACCAATGTTTTGATCATGTTATAAAGTCTTATGGGTTTGATCAAAACGAGTTCAAAAGTTGTGTGTACAAAAAGCGCGGTTTTAATCGCATTGGTATTCTTAGTACTATACGTGAGATTTACATTCTCGATCATCGGGAACGATGTAAAGGTGTTATCAGACGTAAGAGCATGGCTTTCAAAACAGTTTGATATGAAGGACTTAGGGGAAGCCACGCACATCCTTGGGATCAAGATCACTCGAGATCGCAAGAAAAGGATGATAGGCTTATCGGAAGCTTCATACATAGACACTGTCTTGAAACGATTCAGCATGCAAGATTCCAAGAAAGGCTTCGTACCTTTTAGACATGAAATCCATCTATCCAAGGAAATGTGCCCTAAGACACAAAAGGAGATAGATGACATGAAAGACATTCCATATGCTTCGGCTGTTGGAAGCCTTATGTATGCAATGCTGTGTACGAGACCGGGTATCTGCTTTGCCGTTGGCATGGTGGCAAGATATCAAAGTAACCCGGGGAAAGAACATTGATCGACGCTTAAAAACATTCTCAAGTATCCGAAAAGAACTCGAGATAGAATGTTAATTTATCAGTCAGATAGTCTAATCCCCATCGGCTACACGGACTTGGATTTCCAATCAGACTTAAATTCCAGAAAATCTACCTCCGGTAGTGTGTTTTGCATGGGGGGAGAAGCCATGATATGGAGAAGCGTTAAGAAGAAATGCATCACAGATTCTACCATGGAAGCCGAATATGTAGCTGCTTGCGAGGCAGCGAAAGAAGCGGTTTGACTCAAGAACTTCCTAGTGGACTTGGACGTAGTTCCGAATTTGCCCAGCACAATCACTGTTTATTGTGACAATGCCGGAGCAGTTGCAAATTCAAGGGAACCAAGAGCCCACAAGGCCAGCAAACACATTGAAAGGAAATACCATCTTATACGAGAAATCGTTAAGAGAGGAGATATAGAGGTGGCAAAGATCACGTCAGAAGACAACCTAACAGATCTATTCACAAAGGGTCTGCCTCAGAATACATTCTAGAGACATGTGAAAGGAATGGGTGTCAAGACCGTTGCCAATCTGCTTTGAGTATAAGTGGGAGAAATTATTAGGTTCGTGTAGGTGACATTAGATGTCACGTATTAGGAACTACACGAGACATGCTGTAGTATACTTAAAAGCAGACTTTGAGTATAAGTGGGAGATTGTTGGGATTATACTGGAAAGTATGCTTTTACTTTGTATAATCAAAACTGAATTTCGAACTTATTTACTGAAATAAATTGTTTATCACTGATGCTTTAAATATCATTGAATGTTACATATATTTACTGCATAACTGTTCAATAAATAGTACGTGTTACATTGTAGTTAATTTAGTGATACCAGATCACAGAAGATTAAATTAACAGTCCCTTGTAACCAAAAGTACACCATCCATCGTGAAAGGTTGAAGTGTAAGGCTCAGATTGGCTTGTCTTGACCAAGAGAGTACACTAGTGCATGACTGATGCACTGAATAGGACCTACAGGAGGATAAATTCTTCAGAACTGAACAAGGAAGAATTAGACCTCAGTGGTTCGTTATTTCTTAATCTTCGTCCCTTAAATAGGATCACGTGTGGTTGGTAACTATTGCTTTGACTTATCACGGGTAGAGAATCAACGAGATTCAATACTTTATATCTTGGGCAATATTATTGGTCACATGCGATTGCTAAGATTTAATACGGAGAATCGTGTGCAAGTACGCTTGTTCGATTTGCCCCCTTGGGAGGTTCATAAGATTTATCATACCAAATCTTGCAAGTGGAACTAGTTTCCGGTATGGATAATAATGTTGAACCGTTCCTTAACCAAGGACAAAAGATATTAATTAATGGAAAGCTATTTCAGTGGCTTGAATTAATTAATGGGCTAGATAATCTTAAACACGAGAAATAATAACCGGGAGCCATATTGACTGTAATATGGGTTAAGATGGATAGTGCAATATTAATTATGTAGTGGGATTAATTAATATTTATGGGCTTGAATAATATTATGGGTCAATATTGATAATTCAAGATCCATTGGAAGGTCAAATATTAATTCTCCTAAAGGCCCCCCAAGTAGCCCAACATAAAGTCCAATAACTGAAAAAAGTGTTTAAAAATAAAATAAATTTTGTTGCCTTATTTTTCCTCTCCTTTTCGAAAATTATGGATAAAAGGGGAGAAAGATTTTCTTTGAATTTTGTTATGGAATGAAGATATGTATTCTTGGAATACAAGATTATCTCATTAAATTCAAGAAATCTCCCACTTGGTTATTCATAGTGAGATTTTCGAAAATTTTGAAATAAAAGGGAAAGAAAGATTTTCTTGAAAAAGATATTATGGAAGATATGTATTTCTTGAAATATAAGTATATCTCATAAATTCAAGAAGATCCAAATCTTGGAATCTTGTCTCTTAATTTTCGGAAATTTGTCATAACAAGATGAGGTGGGATTTTTGTGGAATATTTTAATTATGGAGAAAAGAATATAGGAGATATATTAAAGATTTCTTGGAGAACAAGAAAAGATTTTCCCACATTGGTTTTTCCTCAAAATTTCGACCACCACCCCATCTATAAATAGGGGATGATTCTTTCATTCCCAAGGACAATTCCATGTGCTGGAAAAATTAGTAAATCAACAAAGGTGGTGCAACAATTTTTTATTTTCCCTTTTGTTAATTGTTCGCGAGCATCCTTCCACCGGATTGTCGAGCAAGGACTAGGGAATACTTGGGAAGGCTTTTCGGTGTGTTTAATCGACGAGACCATTGCCACTCCAAGAGGTTAGTTCACGTAAACCCGTAGCAATTCCGCATGCGTAGGATTTATGTGAACTGTTTATATGCATGATTTGTTGTTGGATTATTATTTGAATTAATATAGGATTAATTCATGCTAGTAATAATTGTTAGAATTAAATTTGTATTTAAATATTCATCCCGAATAGATCCGTGCAAATAATTCCCCAACAATCCAATCTCAATGGACTCCTCCCGGAACACCGCAGATGAACGGAGTATCCGAGAGGAGAAACCGAATCTTGTTAGACATGGTAAGGTCCATGATGAGCTTTTCTTCTCTCCCTACATTCTTATGGGGATACGCGTTACAAATCTCAATTTACATTCTGAATAGGATTCCATCCAAATCAGTTGAGCATACGCCATATGAACTATGGTGTGGCAAGAAGCCAACTTTTTCACATATAAAAACGTGGGGTTGCCCAGCGATTGTGAAAAAGATGATCACTGATAAGTTGGAATCCAAAGGTGAAAAGGGTTACCTTGTGGGACCTAAGGAAACGAGAGGATATTATTTCTATCTACCTGAGAATCAAACGATAATTGTTTCTAGGCAGGCCAGGTTCCTCGAAGAAGACTATGTCTTCAAGGACCAAGGCCGTAAGATGATAGAACTTGAAGATATTCAAGAACCGCAAGATAATCAAGAGACTGATATCTTGTCAAAGAAACGTGACAAGGAATCAGTGGGAGCATTCAGCAGCTCACATGGTGGAAGTTTATCACTTAGTGATCCTCTTTCAGCCAGTGGGAGCGTAATTGGAGTTGCATTGCCTTCGAAACAAACTCCAAGTGGGCTGAATGAGAACAATATAGTTCAAACTCCCGCCCAAGAGGCATCAAAAAGTGTTGCTATTGAGGACTCTCCGGACATTGAATGAAATCGATGCACCACAAAATTTTCACGATCAGAATGTACAGCTTGCACAAACACAACCCCGTAAGTCTACTAGGATTCGTAATCCGCCCAGTAGATATTATGGTTTCCTCGTAGAGGAACATGATGATATGGAGATCCCGGACAAAGACGATCCCAGAACTTACACTGAGGCAACATTAGACGTTGACTCAGAGAAGTGGCAAGAAGCCATGAAATCCGAGATGGACTCGATGTACACCAATAAATTTTGGGACTTGGTTGAGTTGCCGAAAGGGGTAAAACCCATAGGTTGCAAATGGGTCTACAAGCGTAAGACTGATGCAAACGACAAGGTACAAAACTACAAGGCTAGGTTAGTGGCAAAAGGTTATAGTCAACGCGAAGGCATTGACTATGATGAGACCTTCTCACCTATTGCCAAGATCAAGTCCATTCGAATTTTACTTGCTGTAGCAGCACATTTAGATTATGAGATTTGGCAGATGGATGTCAAAACAACCTTCCTCAATGGGAACATTGATAAGGAGGTGTTTATGACTCAACTGGAAGGTTTTGTATCTAAGCCAAAGTCCAATCTTGTGTGCAAGCTCAAACAGTCCATTTATGGACTAAAACAAGCTTCTAGGAGTTGGAATATCCGATTTGATGAAGCTGTCGAATCATTTGACTTCATCAGAAATTTGAAAGATCCATGCGTTTATCATAAACGCAGTGGGAGAAATATTGTTTTCATAGTTGTGTATGTCGATGACATACTAATTATGGGAAACAACATTCCTCTTATGCAGTCGGTTAAAGATTGGCTATCAAGGACCTTCATGATGAAGGATCTTGGTGAGGCCTGCTACATCTTAGGGATCAAGATCCATAGGGATAGGTCCAAAAGGATGTTGGGGCTGTCACAGTCAACCTACGTAGATAAGGTGTTAAAGCGATTTGTGATGGAGAACTCTAAGAGAGGTTCTCTACCGGCATGTCATGGAATAAAGCTGTCTAAGAAGGATTGTCCTTCTACGGAAGCTGATATCCTACGCATGAAGGATATACCATATGAATCTGCAATTGGCTCCATCATGTACGCCATGACTTGCACAAGGCCATATGTGGCCTTCGCTATTAACACCACTGGTAGATACTGTCAAGAACATTCTTAAGTACCTTAGACGTACCAAAGATTGCTTCTTAGTCTACGCAAGACAGCCAGAGCTAGTTGCAACTGGCTATGCTGATGCAAGTTTCCAATCCGACTGTGATGATTACAAGTCATAGTCGGGCTATGTTTTCGTTCTCAATGGTGGGGCGGTTAGTTGGAATAGTTCCAAGCAAGATACTACCGCAGACTCAACAACCGAAGCTGAGTACATTGTTGCGGCAGAAGCTGCCAAAGAAGCTGTCTGGATAAAACAGTTCTTAAGTGAACTAGGGGTAGTTCCGAGTGCCAGCACTCCAATAAAGTTGTATTGTGACAATATTGGTGCGGTTGTGCAAGCTAAGGAACCGAGATCCAATAACAGAAACAAATATGTACCGAGGCGTTATTACTTAATACGAGAGATAATCGCTAGATGAGAGATAGAGTTAGAACGTGTCCCCACGGAGGATAATCTCGCTGATCCCTTCACCAAGGCATTGAGTGTTCATGTACACACTAGACATTTTAATGGTCTAGGGGTTAGACATATAGGTGATTGACTCTAGTTCAAGTGGGAGATTGTTAGTGTTAGTGTCCTAGAGATAATCCATTATAAGGACATAATACTCAGATAATATTCAGTATTGATTTAATATTATTGTTTATTTAATATTAAATATATGGCACTGCACTTATTAGAATATTATGTTTGATTGTTTGCATTTATTCTTATCTGTGTTCCCTTGAGTCACTGCTGTCATTGAGTGTGTGAGAACTCAGATGACGTAAGCATGATTCTCAAATAGCCCCGATCAAGGATCATCAAGAATGAGATATTGATGATGCAATGGAGATTGGTGTGCGATCTGCATCATACTCTTAGAGAGTGTAGTAAGATCTCACTTACTACGAGATACTAGATATCTCATGATGGATGCACAAATACCTTAGAGGGTATTGGTATACCCATCCGAGAAACGGTTTGATGTAGTTTCACTACATGTGTCTACGGGTGTCTCGGTTAGTGGGAGCGATGTGATACTCCTTTGACTTGAGGTCAATACGCACGACATGTGTGGAGTGATGAACTTTGACCATGACCGATGCTTGCACTCTTCCATGAGTAGATATGACTTGGATTGGGTTCATCACGAAGTGCATGTGCGTGGTAGTTGAGCCAAGAAAAGGATTCATTCCTCAAAGTGGATTTAGAGAGAATACTCATCTTCTCATCCTAATTGGATCAAAGTCATTGGCCAATGCACGTCAACTTGGACTTTGTGGCCAAGTGTAACATAAGTGATCAATTAGTGATTGGATATAAATTGATTAAGTTATTTGAATAGACACTTCATCATGTTCAAGACAAATCGAGTATTCACCAATGAAAGGAGGAGATCGTAATAGCCCATGTTTCAGTTACAGGTAGTTGCATGTTTCTTGCAACGTACCTCATATATTGAGAATGTCTGATTTATTGTCTAGGGTTCAATTAAGACCATTAATTTGACTAATCGCTCGATATATGAGGACATATGGGTCACACAACAAATAGTTCCCTTTTACGGATTATATTTGGTTGATTAAATGTTAAATTAAATTTAATATTTAATTTATGGAGAAGTAATTAATAATAGATTAATTTGGAATTAATTATTATTAATGTTTAATTAAATTAGATTTAATTAAACAAGAATTCCCAATAATAATATTTGGAATATTATTGTAGGATTTAATATATATGGAAACAAATCGTAGAGATTTGTCATATATGGAATTTAAATCCGTGAGATTTATATTTAGGGAATTAAATTAAAGAAGTTTAATTTAATTAATTAAAAGGGATTTTAATTTCCAAATAGGCCAACTTAGGTTTTAAGCTGGGTCTCCCTATATATATTAGCTATTGGGATTTCATAAACAGTTTTACACTTCACAATTTCTCCATAAGATCTAAAGTTTGGATTTTCCTAGCTGATTCAACTTGGGATTCAACACTGGCAAATTTATGCAGATCCGTTCTTGGGGATTACGTGGATACCATAGTTGAGGAATCTTCTCTGCAACTGTTGTAAGATTTCTCGTTATGATTATTGTAATTGTTTTGTGCAATTAACTGTTCGTTGTTGGTGAAATGTTCTATTCCGCTGCGCATGTATTACGTGTTTACATGGCTCAATTTTCCAACATCCTGTTCTTCTGAAGAGACCTCAGCCAAATCAGCAGAGTAGTCCTCAGTCTGGACCATCTCGCGAGGGACAGTCTCAGCTGAAGTCGACTCAGTCCAAACTGCCTAACAAGCAAGCTAAGAGTAAACTGCTAAGACCACATATGCGAAAAAGATATGAATCTTTTAATGGTAGCAGTCATACCTACCCTTACTATGAGAAACCTTGGACTGCTGCACCTGAGCCCCACTGGATCAAAAAAAGACAAGTCTCAATGAAAAATCCCAAGTCTTCTGATTTATCCAAGGCTCACACTAATACTCATACTGACCAGATTTCATATGAAGAGACGTATGAGTATTTAGATGTTTATTGGAGACAAATCAAGCCTTCTGTTTTCAACAAAGGTGCCAGATTTGTTTTGATCCCGAAAGGTACTGCTAAACCCCCAGCACCCGATTCTACTGGGGTACCTAAGATCTGACTTGTTCGCAGGCTCGAGTGGGACTGGCCAATAGAGGAGGTATACAAGCAACTATCTGGTACATAGAGAGTGGATGCTCAAGGCATATGACTGGAAGTCAACATCTCCTCAACAATTACATTGAGAAACCAGGCCCACGAGTTCTCTTTGGGGACGACAACTTTGATTTTAACAGAGGAGTTGGAACCTTAGTGAACGATGATGTACAGGTTACAGGTGTTTCATATGTTGATGGATTAAAGCACAACTTGTTATCTGTATCACAGTTCTGCGACAACGGATTTAGTGTTGAGTTCTCGATAGATCAATGCACAATCAAAAATTGAGTGACTCAACAGATCTTGCTAACTGGCTCCAGAAAAGGAACAATTTTATACTGCAGATTGGGACATGTTTCGAAGAAATTCATGCTTGATTGTTAAGAGTTCAAAGAGCTCCAGTTGGCTCTGGCACTAGAGAATGAGCCATCTGAACTTCAAGACTCTTAACAAGATAGCAAGGATGTCCTTGGTTGAAGGTCTCCCGAATTAAGTATTCTCTAAGGATCAGACATGTGCCACATGTCAGAAGGAAAAACAAGTAAAAGCTTCATTCAAAGGGATACCTTCGCCTCCATCCAGCAGAGTATTGCAATTGCTCCATATGGATCTATTTGGACCAGTTACGCCTCTTAGTTTCAGTGGACGCAAATACACTCTGGTGTTCATGGATGATTACTCCAAGTTCACCTGTGTTGTATTCTTGTATAAGAAGAGTGAAACTACAACAAAGCTACCTGAACTTCTCAAGAAGATTCAGAATGAGAAGGGTCTCAGCATAGTGAAAATCAGATCAGATAAAGGTACAAAATTCTTGAACCAGTTTATATCTGATTTTTGCTCTGAGTTTGGTATACAACATGAGACATCAGCTGCCAGAACACCACAACAAAATGGCGTAGCAGAAAGGAGAAACAGAACACCTAAAGAAGCTGCACGCACCATGTTAGCTGAGCATGCAACATAAAGTCGTTTCTGGGCATAAGCAATCAACACTGCATGTCACATGCAGAACATATGTTCTCTGACTAAGATTCACTTCAAAACACCCTATGAACTGTGGAAGTGCAGAAACCTCGTGTTTCCTACTTTCATGTGTTCGGGTGCAAGTGTTTCATACACAATAATGGGAAGAGTCAGTTGAGAACCTTCGATGCCAAGTCAGATGAGGGTATATTCTTGGGATATTCCTCAACCAGTAAAGCATTTAGGGTTTTCAACAAACGAACCCTAGTTGTGGAAGTAACACCTCATGTGGTCTTTGATGAGCTAACATCTGATCAAGAGAAATCTGCCGCAGAACAAGATGCACCTGACTGACCAAAATCGCTGAAAATGGATCAGTTGAGGCTCAAAGAAAAGGATCCAAAATACGTCACTGTATACATTCCTAACTTTGACCTTGATGATTCAACAGGTTAGTCAGACCCTAAGGTACGTACAACTGCCAGTGAAGAAGCTGGTACAACTGAGACAGTAACAACTGAACCATCTGGTTCAGGGCGAACACCTGATGTTCCGGCGGACAGACTTCAACATATGATGAGTCCAACATCAGCTGAGATATGTCCATGCCAAGTTGATCCTACTCAAGTACCTCTCACAGTCTCTAGTGATGAATCTTTATTAGAAGAGGATGATGTTCTCCAAACTGATGATAATCAGGAAAGAAGGACCTGGATAACCAGTCATCCAACTGACCTGATCATCGGAGACCCATCTGATAGAGTCAAAACTAGAGATCAGATTGGTGAAAGTGTAATGTATTGTTGTTATCTGTCTTTGAAGGAACCACTCATTGTTGAAGAAGCTCTTCAAGATACAAGCTGGATATTAGCCATGCAAGAAGAACTAGAGCAGTTTGAAAGAAATCAAGTTTGAGAACTTGTAGACAGACCAACTCACCAAGATGTGATTGGTACAAAGTGGGTTTTCAAGAACAATAAGGATGATCACAATGTGATAACCATAAATAAGGCAAGACTTGTTTCTTAGGGATATTCACAATCAGAAGGGGTTGATTATGATGAAACCTTTGCACCAGTCGCTCATCTGGAAGCCATTCGGCTATTTCTGGCTTATGCTGCTCATAGGGGATTCATTGTGTATCAGATGGATGTAAAGAGTACATTCTTAAACGGGGTACTAGCGGAGGAAGTTTATGTTGAACAACCTCCTGTCTTTGAAATGAGCAACCAAGTGTACCGTTTAAGAAAAACTCTTTATGGACTAAAACAAGCTCCCAGAGCTTGGTATGACACATTATCCCAGTTCTTGATACAAAATGGTTTTACCAAGGGCTTGATTGATAGGACCTTGTTCAGAATTGAAGACGGTGAAGATATTCTGATGGTTCAGATCTACGTGGACGACATAATCTTTGGTTCTCCTAATCAGAAGCTATGCGAGAAATTCAATAAACTGATGCAAGGGAAATTTGAGATGTCCATGATGGGTCAGATGAGCTACTTTTTAGGTCTCCAAGTCAAACAAGCTTATACCGGGATCTTCATCTGCCAGGCGAAGTACACAAGGAATTTGTTGGCAAAGAAGCCAGAATTCCAATGATGACTTCATTCAAAATGGACCCAGATGAAGGTGGTAAGAAAACTAATCAGAAAGAGTATAGGGCTTTGATTGGATCACTATTATACCTAATTGCCAGCAGACCAGATATAACCTTCGCAGTAGGTGTATGTGCCAGATTTCAGGCAAATCCTAAGCAAAGCCACCTGGAAGCAGCTAAGCGGATTCTTAAGTATCTGAAGGGTACTGTAAACCTTGATTTATGGTATCCCGCAGATTATAATCTAGAGCTTAGTGGGTACTCTGATTCTGATTATGGAGGTTGTAGGATAGAAAGAAAATCAACCTCAGGTACTTGTCAGTTTTTGGGAAGCAAGCTGGTCTCTTGGTTTTCAAAGAAACATACATTTTTTGCCATATCTACTACTGAAGCAGAATATATGGCCGCAGGAAGCTGTTGCTCCCAACTGCTCTGGCTTTGTCAGCAGCTGAGGGATTATAACATCGTAGTTACGAATGTGCCTATCTTCTGTGACAGTAATAGTGCGATTGCTATCACTCAGAACCCAGTTCTGCACTTGAGATGTAAACATGTGGACATCAGACACCATTTTATCAGAGACCATGCAGAAAAGAAAAACATCAAAATGGAAAAGATCCATACTGATAAGCAAAGAGCTGACATCTTAACCAAGCCCCTAGCTGAGGCTAGATTCAGAGAACTATGTAATGAACTAGGGCTACTTGACTTAGGAGATGAAGCACCAGATTACTTTGGTGGTCTGATCTCCAACACCAGTTGGTTAAGATGGAAGGTCAGATGAAGGGGGAACTTCATCTGATCAAGAAGGATAGTTGGATACTGATCAGAAAAGATTAGTCAGGAAAGAGAGTAACAGTTGAAGGGGGGAACTTCAACTGACAGGTGAGATCAGTAGGAAACAGATCCTATAGAAGGGTTGTTAGGAAATAACTAAGGTTAAAGGGTTAATAAAGATCAACACTTCAGAAATCAGAAATGGATAATAGGAATCTACACTTGTGGTAATTGACTAATTACAAAATCAGTCAATCAGATACTTATCTCCTAATTCCCTGCTATTTTCTATTTTCATTTATGTGTTGCTTACATTTATTAAAAATACATGACGTCGTATTGACTTTTCATTAAATGCGGACGCGAGGCCCATGTATAAAATGCATTAGTTACGCATTTTTAAATCCAAAAGTTGTGGTCTATGTTTTCCTTGACTGCACGAACTTAACTTTTAAAAACCGCCTCATTTCCACCGTTGATCAAAAGTAGACATCGTTTTGATTTTTGGATTCGAAAATGATTGTGTTTTTCCCTCTCGTTTAAAAACCCCTAACTTTCCTAATACTTCATCACTTTCACGATTTGCTCTGCAACTTCATTTTAAAATCCTTTGCAGACTTTCTCGCATTCATTCAAAAACAATACACCAAATTCTTGTCATAATCATCTGCTTATTATTACTTGTAATTGTTTTAGGGTTTTTGTTTCATTTTATATGTTTAAGAATGTGTGCACATTTTAGCTTATTTTTAAATATCTAATGACAATCTTACGCATAAATGGCACCAAAAGCGAAACAAGTTGCAGAGATGGCACACTCTTCGTCACAAGCTACACCGGAACCGGAGGATCCAATTTTTGGGATTTTGCTGATGAAGTAATTGAGGAAATATGCATCGACTTTTGAACAACCACAGATCCCGAATCTCTGGAAATTTTGACGCTTTTGAAAGAAAATGGTCTAAAGACCTATTGTTCAGCGAGTGCAGACTTGATAATTTTGGATGGTTCTCTCGAATTTCTTTACAATTTGAGAGATCATGAGGGTGTGTTGTACTCGGAGGTACAAGACGAGCATCTGGAGATTACCAATGAAGATCTCCACAGAATTTTCCGACTACCGGAACCTGCTGATGGGATTATGCCCGATTTATATCGTGTCGAAGAAGACATTACTATCACTAAGCATCTTCTCCATCCTGCCGATTCTCATCACACTAAGGGTTTCAAGAAACCAATGCTAAAATGAAAATACCGCCTTCTATGTGATATTGTACAGAAGGTCATTGCTGGTATAACCTACAGTCTTGATGCAGTCACACAAGAAAAGGCTCGGATCATGTCTGCCATCATTGATAAGGCAAATATCAACTGGCTTGAATTTCTGAAGAGGAGGTTGCTAGAGGAATCAGCAAAGTTTGTGGAAGAAGGAGGAAAAGTTGTTCTTTCTGCCAAGATCACTATGATGCACAAGGTTTCCTTGATTCTGATCCACATGATGAAAGATCAAGAATGGAGTGAGGATGAAATGATCCCGTATGTTCTGGCGTACAAGAAAATGCTGCTCAATGACAAGCCAATTCCTGGTCTTGCTGATAATGATGAGGAGATTGCTGTTAAACCAGCAACAGAAGTGCGCAAGAAGGGAACAACAGGCCAGAAGAGGAAGGCTGTTGCACGTAAGCCTAAGAAAGGGATCATAATGAAGGAACCAGCTCAACCAGCTGTGAAGAAGACGAGGTCAGCATCTAGTACTCCAGTTGCTGGTAAAGGGAAGAAGAAAGAGTTGAAACTGGTGGATGTGCCATCTGATTCGGACGATGATATTCCAATCAGCAGATTGCCCCCGAGGGGAACTGGTCAAGCTTTGAAGGCTACTCCACATGCTCCTGCTCAAGCTGAAGCACCGCAAATGACCGTTCCTATTTCAACTGAATCTGCTCATCCTGCTATCTCTTCCAGTACTCCAATTGTCGATCCTGATCCACTTTCTGTAATGCCATTCTCTCCATCATCCTCTCATGAACCAGAACCAGAAATTCTTTCCTTTACAGAAAAGATCATCAGAAGGAGGCTAGAGAAAATGTTGGAGGACAGATATCCTGAGCTGTCGATCAAACAAGATGCCAAAACTGCAGTTCTAGATATGCTCACATGGAGGGATATCAGATTAAAGAAGTTCGAAGATTTTGGTACAGTCCTTGAATAGAAAGGTGGTGTTCCTCCCTTTCTGGAGTATGGGCTGCAGATGAGGAAGCTAGCTGGGGTTGAGACTGCTCCTGATCTCATATCTGATGATGCTGTGGCTAGTCTGATCACAAGACATCTAGGGATGCCAGATACCCCAATGCACCGAGAGCTCACACACAAGATGGTTAGATATAGCCAGACCATGCAGCAAATGAAGATAGTTGATGAGGAGATCAGCTCTGGTGGACCAATTCAGGTCGAAGAGCTTTTTGAACAAATGGCTGATACAGAACAGACATCAAAAGAGATGATCATTGTGGAGGAACCTGAAGAGTCTGAAGGAGCTGCCAATGAAGCTGATGAGGGAGATGCGGAAAAGTCCCCATCAGCCGATCATTTCATAGATCTGACTGCTGGAGGGAGTCAAGCTGAGGAAATGGAGGTCGAAGGCCCCTCGACATCAGCAGGTCAGGTTATGCAGATTCTCCAAACTTCTCCATCATTTGAAGAGAATCTTATGAAGTACATCAAGAACACATTCTGTGCGAACATGGCAAATATGTTCAGGGATGATGTTAGCTTTTTTGTTCCAAGGCAAATTGAGACCGCCATCAAAACCAAAAGGGAATATGTATCCAAGCACTGTATGCGTACGAGTGAAGATCTAAGGGATACTACTGCGGACAAAATGCTAGAAATGACTCAGCAGATGGCCAAGATTGAAGAAAGCAGAAAACATCAGTTCACCCTGATGATGAATGAACAAATGACCAAGATGAGCAAGATGCAAGATGAATTTAATGCTGCAACCAAGAGGGTAAGCTCTTCTGCTGATAAACTGGATGGATTGTTCGTAAAGGTCAGCTCTATTGTGGATAAAGCTCAATCATCTATGCTGGCAGTTGTTGAACATGCTCAACCCGATCCTAGTATTGAGTCTCCTGCCCTCAAGAATTTACAATAGGACCCTACAACGCAAATTGACAACCTCAGTTCTGAGCTGAAAGCTCTTTTTGAGGGAACCAAAAAGGGGGAAGAGGAGAAGGATGCTGAGGTTCAGGGTAGGCTGAATCGGGTAGAAAATTTTGTAGCTGGCATACAAATAACTCTTGACAAGAAACACCTGAAGAAAGATGCTAAGAAAGCTACAGAATTGGAACAAGTTGAAGTCATCTCTTCCTCTACGAAATCTGATGACCGTGCCAAGAAGGGCAAGAAACCAGTCGTAAAGAAAAAGAAAGCTGAGGAACATAAGAAGGCAGATCCAGAAAGATAGCTACGGCTAGAAGAGGAAGCACGATTAGACAAAGCTTACAAGCAGAAGAAGAAGAAAGGCCTTGTTGCTGGAGGGGGTGAAGGTTCGCACTTCGTTGAACCTATTCTGGATGTGATGTGGATCTGATTGTACGACCGGATAAGAATATGATCAAACAGTGGAAACTGATCAAAGGTGAATGGTACATATCAGCATACATAAACCAAGTTATTCCAACCAATGACGACAAGAATGAAATATTCAGAGACTGGTTGAGTAACAAACACCTTGTATTCTATGACAATGTAATGAGAGAAGCAAAGAACTGAGCTGCACACCAGTTGTACCAGATATTGAAGTCATGGACTACAAGAAGACTCCTGATGGGAAACTGGACAAGATTGCCTTTAATGCAACTCTCAACAAATGCCTAGCCCAAGATGACATTTTTGATGAAGGCAAAGTTGCAGAAATTAAGGCAAGACTTTTCGACTTATGTGTTGTTCCTATGGAAGAGAGATATTGAAGTTTTCAGAAGACTATTGTAAGATCAGAATAGGATATTTTCATTATGTACTTGTACTACTACATCTTTAATGAAATATTTTATTTTTCTGATCTTCAGACAAACTCTCATTGTCTTCTGATTTACTGTCTCTCTTACTTATTTGTTTAACTAATGTTCAGCATCCTTTCTGATTAATGTTTTGGTTCCATCAAAAAGGGGGAAATTGTTGGGAAATTTGTAGTTTTGATGGAAGTTCCAAAATAGTTGTAATAGGACCAGTCGAATCTGTTAGTCGACTGATGATGTTAGGAAACCAACTGAACATGTTAGACAGCTGATGTATTAGATTAGGTCACATATTGAGGGAAAACTCAATATGTATAGGTTCAGATCAGGAGAGAAGATCAGAAGATCATAAGCGAAGATCAGAAGCGAAGAACAGAAGACCTGTAGAAAGGACATCAGCAGAGTCGATAGGTTGAAGCTAAGACAACCTTATCAGAAGACTCAAGATTACTGATCAATTTCATACTTATCAGAAAAGTGATAAGCATATCTACTTATCAAAGACATAAGATTGTCATTAGACCAGAAGAATGATATACTGCTAGCTTTACAAGGCGCCGATTCAGTGTACTGGTTAGCCACTAAGAATTCGACACGTATATATGGATCTGACTATGCAGGATATGGCGCATTAGGCCAAACGACTAGAAAGGACAAAATTGCACGAAGACGACATGGCCTTTCTGAGCACGTCAAATTAAGCCTACAAGCTATCTAAAAATAGACCGAAATTCGAATTGCTCTCCAACGGCTAGTTCAATTTTGTGCCTATAAATATGGGATCAACCTTCATTGTAAGATTACGGAAATTATACACAAGCTCAAGCTCGAGAAGATTTCCGCACAAAGAACACTAAATCGAAGATTTTTTCTAAGTGTTCATCTCATTGTTCTTAGAACAGAATACTTATCCTCTAACTTTAGGCTACTTAGATGATAGAATTATATTTCAGTTGGAACATTACAAATCTTATACCCAAACAAAAGTTAGGTTAAGTTTGATATAGCAAGATTTCAGTCTAAGGTTTCTAGATCTGATTTTTGGGATTGGTTGAGTGAGAACTCGTGAAACATCTGTTGGTTGTACTGTGTTGGACTAACACATTAAACTAAGTCCACTTGGTTAGTTGGTGCCCCTGCTGATAGGGAAGAGTGGACGTAGGACAAGTTGTCCGAACCACTATAAATTTGTGTGCCTTTACATTGCTTTACACTTATCTGCACACTACCTTTATCTGCATGCATATTCCGAATTTGGTTCAGACTAGCATCAAGCTACTGAACTGATCAGTTTGACACTTTAGTCATCTGATCTAAAACAGATTGATCAGAATCTTGGTTGAGAAAAACTGGTTTTCACATGGGTTAACTAATCTTCCGCACCATCAGTTAAACTGAATGACGCCGAACTGATCTGCCTCCGAGCAATCAGTAAGTCGGATATCATTCCATACTGATTCACTCCGCACTCTGATCAGGCATACTTGCTAATCACACCTGATCCACAAAAAGTTTTAGAAGTCTATTCACCCTCCCTCTAGACTTCTACCCTCACTAAAACCCGTTCGGGACCTACAATTGTGCTCCACCAACATATGCCCAGCTCTACATATACGACATTAATAACGAAATTTATAACAATAATCTATTTGTGAGGTAAAATATTTTAATTTTTTTTAATGTTATCTATGTATTATTTTATCTTCAATGAAATTTTAAACATATATTATTTGATATATATATATTTTTAGGTCAGAGGAAAATATATAAATACAATCCAAGCTGAAATTGTTCATGACTTGAAAGAGATGCTAGACAACAACAAAGTGTTAGTGCAGAGGTTTAGAACTTTTAGAGATAGATTCAACTCTGGTCATAGAACTGTAACTATGCAATTAATTGGTAGCACGGGCTATGATCCAAGGATGCACAATTCACCTACAGTTTTAGAAGTTGCTATTGTAAAAACGGAAGTTGAACCCGTCTTATTATGCTTTGCAATATCCTCTTCTTTTTCCTTATGATGAGGATGAATAGAGGCAAGATTGGGAAGGGTTAGACAAAGGACTTGTATTAACATCATAGAGTTTTTTGCATTAGTTAATTTAATGATACCAGATCACAGAAGATTAAATTAACAGTCCCTTGTAACTAAAAGTACAGAATTCACGACCCAGATGGAAATGAACAAACCATCGTGAAAGGTTGAAGTGTAAGGCTCAGATTGACTTGTCTTGACCAAGAGATTGCACTAGTGCATTATGATGCACTGAATAGGACCTACATGAGGATAAATTCTTTAGTACTGAATATAGAAGAATTAGACTTCAGTGGTTCATTGTTTCTTAATCTCCGTCCCTTAAATAGGATCGTGTGGAATCAATAATCATTGCTTTGACTTATGATGGGAAGAGAATCAGTGAGATTCAATACCTTATATCTTGGGCAATGTTATTGGTTACACGACGATTGCTAAGATTTAATACAGTGAAACGTGTGCAAGTACGTCTTGTTTGATTTGTCCCCTTGGGAGGCTCAGAAGATTTATCATACCAAATCTTGCAAGTGGAATTAGTTTTCCGGTATGGATAATAATGTTGAGTCGTTCCTTGACCAAGGAAAAATATGTTAATTAATATGAAGCTATTTCAGTGGCCTAAATTAATTAATGGATTGGATAATCTTAAATGCGGGAAATAATAACCGGGAGCCATATTAACAGTAATATGAGTTGAGATGGATAGTGCAATATTAATTATGTAGTGGGATTAATTAATATTTATGGGCTTGGATAATATTGTGGCTCAATATTGGAAATTCAAGATCCATTGGAAGGTCCAATCTCAATTCTCCTAAAGGCCCCTCAAGTAGTCCAAAGATAAAGTTCAATAACTGAAAAAGGTGTTTAAAAGAAAATAAATTATTGTTGCTTATTTTTCAAATTTTTTCAAAAATATTAAAGAAGGAAAGAGAAAAGATTTTCTTGATTTTCGTGAAAAGATTTTATGGAATATGTATTCTTGAAATACAAGATTATCCCATAAATTCAAGAAAAGTCAAAGATCCTATTTCTTCCCTATTTAATAGGAATTTTTCGAAAACCCCTTAATATAAGGAGATGAGATTTTTATGGAATATTTTAATTATGGAGAAAAGAATATATTGGATATATTTAAGATTTCTTGGAGATCAAGAAAAAGATTTTTCCATTTTATTCCTAAGGCAAAAATCGGCCACCCCTAGTATTATAAATAGGGGATGATTTTTTCATCCCCAATGCAATTCCATGTGTTGAAAAAAAATTAGAAATCCACAAAGGTGGTGCAACATAATTTTATTTTTCCTTTTGTTAATTGTTCACGAGCATCCTACCACCGAATTGTTGGACAAGGATGAGGGAATACTTGAGAAGGTCTTTTGGTGTGTTCGTGTGAAGAGGATCCATCTTCTCAACGGTTGTCACTCCGAGAGGTTAATTCACGTAAACTCCTAGCAATTTCACATGCATAGGATTTATGTGACGAATTTGTATGCATGATTTGTTGTTGAATTATTATTTGAATTAATATAGGATTAATTCATGCTAGTAATAATTGTTAGAATTAAATTTGTGTTTAAATATTCATCCCGAATAGATCCGTGCAATTAATTCCCCAACACGACGACGCCAGTGCCTCCAACCCAAATTTAAAGAATAGTATCCGAGACACAACCTTTGAATATTTGTAACATCTAGGAGTGTGAGGGTCGATGCTATTTAATTTGTACTGATCGAATGTATTGATTTTGTTAAGTAGTTCGAGTGTTAGGTTGAATAAGATCACTAGTCACTTGAGTGAAAAGATTATTTTTGGTATGTGGATTTTACACTATACTTTTTAGAATCTCGTAAGAGGTGCGTGTGTATCTCACTACTTGTTTTAGTGAAATTTTTAGTCATAAGGCTCGTATTGTCCGAATTAAGACTATACAAAATTTTGAAATCTTTTGCACTGTGTTTTTATTACTTTCGCTGTCATGTCTTATTTTTTACATGTTACATAACATTTTTAACTACACTCTAAAAAATACACACACACACACACTTTCAATAATTATAAATAAAACTTTAGATTGAAAAAATTGTACCTACCCTAACGTTTCCAAATATTTTATTTTGACGAATTTCACGAATTAGTGCATCCAATTTAACCTTAAAGATGCGACAAACAATATTGTATCGATCTTCGGGATTTTGACCTATATATGACATATAACAAATAATTTCTGGCCATTTTTAATTGCATATAAATGTTATAAACAACTGTGGATAACCAGTGCAATGAAAAATAGCAATAACATCTTGATAATTCTGCATTATGTACCATTGACCTCCAATAAATGAAGGAGGCAACACAATACGTTTACCAATAGCTCTTCCTTCCCCATCTCCATTCAAATAAGCATCTTCAAGACCAACATACATATCACAACCAAGTTCCTTTTGATAAGTTTTTATATACAAAATCTTTGCAGATTCAACCATTGTATATGCATCTACAATGAATCGTTGCGTCAACCTCTTGCAAGATAACAGTGTAGGCGACACATACTATTTATTGAACAGATATGCAGTAAATGTATGTAACATTCAATGATATTTAAAGCATGAGTGCTAAATAATTTATTTCAGTAAATAAGACAGAAATTCAGTCTGGTTATACAAAGTAAAAGCATACTTTCCAGTATAACCCCAACAATCTCCCACTTATACTCAAAGTCTGCTTTTAAGTATACTACAACATATCTCGTGTAGAATCTACGTGACATCTAATGTCACTTACACGAACCTAATAATATCTCTCCCATTCCTTCCACATGTCTCTCGAATGTATTCTGAGGCAGACCCTTTGTAAATGGATCTGCTAGGTTGTCCTCTGATGCGATCTTTGCCACCTCTATATCTCCTCTCTTAATGATTTCTCGTATAAAATGGTATTTCCTTTCAATGTGTTTGCTGGCCTTGTGGGCTCTTGGTTCCCTTGAATTTGCAACTTCTCAAGCATTATCACAATAGACCGTGATGGTGCTGGGCAAATTCAGAACTACGTCCAAGTCCACTAGGAAGTTCTTGAGCCAAACCTCTTCCTTCGCTGCTTCACAAGCAGCTACGTACTCGGCTTCCATGGTAGAATCTGCGATGCATTTCTGCTTAACTCTTCTCCATGTCATGACTCCTCCCCCCATGCAAAACACACTACCCGAGGTAGATTTCCTGGAATCTAAGTCTGATTGGAAATCCGAGTCCGTGTATCCGACGGGAATTAGACCGTCTGATTGATAAACCAACATTCTATCGCGAGTTCTTTTCAGATACTTCAAAATGTTTTTAACTGCAGTCCAATGTTCTTTCCCTGGATTACTATGATATCTTGCTACCATGCCGACGACAAAGCAAATATCTGGCATCGTACACAGCATAGCATACATGAGGCTTCCGATGGCCGAAGCATAAGGAACGCCTTTCATGTCATTTATCTGTTGAGGTTATACTGAAAAGTATACTTTTACTTTGTATAACCAAACTGGATTTTATTATTTATTTACTGAAATAATCTATTAATCATTGTTGTATTAAATATGAATGAATGTTATATATATTTATTGCAAACCCGTTCAATAAGTTAAGTACATATTACGTTGCAGTTAATTTGGTGATACAAGATCACAGAAGATCAAATTAACAGTTCCTCGTAATTAAGTACAAATTCACAACCCCAGATGGAAATGAACAAACCATCATGAAAGGTTGAAGTATAAGGCTGAAATTGGCTTGTCTTGACCAAGAGATTATACTAGTGCATTTAAATGCACTGAATAAGGACCTACAGGCGGATAAATTCTTCGGTACTAAATATACAAGAATTATACCTCAGTGGTGTGTTTTTTCTTAATCTCCGTCCCTTAAATAGGATCGTGTGGAATTATAACTATTGCTTTGACTTATGATAGGAAGAGAGTCAATGTGATTTGATACCTTATATCTTGGGCAATATTATTAATTACATGGCGATTGCTGACATTTAATATGGAGAATCGTGTGCAGGTACGTCTTGCTTGATTTGTCCCCTTGGTGGGCTCAGAATCTTTATCATACCAAATCTTGCAAGTGGAAATTTATTTCCGGTAATGGATAATAACGTTGAGTTGTCTTTACTCCAAGGACAAAGATATTAATTAATATAAAGCTTGTTCAGTGGCTTAATTAATTAATGGACTAAGATAATCTTAAACACGGAATATAATGACCGGGAGCCATATTATAGTAAAGTCGTAATATGGGTTAAGATGGATAGCTCAATATTAATTTTATAGTGGAGTAAATTAATATTAATGGACTTGAATAATATTTGGCCCAATATTATATTTTCATAGTCCATTGAAGGTCCAATCTTAATTCTCCTAAAGGCCCCTCAAATATCCCAAATTAATGAAAATGAGGAGAAAATATTATTGCCTAATTTTTCTAATTATTTTCGAAAAAAATGAGTAGGAGAGAAAAAAATTTTCTTGATTTTCTTGGAAAGATTTTATGGAATAAGTATTCTTGAGATACAAGTTTATCCCATAAATTCAAGAAAGGAAAAAGATCTTATCTCTTCCTATTTATTTGATATTTTCGAAAATAATGGACAAGAAAGAGAGGAGAAGATTTTGTTGGGAGATATTTTGGGAAATAGAATATACTGAAGATATTCAAGATTGTGTCCTAAGGAAGAAGCAAGGAAATTTCCCAATGACCCAACTAGACCTAAATTTTTGCCCCCCCCCCCTTAGTCCTATAAATACGGGATAATTTCTTCATCCCCAATGCAATTCCATGTGTTGGAAATATTAGAAATCCACAAAGGTGGTGGCAAAATATTTTATTTTTCTCTCTTGTTAAAATCGTTCGTGTGAATCCTCCCACCGGATTACGTTCGTGGACTTTGGACATATTTGGGAAGGCTCTTTGGGTTGATCCAACGTCTTAACGATTTTCTCTATAATAGGTACTTAATCTTGTAACTCCTAGATTCCGCATGCTTAGGATTTACGTGGATTATGTGTACGTATGATTGTTTATGTGCTTATTAATTATTATGTTGAATTGACATAGGATTAATTCATGTTAGTAATTAATTGGTTAATTTAAATATGTATTTAAAATCATCTCGAATAGATCCGGGTGCCCATATTTTCCCAACAACTGGTATCAGAGCTCTGGTTTCGAGCTCTGACTTTTAAATTGTTATTTAAATTATGTTGGACATTAAATTGAAAATTGGATAGTAGAATTGCTAGATCTGTTTTGCAGGTGTCCAATTATCATGGTATTTAATCTGTTTTTTTCATGCGTATGAATGTTGGTTTTAATTCGACTCGTTCGGATTTGTTTTTCTCATGAGAAAATTCACGAGTAGATTAGGCTATTTGATTTGTTCAATGTAATAGACTAGTCTAGATTTGAGGTGTATTTATTTTTCATTAAATAAATTGTAACCTGATAGAAGACAAAAACGAGGAGTTGAAATAGACCCGGAACCGTACGTAGGCGACGTGCATCGGGCGAAATGTGCCAAGGGAGGCACGCGCGCGACACGGACGTCGCCAAGCAAATGGACATGGCACTAGGCGGGTCGGCCTGGGACGTGTGCGGACGCGACTAGGCGACGCGCACGGGCTCGAGCATTGGCGCGTGCGGGATCGAGCTCGCGGAGCGAAAGCAGCGGAAGCGAGGGCGATGGGCAACGCGCGCGCGCACGGGCGCTGCCCACTTATCGCCTACCCAGGCTGCTGAGTTACCGAGGGCGATGCGCGCTGCGCTTAGGCGCACGGGCGCGGTCGCTCGGCCAAGTGGCCGGCCGGATGCGGGCGAGCATCTCGGCTGCGAGCTACTTGGCGTGGCACTTCGAGATGAATTTTTTTTTCGAGACGAACGAGTGGGAGAAATTCAAGATGACATTTCTTCAAGATCAAGCCAAGGAAAACCAAACCATGATAGTTGGATAATTTGTGTCCAATATGTTTATTTTCTGCTTTGCTTGATTTATTGTTGTCTTTCTTATGCTTTATTTAATTTGTTTAAATGTGTTTGCATGAGAATTGCCCAACTAAAAATCTCAAATTCAAAAAATTACTAAGTATGTTTAATAATTAATTTGATTTCGAATCAAATTAATTCTGACCTCCATGATTTATTTATTTGTGAAATCTTTTGGAGAAATTCCCCTACGGGACGGCCAAAAGATAGCTTTCACATGAATAAATTCTCAAAAGGATGATTGTGAATTATTATTAGTGGCGACAATGACCCTCCCAAGAGGCTCGATAAAAACGAAGTAGTAATTCTGTATTTAATCATGGTTATTACTTAGGTATAAAATTGATATGCATATACTTCACCGAAGTCCCTGTCAATTTTATATTGGTCAAGTGGGAGCCGACTATTAATTTTTTTAAATTAAAGGTTTGTAACTGTTTCTGTTTGTAACCAGCCTGAATGTGATTTAAATGATGACCCTCCCAAGAGGCTCATTTAAATCTGTTTTGAGATTTTGGCTGATGCATGTTCATATTTTTTTGAGATTTTAATATGAATCATGTGATCGAATTGTGTGATTTTCTTTGTGTTGATCTGGATATTGACACAAGATGTATGTTAAATTTTAGTTTCGTCATGTCACAACCTTTTAATCCACTGTTCAATATATGGAAAGACAATCTGCTTACTGGAGAAAACTATGTTGTTTGGAAACGAAACCTTATAAATATCCTTGCTTCGCATGAATTCAAACGGGTGCTTAACGTACCAAAACCCGAAAAACCAACCAAGGATGCCAGTATATGGGAAGAGATGAAATATATAGTTAATGGGAGTTGGGAAATGAATTGATAAGGGATATTTATCTTGACACATATGTCGAATTTGTTAAAGGACCTTCATCAAGGATTTTCCACAGCTGCAGACATTATGGGAAATCTCGAAGCGATTTTCGCACATCCGACCCATATGGAAATCCAGAGCATTAAGCATGACATGGCCAAGCTAAAGTTCGATGAAGGAATGACTGCTAAAGAGCACATTCTTAGGGTTATGGTCATCTTTGATGAATTGGCATATCTTGGCAAAAAATGTGACTTCAAGAGCAAAATTGATTTCATTCTCAGTTCTCTGCCAAAGAGCTATGATCATCCTTATGTAAAGTATCTAATGGAAGATATGAACTTTACTGTGGATGATCTGATAAAGGCTCTCACGTTGGTCGAAGAGGATATTGAGCGCAAGAAAGTGAATTTGGTTACAAAAGGGTCTACTTCTCCTTCTAGGCCAATTGGTGGTAAGAACAATGAAGAGACGAAGAGGATAAACCAGTTCTATTATGTTGGGAGGTGAATTTAATAAAGAAGTTTTTATTAGATCCCAAAAACCCTGAGTATGACATGTTCAGGATAATCTTGATAGACTGAGTCAGTTTTCAGTATAGATTGTTCAGGAAGTTATCTGTACCATGTATAGTCAGCAGATATAGATCAGGTTAGATTTTGAAGACACTGAAGACTCAGTAAGTAACTAAAGACACTGAAGACTCAGTATGTCACTAAAGACACTGAAGACTCAGTAAGTTGCTGAAGATACTGAAGACTCAGTATGTCACTGAACACATTGAAGACTCAGTATGTCACTGAAGACACTGAAGACTCAGAAGATACTGAAGACCCAGTAGTTACTGAAAACTCAGTAAGATACTGAATACTCAGTATAACCTGAATGTTCAGAGGCACTGAATATAATCTATCTGAAGACTACAAAAACTGAGAAAAACGTAAATATTCAGAAAAGTAGATATTGCCCAAAACATTCATATGCAGACAAAAGGAACTAAGTCTAAGTGTTGTTTAAGGTTGTCTCATTCAGAGAGATTGACAAAAAAGAGCCGTTTTGTTTGTCTACATTCACTGAAGACAAGAACCAATCAGAGTTAGACAACACTGTACTTTACTGACACTGAAAGCGATAGGACCCTGAATCATGTCAGTAGTACTAAGTTCCAGACTGCAAAAATTGGTGATTGGCTACATGACTGCATATTTCCTAAAACATGCAAGGGAGTGTTCAAACCTTAAATATAGTCGTTCATCAAACACCAGAAGAGGAAACCCTTGATACTATCTCCTCCAACGGATAGTTTTTCAAGAGTAACCTTGGTGAAGTTGCCTATAAATACCAGTGACCCTTTACATTGAGAGGTTACGGGAAATTTCAAAGCAACTCAAGAGCTCATTCGTATTATTGCAAATTGAAGCACTCGAAAAATCCTAGAATTTTCCAAGTGTTTTACATTGGAGAGAGCTCACTATTATAAGCCTAGAGTGATAGATATATCCAAATCTTAGAAGAGATATCCTATCCTTTGCATTAGTTCTTATTGTAAAGGATATCTCACCCTAGTTGAAAACCAACCCAAAACCCAAACCCTTTGTTAAGGTAGTTTGTGTGTGTTTTGTTGGTGAGTTAGAGTTGTAATGAGGTAGTAAGCAACAGTGAGTTAGCCAGAAAACTCTAGAGAAGAAGTTAGTAAGCTACTTGTGGTAGTCTGAACACTTGTGTGTGTTTGAGTTAGTAAGCTGCAGTGAGTCAGCCAGAAAACTCAAGGTAGAGAAGTGAGTAAGCTACAGTGAGTTAGCCAGAAAGCTTTAGGAAGTGGTTAAGGAATTTCTCTAAAGATCAGAGACAGTTGGCGTAGGAGCTTGAGTCTCTGAACCACTATAATTGCTGTGTTGTTTTGCTTTCTGTACTGCATTATTATATGTTGCATGTTTTTCACTGAAAGCATAGTTCACTGATATTCAGTTGGAACCAATCCACTGAACTTGCATCAAATTGATCACAGTCTTAATCACTGTTTTATTGAAGGGAAGATTTTCAGCAAAGCTAAAACGAGTATAAACTTAGGGCCAACCATTCCGCACACTTGAGTAGCTAGAACAGATAGTTACCAAACTGAACTAACTCTACTGAGGGTTCAGTAAGATAATTATCTGATCCAAGCGCCTCAGGATCTCTGATAAACTCAGGCTCAGTTGGGCTAATCTGAAGCTTCTGAAAGCAGCTCAGGATCATTGTCTCAGTAGACTTTGACTCAGGGCAATCCGTGCTTCTCAGGGTAAAATCATCAAGATAACCTGACCCTTCTGACCTCAGTGAAAGAAAAGTTTTAAAAATCACTGAACACGTGTATTCCCCCCCATACACGTGTGAGACTCGTTAGCACTGTTGGGGAATGAGTTGCACAGATCTATTCGGGGTGAATATTTAAATACAAATTTAATTCTTTAATTATTACTAGCATGAATTAATCCTATATTAATTCAAATAATAATTGGAACAACATATCATGCATATAAAAAGCCACGTAAAACCTACGCATGCAGAATCTACGGGTTTACGTGAACGTACCTCTCGGGATGGCAGTGGCTTTGGTCGGACGGACTAACCAAAAGGACTTCCCAAGTATTCCCTAAGCCCTTGCTCGACAATCCGGTGGAAGGATACTTGCGAACAATTAACAAAAGGAAAAAATAAACTTTGTTGCACCACTTATGTGGATTTGCTAATATTTCCAGCACATGGAATTGTACTCGGGAATGAACTAATCATCCCCTATTTATAGGTGAGAGAGTGGTCGAAATTTTAGTGGTATTTCAATGTGGGAAAAGAATTTTCTTGGTCACCAAGAAATCTTGAATATATCCCTTATATTCTTTTTCCCATAATTAAAATATTCCACAAAAAATCCCACCTCCTCTATAATAGATGATTTTCGAAAATTAAGGATGTCAAGAATCCAAGATTTGGATCTTCTTGAATTTATGAGATATTCTTGTATTTCAAGAAATACATATCTTCCATAATATCTTTTCAAGAATATCAAGAAAATCTTTCTTGCCCTTTATTTTCAAAAATTTCGAAATATCCCTTATGAATAACCAAGTGGGAGATTTCTTGAATTTAATGAGATAATCTTGTATTCCAAGAATACATATCTTCATTCCATAACAAAATTCAAAGAAAATCTTTCTCCCTCTTTTATCCATAAATTTCGAAAATTTAGAGGAAATATAAGCAACAATATTTATTTTATTTTAATCACCTTTTTTTCGCTTATTGGACTATATGTTGGGCTACTCGGGGGGCCTTTAGGAGAATTAAGATTGGACCTTCTAATGGATCTTGAATATCTAATATTGAGCCACAATATAATTCAAGCCCATAAATATTAATTAATCCCACTACATAATTAATATTGCACTATCCATCTTAACCCATATTACGATCAATATGGCTCCCGATCATTATTTCCCGTGTTTAAGATTATCTAGCCCATTAATTAATTCAAGCCACTGAAATAGCTTTCCGTTAATTAATATCTTTTGTCCTTGTTCGAGGAACGGTTCAACATTATTATCCATACCGGAAACTAATTCCACTTGCAAGATTTGGTATGATAAAACTTATGAACCTCCCAAGGGGCAAATCAAACAAAGCGTGCTTTGCACACGATTCTTCGTATTAAATCTTAGCAATCACATGTGACCAATAATATTGCCCAAGATAAAAAGTATTGAATCTCTCTGATTCGCTACCCATGATAAGTCAAAGCAATAGTTACCAATCCCACGTGATCCTATTTAAGGGACGAAGGTTAAGAAACAACGAACCACTGAGCTCTAATTCTTCCTTGTTCAGTTCTGAAGAATTTATCCTCTTGTAGGTCCTATTCAGCGCATCAGTCATGCACTAGTGTAATCTCTTGGTCAAGACAAACCAATCTGAGCCTTACACCTCAACCTTTCGCGATGATTGTTCATTTCCATCTAGATCGTGAATGGCGTACTTTTAGTTACAAGGGACTGTTAATTTAATCTTCTGTGATCTGGTATCACTAAATTAACTAGAGTGTAACACGTATGAATTATTTAACAGTTATGCAGTAAATATATATAACATTCAATCATATTTAAAGCATCAGTGATAAACAATTTATTTCAGTAAATAAGTCTGAAAATTCAGTTTCGATTATACAAAGTAAAAAGCATACTTTTCAAAGATAATCCCAACAATCTCCCACTTATACTCAAAGTCCGCTTTTAAGTATACTACAACACGCTCTCGAGTAGTCCGTGACATCTAATGTCACCTACACGAACCTAATAATTTCTCCCACTTATACTCAAAGCAGTTAGCAAATCGGTCTTGACACCCATTCCACTCACATGTCTCTAATGTATTGAGAGGCGGACGCTTTGTGAATGGATCTGCTAGGCTGTCCTCAGACGCTATCTTTGCCACATCTATATCTCCTCTCTTAACGATTTCTCGTATAAGATGTCTTTCCTTTAATGTGTTTGTTTGAATCGTGGACTCTTGGATCTGCTAGGCTGTCCTCAGACGCTATCTTTAATATATTGCTAGACAAATTCAGAACACCATCCAAGTCCACTAAGAAGATCTAGAGCCCAATCGGTTCTTTCACTGCTTCACAAGCATCTACTTACCCGACTTCCATGGTTGAGTCAGTGATGCATTTCTGCTTCACACTCGTCCATTTGATGGCTACACTTCCCAAATGGAAACACACTAACTGAGGCAGATAATTTTTGGAATCTATATCTGATTGGAAATTCGAGTTCGTGTAGCCGATGGGGATTGGAGTACCTGACTGATAAATCAACATTCTATCCCGAGTTCTTTTCAGACACTTCAGAATGTTTTTAACTGTCGTCCAATGCGCTTTCCCTGGGTTACTTTGATATCTTGCTACCATGCCTACGGCAAAGCAAATATCCGGTCTCGTACACAACAATGCATACATAAGGTTTCCGACAGCCGAAGCACAAGGAATACATTTCATGTCATCTATCTCCTTTTCGTCTTAGGGAACATTTTCTTGGATAGATGGATTCCAAATTTGAAAGGTACGAATCCTTTCTTGGAATTTTGCATGCTGAATTGTTTCAAAAACCAGTGTCTATGTATGAAACTTGCGATAACCCGATCATCCTTTTCTGGCGATCTCGAGTTATCTTGATCCCAAGGATATGTCCGGCTTTCCCTAAGTCTTTCATATCAAACTGTTTTGAAACCATGCCCTTACGTCTGATCACACCTTCACATCGTTCCCAATGATCACAATGTCATCTATGTATAGTACTAAGAATACCAATGCACTTCCGAAATGCTTTTTATACACACAACTTTCAAACTTGTTTTGATCAAACCCATAAGACTTTATTACATGATCAAAACTTTGGTTCCAAGCTCTGGATGCCTGTTTGAATCCTTAAATGGACTTCTTGAGCTTACAAACAAGATGTTCTTGGCCTGTTTCAATGAAACCTTGGGATTGTTGCATATAGATCTCTTTATCAAGACTTCCGTTAAGGAAAGTTGTCTTGACATCTATTTGTCAGATTTCAAAGTCGAAATGCGCAGCAATCGATAAGATAATACAGATGGACTTAAGCATGGCTACGGGCGAAAAAAGTTTCCTCATAATCGATCCCTTTCTTTCTGAGTATAACCTTTCGCCATTAGTCTTGCTTTAAAGGTTTCAACCTTCCCATCCGGTCCTCTTTTCCTCTTATATATCCACTTGCATCCAATGGGTTTGACCCCATTAAGTGGTTCGACTAGCTCCCACACTCTATTATGAAACGTAGAACCCATTCCGGCTTTCATTGCTGTTTGCCAAGAATCTGCATCCTTATCTTGGAGTGCCTCGTCATATGTCCATGGGTCTGATTCCGGGAATCAATTCCGAGGACTCTCCTATTCCCATGAATCTCTCGGGCTGTCTAACAACCATCCCACTATGACGAGGCTCCGGTTGTGAAAGCGTATCGTTTGGTATATCATCTAAATGCAAATTGGCAATCGAGGTTTGCCCTCTAAGCTTTATTCTAAGTCTTTTCTTTGGTTCAAAAGTCTTCTTTCAAAAATCTAAAGTGGTCTTTGATTACCACCTTTTGATCTTCTAACTATAGAACATACACCCTTTTTTGTTCCTCGGGGTTTCCTACAAACAATGACTTTAATTCGATCGAGGATCCAACTTACCGGCTTCCTTGTCCAACATGTAGGCGGACACCCCAAAGTTCTCATGTGTCTCATACTAGGCTTGCGCCGGTCCACAATTCTTTGGCGCTTTGGGAACCGATTTGGATAGCACCAAGTTCGAGAATGTAAGTCGTTGTTTCAAGGTATGACCCCGTAATGACTTCGAAAGATCCGCATAACTCATCATTGATCTAACCATTTCCAAAAGAATTATGTTACTTCGCTCTGCAACCCCGTTTTGTTGAGGGGTTCCGGGTGCAGTGAGCTGGGATACAATCCCTTCATCAGATAAGTAGTTCAAAAACACATCGCTGAGGTATTCGCCTCCATGATCAGATCGTAGAGACTTGATACGTTTTTTCCTATGATTCTCTGTTTGAGCCTTAAATTCTTAGAATTTTCAAAGGTCTCATATTCATGCTTCATAAGGAAAATGTACCTTGAGTAATTATCAATAAAATTACTCATAACCTCCACTTGCTTTGGTTGACATTTGACTACATACATCTATGTGAACGATCTCTAACACTTCTTTAGCCCCATTCCCCTTGGCTCCAAATGCCATCTTGGTCATATCACCCTCCAAACATGATTCGCAGGTTGGATTCGATTCAACTTGGAGACGCCTCCAAAGGAACCATCTTTCACCAACCTTTGGATCCTCTTTGGATTTATATGACCTAATCTTAGATGCCAAAGAAGTATTTCGTTCACGCTTTCTTTTGTCGGAAATAGTTGATGTGTTATAGGATGCATTTCGTGAGTGGTGTGCACAGTTAATTTTATAGAGATTTTCCATCAATGTCCCATAACAGGTACACTCATCATTTCAAAAATGATGTCATTCTTATTAGAAGAAACTTAGTGTCCTTTAATCGAATTTTAGAAATTGAAAGTGAATTCTTTCTAAAACTGGGAACATAAAGATAATCTCAAAAAAAAAAACTTTATCTTCAAAAGATAGGTGCACTTCTCCCACTGCTTTAACTGCTACTCATGTAGCATTGCAATGTCTGCTACTTGCGTAGTATTGCAATAATCGTTACTATCGTAGCATTGCAATATCTGCCACTTCCGTAGCATTGCAACGTCTTCTACTTTCATAACGTTGCCCAGTGTGATGAGGATCTCACTCCCACTAAGTTGCCGGATCATTTAGAACCCGTGAAGGCAACATGATTAGTGGATCTCGTATCAACCACCCATGAATGAGAAGTATACGCCGCTAAACAAGTTTCAACAACTAGTGCGTGAGAATTACCTTTCTTTCCGTCCCTTTTGGGGTTGGAACAGGCAAAACCTCCATTGACCTCTCTCACCGCAGCTTAAGCACTTCCTCTTTGGATTTTCCTTGACACAACAAGCATTCCTCATCTTACCATTGCCCTTGGCAACAATTGAGTTTTATTGCTTATGGCCTTTGGTCCTCTTCTTTATCTTGCCTACCTTTGGCCTAGAAGATGAAGACGGACCACTTGCCGTCAAAGCTTGAGTTTGGTGCCTTATCAACATTTCTTCCGAGACCAAAAGCTTGCAACAAATTAGCTAGCGAGGCCAAAATGCTCAAAAACGTTTGGGCAGAGAGTGAATTACCAAATTCATCTGAGTCTCCAGATCATAATCTGCACTCAGAATCTCAAGTTTGTTCAGATGGGCCATCTATTTTGAGGACATAATCCCTTACGGGTTTGCCCTCCACCATTTTCAGCGACGACATCTCTCGCAAGGTGATCTGACGAGTCCCGCATGTTTTGACTCGTCAGTTGGCTCATCTAATTTTGGTGTGTCAAAATCCACTTGTGCTTTTGTGCAGTTAGGACAATTATAATTTTCTAATCAATATAGTTTCCATACATATTTGACTTTAAGTATAATAACAGTGGATTAAAAAGTAACGTCATGCTTAACTGAAATAAACAACTATATGCAATAACACAAGTATATCACAAGGTTCGATCACATGCATCATATTAAAATCTCAAAAAAAATATGAACATGCATCAGCCAACATCTCAAAACAGTTTAAATAAGCCACGTGGGGTGGGTCATTATTTAAACACATTCAAGCAGGTTACAAACAAGAGCGATTCTAAACCTTTAATATCCAGATTAATAGTTGGCTCCCACTTGACCAATATAAAATTGACAGGGACTTCGGGGAAGTATATGCATATCAATTTTATACCTAAGTAATAACCATGATTAAATACATGATTACTATTTCGCTTTGATCGAGCCTCATGGGGAGGGTCATCGTCGCCACTAGTAATAACCCACAATCATCCATTTGGAATTCATTCATGTGAAACCTATCTTTTGACCATCCCGGGGGAATTTTTCTCAAAAAGAATTCACAAATAAATAAATCATGGAGGTCAAAATTAATTCAATTTTATTATCCGTAATAAAATTGTCAATTAATTATTTAAACATACTTAGTAATTTTGAAGTTGAGATTTTTCCATTTGGCAACCCTCATGCAAACACATTTAAACAAATTAAATAAAGCATAAGATAGCACAAATAAATCAAGCAAAAACGAAAAAATAAACATATTGGGCACAAATTATCCAACTGTCATGGTTTGATTTTTCTTGACTTGATCTTGAAGAAACACGCCTCAAATTTCTCCCACTCGTTCGTCTCGAAAAAATACTTGTCTCGAACCGCCACGCCAAGCGACTTCGCAAACCGGGATGCCGATGCCGCCCGTCCGGCCGGCCACTGGCCGGGACACTAAGGCGCCTCGGCTTGCCCGGCAGCCACGCCCGCCACGGCCTTGGCACGCCTCGGCGAGAGTTGGCAATTCTCGGCGACGACATCGCGCATCCAGGCCTCCTTCCTCTCCGCTCCGCCTTCGCCAAAGTCCTCGGCGATGCCACATCGCGCCCGCATCCGCATCCGCCCCACTTTCGGCCTTAAGAGCGCGCACCGCCCGCGCTGCCCTCATCCTCAGCGCTGCCGCCCGGCCTCCCTACGCCCATGCGTGCCGTGCGCTTGGCCGCCGCGCCGCCTCGCTGGTTACGGATTTCGTCCTTTAATTCTTTATCTCTTCGTTCCCGATCCGGTTACAATTTATTTACAAAAAATAAATAAACCTAGATCTAGACTAGTCTATTAGATTGATCAAATCAAACAAATCCTAGTCTACTCGTGGATTTTCTCACGAGGCAAAACAAATCCGAACGAATCGAATTAAAAAACCACGGTTTATATGCATGCAAAATAAAACATTAAAACCCATGACAATTGGATACCGCAAAAATGTATCTAATTGTTCTACTATCCAATTTCAAATTTAATGTCCACAATTAAATTACAATTTAAAAATTGAGAGTCTTAAACAAAGGGCTCGATACGATTGTTGTTGGGGAATGAGTTGCACAGATCTATTCGGTGAATATTTAAATACAAATTTAATTCATTAATTATTACTAGCATGAATTAATCCTATATTAATTCAAATAATAATTGCAACAACATATCATGCATATAAAAAGCCACGTAAAACCTACGATGCGAAATCTACGGGTTTACGTGAACGCATTCCTCTCGATGATAAAGGGGCTTTGGTCGGACGGACTAACCAAAAGGACTTCCCAAGTATTCTCTAAGCCCTTGCTCGACAATCCGGTGGAAGGATACTCGCGAACAATTAACAAAAGGAAAAAATAAACTTTGTTGCACCACTTATGTGGATTTGCTAATATTTCCAGCACATGGAATTGTACTCGGTAATGAACTAATCATCCCCTATTTATAGGTGAGAGAGTGGTAGAAATTTTAGTGGTATTTCAATGTGGGAAAAGACTTTTCTTGGTCACCAAGAAATCTTGAATATATCCCTTATATTCTTTTTTCCATAATTAAAATATTCCACAAAAAATCCCACCTCCTCTATAATAGATGATTTTCGAAAATTAAGGATGTCAAGAATCCAAGATTTGGATCTTCTTGAATTTATGAGATATTCTTGTATTTCAAGAAATACATATCTTCCATAATATATTTTCAAGAAAATCAAGAAAATCTTTCTTGCCCTTTATTTTCAAAAATTTCGAAATATCCCTTATGAATAACCAAGTGGGAGATTTCTTGAATTTAATGAGATAATCTTGTATTCCAAGAATACATATCTTCATTCCATAACAAAATTCAAAGAAAATCTTTCTCCATCTTTTATCCATAAATTTCGAAAATTTAGAGGAAATATAAGCAACAATATTTATTTTATTTTAATCACCTTTTTCAGTTATTGGACTATATGTTGGGTTACTCAGGGGGCCTTTAGGAGAATAAGATTGGACCTTCTAATGGATCTTGAATATCTAATATTGAGCCACAACATAATTCAAGCCCATAAATATTAATTAATCCCACTACATAATTAATATTGCACTATCCATCTTAACCCATATTACAGTCAATATGGCTCCCGGTCATTATTTCCCGTGTTTAAGATTATCTAGCCTATTAATTAATTCAAGCCACTGAAATAGCTTTCCGTTAATTAATATCTTTTGTCCTTGGTCGAGGAACGGTTCAACATTATTATCCATACCGGAAACTAATTCCACTTGCAAGATTTGGTATGATAAAACTTATGAACCTCCCAAGGGGGCAAATAAAACAAGCGTACTTGCACACGATTCTTCGTATTAAATCTTAGCAATCACATGTGACCAATAATATTGTCCAAGATAAAAAGTATTGAATCTCTCTGATTCGCTACCCATGATAAGTCAAAGCAATAGTTACCAATCCCACGTGATCTTATTTAAGGGACGAAGGTTAAGAAACAACGAACCACTGAGGTCTAATTCTTACTTGTTCAGTTCTGAAGAATTTATCCTCCTGTAGGTCCTATTCAGCGCATCAGTCATGCACTAGTGTAATCTCTTGGTCAAGACAAACCAATCTGAGCCTTACACCTCAACCTTTCGCGATGGTTGTTCATTTCCATCTAGGTCGTGAATGGCGTACTTTTAGTTACAAGGGACTGTTAATTTAATCTTCTGTGATCTGGTATCACTAAATTAACTACAGTGTAACACATACGAATTATTGAACAGTTATGCAGTAAATATATATAACGTTCAATCATATTTAAAGCATCAGTGATAAATAATTTATTTCAGTAAATAAGTCTGAAAATTCAGTTTTGATTATACAAAGTAAAAAGCATACTTTTCAGTATAATCCCAACAAGCACTGGGACCAACATATTCAAACTTCAAAGATGAGAGCTTAAGCAAGTGGATCTATTTGGAATGTGGAGAAAGAGGACATTGGAGATGGGCCTGTTCCAATCCCAAAAGGAATGGAAAGAAAGGTAATTCTCACTCACTAGTTGTTGAAACTTGTTTGGCGGAGTATGCTACCCATTCGTGGGTAGTGGATACGAGATCCACTGATCATGTTTGTTTCACATTACAGGGGTTCAAGCGGACCCGGCAACTTAGTGGAAGTGAGATCCTCATCACGCTAGGCGATGCTACGAGAGTGGCAGCTGAAGCAGTGGGAGAAGTGCACCTGTCTTTTGAAGAAAAGATTTTAATTTTAAGAGATGTTCTTTATGTTCCTGTTTTTCGGAAAAACCTTATTTCAGTTTCTAAACTATTTGTCGATGGATATTCTGTTCGTTTTAATAAGCATATTACTGTTTTCCATAACGATGTGATTATCTGTCGTGGAACTTTACAGAACAATCTCTATATTATTAACTGTGCACATCACTCACATAATGCATCGTATAACACATTTACTATTTCATGTAAAAGAAAACGTTCGGCTGAAGTGAACGAAACACTTCTTTGGCACCTAAGATTAGGTCACATTAACCCAAAAAGGATTCAAAGGTTGGTTCAAGATGGTTCATTTGGGTCTCTCCAGATTGAACCATTTTCAACTTGCGAATCGTGCTTAGAGGGTAAAATGACCAAGAGGGCATTTGGAGCCAAGGGGCTTAGAGCTAAGGAAGTGTTAGAAATTGTTCACACCGACGGGTGTGGTCCAATGCGAATCAAATCTAGAGGTGGATACGAGTATTTCGTTATGTTTATTGATGATTACTCAAGCTACAGATACATTTTCCTAATGAAGCATAAATCTGAGACCTTTGATAAATTCAAAGAATTTAAGGCTCAAGCAGAGAATCATAAGGAAAAGACTATCAAGTTTCTACGATCTGATCGTGGAGGCGAATACCTCAGCGATGAATTTTGAAACTACCTGTCGGAAGAGGGGATTGCATCCCAGTTGACTGCACCCGGTACCCCTCAACAAAAATGGGGTTGCAGAACAAAGAAATAGAACGCTTTTAGAAATGGTAAGGTCAATGATGAGTTATGCAGATTTACCAACGTAACCAAACCCCGAGAGAATTGTGGACAGGGCGCAAGTCCAGTTTAGGACACATCAGGATCTGGGGGTGTCCGACATACGTGTTGGACAAAGAAGCTGGTAAATTGGATGCACGTTCAGAATTAAGGTTGTTCATTGGGTATCCCGAAGGAACAAAAGGATGCATGTTCTATGGTCCCGAAGATTAAAAGGTGGTAATCAGTACACAATTTAGATTTTTGGAAGAAAACTATATGAACGATAAAAAGCCTAGAAGTGAGATTACCTTAGAAGAACTTAAGGGGACAACTCCATTGCCAACTGTACAAAATGATATACCAATTGTCACACCTACACAATCGGAACCTCGTCATAGTGGGAGGGTTGTTAGACAACCCGAGCGATTCTTAGGGATTGGAGAGTCTTCGGACTTGAGCTCAGGAGATGAATCAGATCCATGGTCCTACAACGAGGCGATCCAAGACAATGATGTAAAATCTTGGCAAATAGCAATGGAAGTCGAGATGGGTTAAATGGATCACAATAAAGTGTGGGAGCTAGTCGAACCACTTAATGGGGTAAAACCCATTAGATGCAAGTGGGTATACAAGAGAAAGAGAGGACCGGACAGAAAGGTTGAAACCTTTAAAGCAAGACTAGTGGCGAAAGGGTACACTCATAAAGAAGGGATCGATTTTGAGAAAACCTTTTCGCCCGTAGCCATGCTCAAGTCCATCCGCATTCTCTTATCGATTGTTGCGCACTTAGACTTTGAGATCTGGCAAATGGATGTCAAGACCGCTTTCCTCAATGGAAGTCTTGACGAAGAAATCTATATGCAACAACCCGAAGGCTTCATTGAAAAAGGCCAAGAGCATCTGGTTTGCAATCTTAAGAAGTCCATTTATGGGCTGAAGCAGGCATCCCGTGCTTGGAATCAGTGTTTTGATCATGTTATAAAATCCTACGGTTTTGATCAGAATAACTTTGAAAGTTGTGTTTACAAAAACCGTGATGGAACTGCCTTGGTATTTTTGGTACTATACGTAGACGACATACTGCTCATCGGAAACGATGTAAAGGTGTTATCGAACGTAAGGGCATGACTATCAAAACAGTTTGATATGAAGGATTAGGGGAAGCCGATCACATCCTAGGGATCAAGATCACTCGAGATCGCAGGAAAAGAATGATCGGGCTTTCGCAGGCCTCATACATAGATACTGTTTTGAAGCGATTCAGCATGCAAGATTCCAAGAAATGCTTTGTGCCCTACAGACACAGAATCCATCTATCCAAAGAGATATGTCCCAAAACACAGAAGGATATAGATGACATGAAGGGCATTTCTTATGCTTCGGCTATGGGAAGCCTCATGTATGCAATGCTGTGTACGAGACCGGATATTTGCTTTGCCGTAGGCATGGTAGCAAGATATCAAAGCAACCCTAGGAAAGAGCATTGGACTACAGTAAAGAACATTCTGAAGTATCTGAAGAGGACAAGGGACATAATGTTGGTTTATCAGTCAGACAGTCTAATCCCCATCGGTTACACGAACTCGGATTTCCAATCAGACATGGACTCCAGAAAGTCTTCCTAAGGTAGTGTGTTTTGCATGGGGGGAGGAGCCATGACATGGAGAAGCATAAAGCAGAAATGCATCGCCGATTCTACCATGGAAGCCGAATACGTAGCTGCTTGTGAAGCAGCGAAGGAAGCGGTTTGGCTCAAGAACTTCCTAGTGGACTTGGACGTTGTCCCGTATTTGCCCAGCACGATCACAGTTTATTGTGATAATGTCGGAGCAGTTGCAAATTCGAGGGAACCGAGAGCACACAAGGCCAGCAAACACATTGAAAGAAAATACCATCTTATACGAGAATTCGTTAAGAGAGGAGACATTGAGGTGGAAATGATTGCATCGAAAGACAACCTAGCAGATCCATTCAAAAAGGGTGTGCCTCAGAGTACATTCGAGAGACATGTGGAAGGAATGGGTGTCAAGATCGTTGCCAATCTGCTTTGAGTATAAGTGGGAGAAATATTATTAGGTTCGTGTAGGTGACATTAGATGTCACATACAACACGAGACATGTTGTAGTATACTTAAAACCAGACTTTGAGTATAAGTAGGAGATTATTGGGGTTATACTGAAAAGTATGTTTTTACTTTGTATAACCAAAATGGATTTTCTTATTTATTTACTGAAATAATCTATTAATCAATGTTTATATATATTTATTGCAAACCCATTCAATAAGTTAAGTACGTATTACGTTGTAGTTAATTTGGTGATACCAGATCACAGAAGAACAAATTAACAATTCCTCGTAATTAAGTACAAATTCACAACCTAGATGGAAATGAACAAACCATCATGAAAGGTTGAAGTATAAGGCTCAGATTGGCTTGTCTTGACCAAGAGATTATACTAGTGCATTTAGATGCACTGAATAAGGACCTACAGGAGGATAAATTCTTCGGTACTGAATATACAAGAATTAGACCTCAGTGGTGTGTTATTTCTTATTCTTCGTCCCTTAAATAGGATCATGTGGAATTAATAACTATTGCTTTGACTTATGATAGGAAGAGAGTCAATGCGATTCGATACCTTATATCTTGGGAAATATTATTAATTACATGACGATTGCTGACATTTAGTACAGAGAATCGTGTGCAAGTACGTCTTGCTTGATTTGTCCCCTTGGTGGGCTCAGAATCTTTATCATACCAAATCTTGCAATTGGAAATTTATTTCCGGTATGGATAATAATGTTGAGCTGTCTTTACTACAAGGACAAAGATATTAATTAATATAAAGCTTGTTCAGTGGCTTAATTAATTAATGGACTAAGATAATCTTAAATAAGTGAAATAATGATCGAGAGCCATATTATAGTAAAGTCGTAATATGGGTTAAGATGGATAGTTCAATATTAATTTTATAGTGGAGTAAATTAATATTAATGGACTTGAATAATATTTGGCCCAATATTATAGCTTCATAGTCCATTGAAGGTCCAATCTTAATTCTCCTAAAGGCCCCTCAAATAGCCCAAATTAAAGTCCAATTAATGAAAAGGAGAAGAAAATATTATTGCATAATTTTCCTAATTATTTTCGAAAAAAATGAGTAGGAGAGAGAAAAAGATTTTCTTGATTTTCTTGGAAAGATTTTATGGAATAAGTATTCTTGAGATACAAGTTTATCCCATAAATTCAAGAAAGGAAAAAGATCTTATCTCTTCCTATTTTATATGATATTTTCAAAAATAATGGACAAGAAGGAGAGGAGAAGATTTTGTTGGGAGATATTTTGGGAAATAGAATATATTGAATATATTCAAGATTGTGTCTTAAGGAAGAAGCAAGGTAATTTTCCAATGACCCAACTAAACCTAAATTTTCGTCCCCCCCCAGTCCTATAAATAGGGGATGATTTCTTCATCGTCAATGCAATTCCATGTGTTGGAAATATTAGAAATCCACAAAGGTGGTGGAAAATATTTTATTTTTCTCTCTTGTTAAAATCGTTCGTGTGAATCCTCCCACCGAATTACGTTCGTGGACTTGGGACATATTTGGGAAGGCTCTTTGGGTTGATCCAACGTCTCAACGGTTGTCTCTACAAGAGGTACGTAATCTCGTAACTCCTAGATTCCGCATGCTTAGGATTTACGTGGATTATGTGTACGCATGATTGTTTATGTGCTTATTAATTATTTTGTTGAATTGAATTAGGATTAATTCATGTTAGTAATTAATTAGTTAATTTAAATATGTATTTAAAATCATCTCGAATAGATCCGGGCACCCATATTTTCCCAACATTATCTCCCTTTGCGTCTTCGGGCACATTTCTTTGGATAGATGTATTCCATGTCTGAAAGGTACAAAGACGTTCTTGGAATCTTGCATGCTGAAACACTTCAAGACAGTGTCTATGTATGAAGCTTGCGATAAGCCTATCATCCTTTTCTTACGATCTCGAGTGATCTTGATCCCAAGGATGTGACCGGCTTCCCCTAAGTCCTTCATATGAAACTGTTTTGACAGCCATGCCCTTACGTCTGACAAAACTTTTACATCATCTCCGATGAGCAGAATATCATCTACGTATAGTACTAAGAATACCAATGCAGTTCCGACACGCTTTTTATACACACAACTTTCGAACTCATTTTGATCGAACCCGTAAGATTTTATAACCTAATCAAAACATTGGTTCCAAGCATGCGATGCTTGCTTTAGTCCGTAGATGGACTTCTTGAGCTTGCAAACTAGATGTTCTTGGCCTTTTTCAATGAAGCCTTCGGGTTGTTTCATATAGATATCTTCTTCAAGACTTCCATTTAGGAAAGTTGTCTTGACATCCATTTGCCAGATCTCAAAATCGAGATGCGTAGCTATCGACAAGAGAATACGGATGGACTTAAGCATAGCTACAGGCGAAAAGGTTTCCTCGTAGTCGATCCCTTCTTTCTGAGTATAACCTTTTGCCACAAGTCTAGCCTTGAAAGTTTCTACCTTCCCGTCCGGTCCTCTTTTTCTCTTGTATACCCACTTGCAACCAATGAGTTTGATCCCATTAAGTGGTTGCTCCCACACCTTATTATGATCCATAGAACCCATCTCGGCTTCCATTTCTGTTTGCCAACAATTCGCATCCTTGTCATGGATTGTCTCATTGTATGTCCATTGGTCCGATTCATTTTCACCAGGGACCAAGTCTGACAACTCTCCTATTCCCATGAATCTCTCGGGTTGTTTGACAGTCCTCCAACTATGACGAGGTTTCGGTTGTGTAATTGTGTCGTTTGGTATGTCAACTTGTACATTTGGCATTGAGGTAAGCCCCTTTAGCTCATCTAAGGTAATCTCACTTCTGGGTTTCTTATCGTTTACATAGTCTTTTTCCAAAAAATCTAAAGTCGTATTGATTACCACCTTTTGATCTTCGGGACCATAGAACATGCCCCTTTCGTTCCCTCGGGGTACCCTATAAACAGCCTTAATTCTGATCGTGGATCCAATTTACCGGCTTCCTTGTCTAACACGTATGTCGGACAACCCCAGATTCTCATGTATCCCAAACTGGGCTTGCGCCTGGTCCACAACTCTTTAGGGGTTTTGGGAACCGATTTGGATAGCACCAGGTTTAGAATGTAAGCCGTTGTTTCCAAGGCGTGACCCCAAAACGATTTGGGTAGATTCACATAACTCATCATTGACATGACCATTTCTAAAAGAGTCCAGTTTCTTCGTTTTGCAACCCCATTTTGTTGAGGGGTTCCGGGTGCAGTTAACTGGGATACAATTGTTGGGGTTATACGTGAAAGTATGCTTTTACTTTGTATAACCTATGTATTGAACACTTATTTACTGAAATAAATTATTTATCACTGTTGCTTTAAATATGATTGAATGTTATATATATTTATGGCAAACTGTTCATATAATAGCACATGTTACATTGTAGTTAACATGGTGATACCAGATCACAGAAGATCACGTTAACAGTCCCTTGTAAACTAGTGCGTGTTTCACAACTTAGATAGACCCGAACAATTTATTGGTAGAAGTTGATGTGTAAGGCTCAAATTGGCTTGTCTTGACCAAGAGATTACACTAGTGCATTTGATGCGCTGAAGCGGACCTGCAGAGAGGATAAACTCATTCGCACTGACTTATGGGATGAAGAGTTAGACCTCAATGGTTGTTGATTTCTTAATCTCTATCACTTAACAAGGACCGTGTGTGATTAGTAATTATTGCTTTGACCTATAAATGGGAAGAGAATCATTGCGACTTCGATACCCTATATCTTGGGCAATAATATTAATTGTACGACAATTGCTTAATTAATACAGAGAATCGTGTGCTTGCAAAGTCTTGCGTGATTGGTCCCCTTGGTGGGCTCGGAACCTTTATCATATCAAATCTTGCAAGTGGAATTAATTTTCCAGTATGGATAATAAAGCTGAGTTGTCCTTACTCCAAGGATAAAGATATTAATTAATATAAAGCTTTTCAGTGGCTTAATTAATTAGTGTACTAAATAATCTTAAACACGGAAATTAATAACCGGGAGCCATATTACCATAATATGAGTTAAGGTTGGATAGTGCAATATTAATTATATAGTGGTATTAATTAATATTAATGGGCTGAATTATATTGTGGCTCAATATTGGAATTCAGAAGCCCATTGGAAGGTCCATCTTAATTCTCCTGAAGGCCCCTCAAGTAGCCCAAATTAAAGTCCAATAAATGAAATGTGCTTAATATAAAATAAACTATTGTTGCATTATTTTTCCTTAAAGTTCAAAATTATTGAAGAAAAAGAGGGAGAAGAATTTTCTTGAAAATATTTTATGGAAAGGAGATAAGTATTCTTGGAATACAAGATTATCCCATAAATTCAAGAAATCTCCCACTTGGTTTCTTTAATAGTAAATTTTTGAAAAATATAGAGATAATAGGAAGAAGGATTTTCTTGAAAAGATTTTATGGAAAAAGATATGTATTCTTGGAATACAAGAATATCTCATAAATTCAAGAAAGATCCAATCTTGAATAGCCTCCTATTATTTTCGAAAAGAATGGGTTAAATAAGGGTGTAAGATTTTTGTGGAAAAATACACATGGAAAGAAGAATATATGAGATATATTCAAGATTCCTTGGAGATCAAGAAAAGATCTTTCCTAACCCTATTTTTGCTCCTAATTTTCGTCCCCCCTCTCTAATATAAATAGGGGATGAATGTTTCATCCCCAACACACAAGATTTGATCTTTTTCGGAAAAATATCAGCGTTCATAAAATATCAAATATTTTGAAACGTCGACAATTTGTATTTTTTCAAAAAATTTCAATTGCGTTCAGCAATTCCATGTGTTGGAAATATTAGAAATCCACAAAGGTGGTGCAATAATTTTATTTTCCTTTGTTTTATAAATCGTTCATTGGAGAACCTCCCACCGGGTTATTGAGCAAGGACTTGGGAATATTTGAGAAGGACTTTTGGTTGATAGCCAGTTACTAGATCCTGTTCATCTCAGATTGTCTCTCCAATGGGTACGTTTACGTAAACTCCTAGAAATTCCGCATGCTAGGATCTTTTACGTGAATTTTATTTGCATGTCGTTGTTGGTGTAATTATTATTTGAATTCACTTAGGTAAATTCATGCTAGTAATAATTGTTAATTTAAATTTGTGTTTATGAGATCATCCCGATAGATCCTGGCATATGTTATCCCAACAACTGGTATCAGAGCCCTGGTTCGGGCTCTGATCTTTTAAACTGTAATTTAAATTGTTGTCCATTAAAATTTGAAATTGGATAGTGGAAATGTTAGATCTGTTTTGCAGGTATCCAATTGTCATGGTATTTTAATGTTCTTATTTACATGCAAATAAATTATGGTTTTTTAATTCGATTCGTTCGGATTCGTTTTGCCTCGTGAGAAAATCTACGAGTAGATTAGTATTTGTTTGATTTGTTCAATGTAATAGACTAGTCTAGATCTAGGTTTATTTATTTTGTAAATAAATTGCAACCTGATCATGAACGTAGACGGAGACGGAGAATTAAAGATGGACGTCCAAGTTCACGGACGTACGCATGCCAAGGCGGAGCACGCGGGCTAGGCCGATGGCCTGGCGACCGCGCACCACCATGTGGACGCCAAGACGGGCAGCCGATCGCGCGCGCAAGCACGCGCGGGTGAAGCTTGGAGGTCGGGGAGGTGCCGAACGCGACCGCGCGCAAGGGCTTGAGGAAGGCGCGCATGCGGGCTGGGTTGTTCGGGAGCGGGGCGAAGGACCTCGGACGCAGGCGAGTCCGGGCGATGCTCCGCGCGCATGTACCATGGGTGATGGGGCGAGATGGCCGAGCCGGACCAAGGCGTGAACCTAGGCGCATGTGGACTCGACGTCGTCCTAACCCAAAATGGAGGACACTCGTTAAAGAATTGTTGCAGATTCAGTGGGATCTTTTTGAGACGAACGATGAAGGCAAAAAGAAGAGACGATTTCTCAAGATCAAGATATGAAATTTAAACCATGACAGTTGGATATATGTGCCCAACTTGATTTATTTTATCTTGATGCTTGTTTTAAATTCGTGTTATTTTATTTGTTAAATGCGTTTGCATAATTTAAAATATTGTCTTAAAGAAAATCTCACTTTCGAAAATTATTATGTATGTTTTAATTGACAAATTTTATTCCGGATAATAAAATTATGTCAATATTGACCTCCATGATTTATTTATTTGTGAATTCGTTTGGAGAAATTTCCCCAACGGAACGGCCAAAAGATGGTTTTCACATGAATAAATTCCCAAAAGGATGATTGTGAATTATTATTAGTGGCGACGATGACCCTCCCAACGAGGCTCGTTCAAAGCGAAGTAATAATTCTTTATTTAATCATGGTTATTACTTAGGTATAAAATTGATATGCATATACTTCTCCGAAGTCCCTGTCAATTTTATATTGGTCAAGTGGGAGCCGACTATTAATTTTGAATTAAAGGTTTGTAACTGTTCCTGTTTGTAACCTGCTTGAATGTGTTTAAATAGATAGATCACCCAACGTGACCTATTTAAACTGTTTTGAGATGTCGGCTGATGCATATTCATATTGTTTTGAGATTTTGATATGAATAGTGTGATCGAATTATGTGATATTTTGTACTTGTACAAATTGCTATTTATTTCAGTTCAGCATGTCGCAACCTTTTAATCCACTGTTAATATACTTAAAGTCAATAGAATTGTATAGGAAACTATGTTGATTGGAAACGAAAAATTATGATTGTCCTAACTGCACAAAAGCACAAGTGGATTCTTGACACACAAAAAAATCAGATGAGCCAACTGACGAGTTAAAAATGCGGGGCTCGTCAGATCACCTTGCGAGAGATGTTGTTGCTGAAAATGGTGGAGGGCAACCTCGTAAGGGATTACGTCCTCAAAATTGATGGCTCATCTGAACAAACTTGAGGTTCTGGGTGCAGATTATGATCTGGAGACCCAGATCGATTTGGTACTCCACTCTCTGCCAAGAAGTTTTGAGCACTTTGGCCTTGCTAGCTGATTTGTTGTAAGCTTTGGTCTCGGCAAAGACGTTTATGGGGCACCAAACTCAAGTTTTGACGGCAAGTGGTCCGTCTTCATCTTCTAGGCCAAGGGAAGGCAACAAGAAGAAGAGGACCAAAAGCCATAAGCAATCAAACTCAACTGTTGCCAAGGGCAATGGTAAGATGAGGAATGCTGGTGGTGTCAAGGAAAATCCAAAGGGGAAGTGTTTCAACTGCAGTGAAGAAGGACAATGGAGGTTTGCCTGTTCTAACCCCAAAAGGGCTGAAAAGAAAGGTAATTCTCACTCACTAGTTGTTGAAACTTGTTTAGCGGTGTATACTTCTCATTCATGGGTAGTTGATACGGGATCCACTGATCATGTTTGCTTTACGGGTTCAAGCTGAACTGACAACTTAGTGGTAGTGAGATCTTCATCACACCGGGAGATGCTACGAGAGTAGCAGCTGAAGCAGTGGGAGACGTGCACCTTTCTTTTGAAGACAAGACTTTAGTTTTAAGAGATGTTCTTTACGTTCCTGTTTTTCGTAAAAACCTTATTTCAGTTTCAAAAACTATTTAATGATGGATATTTTGTTCGTTTTTCTAAACAAGTTACTGTTTTTTGTAACGATGTGTTTATCTGTCATGGAACTTTGCGGAACAATCTCTATACTATTAACTGTGCACACCACTCATAAAATGCATCTTTTAACACATCGGCTGTTTCAAGCAATAAGAAAAAACGTTCAGAAAAGGTGAACGAGACACTTCTTTAACATTTAAAAATTGGGTCATATTAATCTAAATAGGATCCAAAGGTTAGTGAAAGATGGTTCATTGTCGGACCTACAGATGGAACCATTTCCAACCTGCGAATCATGTTTGGAGGGTAAAATGACCAAGAGGGCATTTGGAGCCAAGGGGAATAGAGTCACAGAAGTGTTGTAAATCGTTCACACTAACGTGTGTGGTCCAATATCAACCAAAGCTAGAGGTGGCTATGAGTATTTCGACGTTCACTGATGATTACTTAAGGTTCGGGTACATTTTCCTGATGAAACACAAATCATAAACCTTTGATAAATTCAAAGAGTTCAAAGCTGAAGTGGAGAATCATATAGAAAAGAGTATCAAGTTTCTACGATCTGATCGTGGAGGCGAATACCTTAGTGATGAGTTTTTGAACTACCTGTCAGACGAGGGCATTTTTTCCCAGTTGACTGCACCCAGAACCCCTCAACAAAATAGGGTTGCAGAACGAAGAAATAGAACACTCTTAGAAATGGTCAAATCCATGATGAGTTATTCAGATCTTCCCAAGTCGTTTTGGGGTTATACCTTGGAAACAACGGCTTATGTTCTAAATTTGGTGCCATCCAAATCGGTTCCCAAAACCCCTAAAGGGTTGTGGACTGGGCGCAAGCCCAGTCTAAGACATCTTAGAATTTGGGGGTGTCCGGCATACGTGCTAGACAAGGAAGCCGGTAAGTTGGATGCACGTTCGGAACTGAGGCTGTTTGTAGGATATCCCATGGGCACGAAAGGGTGTATGTTCTATGGTTCGAAGATCAAAAGGTGGTAATAAGTACGCACTTTAGATTTTTGGAAGAAGACTTTACGAACAATAGAAAGCCCAAAAGTGAGATTACCTTAGATGAAATAAGAGGGCAAACTCCTATACCAAATGTACAAGTTGATATACCAAGCGTCACACCGACACAACCGGAACCTCGTCGTAGTGGGAGGGTTGTTTGACAACCTGAGAGATTCATGGGAATAGGAGAATCTTTGGATTTGGTCCCCGGGGATAATGAATCAGACCCCTGGTCCTATAGGGAGGCGGTCCAAGATAAGGATTATGAATCCTGGCAAACTGCGATGGAAGCCGAGATGGGCTCAATGGATCATAATCAAGTGTGGGAGCTAGTGGAACCACCCAGTGGGGTAAAACCCATTGGATGCAAGTGGGTCTAGAAGAGAAAAAGAGGACCGGACGGGAAGGTCAAGACCTTTAAAGCTAAGCTTGTAGAAAAGGGATACACTCAGAAAGAGGGTATCGATTATGAAGAAACCTTTTCGCCTGTAGCCATGCTTAAGTCCATCTGTATTCTCTTGGCAATAGCTGCGCATCTAGATTTTGAGATCTGGCAAATGGATGCCAAGACAGCTTTCCTTAGCGGGAGTCTTGACAAGGAAATCTATATGCAATAGCCCGAAGGTTTCATCATGAAAGACCAAGAACACCTTGTTTACAAGCTGAGGAAGTCCATTTATGGACTAAAGCAAGCATCTCGGGCTTGGAACCAATGTTTTGATCATGTAATCAAGTCTTATGGGTTTGATCAAAACTAGTTTGAAAGTTGTGTGTATAAGAAGTGTGACGGAACTGCATTGGTATTCTTAGTACTATACGTAGATGATATTCTGCTCATCGGAAACGATGTAAAGATTTTGTCAGACGTAAGGGTATGGCTGTCAAAACTGTTTGATATAAAGGACTTAGGGGAAGCTGGTCATATTCTTGTATCAAGATCACTCGAGATCGAAAGAAAACATATGTCAGGATCTATCGGGATGACCTCATAAACACAAATTTAAATTAACAATTATTACTAGCATGAATTTACCTAAGTGAATTCAAATAATAATTACACCAACAACGACATGCAAATAAAATTCACGTAAAAGATCCTAGCATGCGGAATTTCTAGGAGTTTACGTAAACGTACCCATTGGAGAGACAATCGGAGATGGACAGGATCTAGTAACTAGCTACCAACCAAAAATCCTTCTCAAGTATTCCCAAGTCCTCACTCAATAACCCGGTGGGAGGTTCTCCGATGAACGATTTATAAAACAAAGGAAAATAAAATTGTTGCACCACCTTTGTGGATTTCTAATATTTCCAACACATGGAATTGCTGCACGCAATTGAAATTTTTCGAAAAAACATAAATTGTCTACGTTTCAAAATATTTGATATTTTATCGACGCTGATATTTTTTCGAAAACAGATCAATTCTTGTGTTGGGGATGAAACATGCATCCCCTATTTATATTAGAGGGGGGGACGAAAATTAGGAGCAAAAATAGGGTTAGGAAAGATCTTTTCTTGATCTCCAAGAAATCTTGAATATATCTCATATATTCTTCTTTCCATGTGTATTTTTCCACAAAAATCTCACACCCTTATTTAACCCATTTTTTTTAGAAAATAATAGGAGGTTTTTCAATATTTGATCTTTCTTGAATTTATGAGATATTCTTGTATTCCAAGAATACATATCTTTTTCCATAAAATATTTTCAAGGAAATCAAGAAAATCTTTCTTCCTATTATCTCTATATTTTTCGAAAATTTACTATTAAAGAAACCAAGTGGGAAATTTCTTGAATTTATGGGATAATCTTGTATTCCAAGAATACTTATCTCCTTTCCATAAAATCTTTTCAAGAAAATTCTTCTCCCTATTTTTCTTCAATAATTTCGAAATTTAAGGAAAAATAATGCAACAATAATTTATTTTATTTTAAGCACCTTTCATTTATTGGACTTTAATTTGAGCTACTTGAGGGGCCTTTAGGAGAATTAAGATGGACCTTCCAATGGGCTTCTGAATTCCAATATTGAGCCACAATATAATTCAGCCCATTAATATTAATTAATACCACTATATAATTAATATTGCACTATCCAACCTTAACCCATATTACGGTAATATGACTCCCGGTTATTATTTCCCATGTTTAAGATTATTTAGTCCACTAATTAATTAAGCCACTGAAAAGCTTTATATTAATTAATATCTTTATCCTTGAAGTAAGACAGCTCAGCTTTATTATCCATACCGGAAAATTAATTCCACTTGCAAGATTTGGTATGATAAAGGTTCCTAGCCCACCAAGGGGACCAATCACGCAAGACTTTACAAGCACACGATTCTCTGTATTAATTTAGCAACTGTCGTACAATTAATATTATTGCCCAAGATATAGGGTATCGAAGTCGCAATGATTCTCTTCCCATTTATAAGTCAAAGCAATAATTACTAATCGCACACGGTTCTTGTTAAGCGACAGAGATTAAGAAATCAACACCCACTGAGGTCTAACTCTTCATCCCATAAGTCAGTGCGAATGAGTTTATCCTCTCTGCAGGTCCGCTTCAGCGCATCGAATGCACTAGTGTAATCTCTTGGTCAAGACAAGTCAATCTGAGCCTTACACATCAACTTCTACCAATAGACTGTCCGGGTCTATCTAAGTTGTGAAACACGCACTAGTTCACAAGGGACTGTTAACGTGATCTTCTGTGATCTGGTATCACCACGTTAACTACAATGTAACATGTGCTATTATATGAACGGTTTTCAATAAATATATATAACATTCAATCATATTTAAAGCAACAATGATAAATAATTTATTACAGTAAATAAGTGTTCAATACATAGGTTATACAAAGTAAAAGCATACTTTCACGTATAACCCCAACAATCTCCAACTTATACTCAAAGTCTGCTTTTAAGTATACCACAACACGTCTAATGTATTATACAGTGACATCAAATGTCACCTACATCAACCTAATAATATATCTCCCACTTATACTCAAAGCAGATTAGTAACGCTCTTGACACCCATTCCTTTCACATGTCTCTCGAATGTTAACAGAGGCAGACCCTTTGTGAATAGATCAGCTAGGTTGTCCTCCGACGCGATCTTTGCCACCTCTATATCTCCTCTCTTAACGATTTCTCGTATAAGATGGTATTTCCTTTCAATGTGTTTGTTGGCCTTGTGGGCTCTCGGTTCCCTTGAATTTGCAACTGCTCCGGCATTATCACAAAAAACCGTGATGGTGCTGGGCAAATTCGGAACAACGTCCAAGTCCATTACGAAGTTCTTGAGCCACACCGCTTCTTTCGCTGCTTCACAAGCAGCTACATATTCGGCTTCCATGGTAGAATCTGCGATGCATTTCTGCTTAACGCTTCTCCATGTTACAGCTCCTCCCCCAGACAAAACACACTACCCGAGGTAGATTTTCTGGAATCTATGTCCGATTGGAAATCCGAGTCCGTGTATCCCACTAGAAATAAACTGTCCGACTGGTAAACCAACATTCTATCTCGATTTTTTTCAGATACTTTAAAATGTTCTTTACGGTAGTCCAGTGTTGATTTTCGGGATTACTTTTATATCTTGCCACCATGCCAACGGCGTAGGAGATATTCGGTCTCGTGCACAACATTGCATACATAAGGCTCCCAACTGCCGACTCATAAGGAACGCCTTTCATGTCATATATCTCCCCTTGTGTCTTGGGACACATGTCTCTCGATAGATGGATTACGTGTCTGAAGGGTACAAAAACTTTCTTGGAATCTTGCATGCTGAATCGCTTCAAAACAATATCTATGTATGAAGCTTGAGATAAGACAATCATTCCAACAACAATCCCTTCATCTGATAAGTAGTTCAAAAAATCATCGTTGAGGTATTCGCCTCCACGATCAGATCATAGAGACTTGATACATTTTTCCCTATGATTCTCTGCTTGAGCCTTAAATTCTTTGAATTTATCAAAGGTCTCGGATTTATGCTTCATAAGGTAAATGTATCCATATCTTGAGTAATCATCGATAAAAGTAATGAAATACTCATAGCCTCCTCTTGCTTTGATTGATAGTGGACCAATACATCGGTGTGAACGATTTCTAACACTTCTTTGGCTCTGTTCCCCTTGGCTCCGAATGCCCTCTTGGTCATTTTACCCTCCAATCATGATTCGCAAGTTGGAAATGGTTCAACCCGGAGAGACTCCAATGAACCATATTGAACCAACCTTTGGATCCTCTTTGGATTAATATGACCTAGTCTTAGATGCCATAGAAGTGTTTCATTCACGTCTGATGAACATTTTCTTTTATCCGAAATAGTCGATGTGTTATAGGATGCTTTTCGTAAGTGGTGTGCACAGTTAATCGTGTAGAGATTATTCGACAACGTTCCATGACAGATAAACTCATTATTTAGAGCAATGGTAACAACTTTATTAAAAGTAACCGAATATCCATCAAGAAAAACTTTAGAAACTGAAATCAAATTCTTTCTAAAACTAGGAACGTAAAGAACATCTCTCAAAATTAAAACTTCTGTCTTCAAAAGACAACTGCACTTCTCCCACTACTTCAGCTGCCACTCTCGTAGCATCGCCTAGTGTGATGAGGAGTTGTCGGGTCCGCTTGAACCCCTGTAAAGTGAAACAAATATGATCAGTGGATCCCGTATCCACTACCCACAAGTGGGAAGCATACGCCGCTAAACAAGTTTCAACAACTAGTGCATGAGTATTACCTTTCTTTCCATTCCTTTTGGGTTTGGAACAGGCTGACCTCCAGTGTCCTTTCTCACCGCAGTTAAAATATTTCCCCTTAGCTGTTTTCTTCACTCCTCCATCTCCCTTCACCTTTTATTTTTCATTGGCAACACTTGAGTTCACTTGCTTTTGGCCTTTTGCCTTCTTCTTGTTCTTGCCCCCTCTTGGCCTAGAAGAAGAAGAGGGACCACTTGCCATCAAGGCTTGGCTCTTTTGCCCCAATATCGTCTCTGCCCAGACCAAAGCTTGCAACAAATCAGGCAACGTGAACTCTTGTTTGTTCATCTGATAGTTCAACTTGAATTGTTCAAAGCTTTTAGGCAGAGAATGGAGTATGAAATCGATCTGGGTCTCGATGTCATTTACAGCGCCAAGTACCTCAAGCTTATTTAGGTGAGCCATCATCTAGAGAACGTGCTCCCTTACGGGCGTTCCCTCCACCATCTTCATAGAGAAAAAGTCTCTCATGGTGATCTGACGAGCCACACGGTTCTGATGTTGGAACATCGCTTTAAGACTTATCATGATGTCCGCAGCGGTCTCAAAATGTTGATGTTGATGTTGCAATATGTCTGACATAGATGCCAGCATAGTGCACTTAGCCATTTCATTTGACCACTCCCAGTCAGCATAATCTTTCTTATCCGCTTTCGTGGACTCATCAGTTGGCTTTTCGTGTTTTGGGACAGTAAGAACCCAGTTATGATGATGTGCAGTAAGGACAATAGTAAGTTTTTGATTCCAATCGACGAAGTTTTCACCAGTAAGTAAATTGTCTTTAAGTATATTAAACAGTGGATTAAAAGGTTGCGACATGTTGAACTAAAATAAATAACGATTTGCATAATCACAAAAATATCACATAATTCGATCACATGTATCATATTAAAATCTCAAAAAAATATGAACATGCATCAGCCAACATCTCAAAACAGTTTAAATAAGAAACGTGGGGTGGGTCATTATTTAAACACATTCAAGCATGTTACAAACAAGAAAACAGTTACAAACCTTAAATATCCAGATTTATAGTTGGCTCCCACTTGACCAATATAAGATTGACAGGGACTTCGGGGATGTATATTCATATCAATCTTATACCTAGTAATAACCATGATTAAATACAGAATCATTATTTCGCTTTGAACGAGCCTCGTGGAGAGGGTCGTCGTCGCCACTAATAATAATCCACAATCATCCGTTTGGAATTCATTCATGTGAAAGCTATCTTTTGACCGAAACGACGTCCGACATTGGGTAGCTCATGGCCCGAAACACATATCTACGTGTGCCCGTGCGCATGCCCTCGTTCTGTCCGGCCATCCCCGCCCATCGCTCGGCGGTGGCCGAACTAAATCTTGGCAACCATGCGCATCTCTGGCGTGCCCCAAGGATCCCTGCGCCCTCCCGTCTTGGCGTGTCGCGGCAGCGACGCCTCTCTCGGCCCAAGCTCCGCCCGGTGCTCATCCACGCCTGGGCTTGCGCCCGCGTGCGCCGAGTGCCTCTCTGCCTTCCCCGTGCGCGAACTCCTAGCACTTCGTGCCTTGGCTCGCGTACGTCAGGGCACTTGGTCACCCGTCTTTAATTCTTCGTCTTCGTTCTCGATCCGGTTATAATTTATTTATAAAAAATAAATATACCTAGATCTAGACTAGTCTATTACATTGATCAAATCAAACAAATCCTAATCTACTCGTGGATTTTCTCACGAGGCAAAACGAATTCGAACGAATCGAATTTAAAACCACAATTTATATGCATGCATAAATAAACATTCATCAAATCCCATGACAGTTGGATACCTGCAAAAAAGATCTAGCAATTCTACTATCCAATTTCAAATTTAATGAACAACGAATTAAATTACAATTTTAAAAATCAGAGCCCGAAACTTGGCTCTGATACCAGTTGTTGGGGAATTAATTGCACGGATCTATTTGGGATGAATATTTAAATACAAATTTAATTCTAACAATTATTACTAGCATGAATTAATCATATATTAATTCAAATAATAATTCAACAACAAGTCATGCATACATATTCGTCACATAAATCCTACGCATGCGGAATTGCTAGGAGTTTACGTGAACTAACCTCTCGGAGTGACAACCATTGAGAAGATGGATCCCGTTCACACGAACACACCAAAAGACCTTATTAAGTATTCCCTCGTCCTTGTCCAACAATCCGGTGGAAGGATTCTCGCTAACAATTAACAAAAGGAAAAATAAAATTATGTTGCACCACCTTTGTGGATTTCTAATTTTTCCAACACATGGAATTGCATTGGGGATGAAAAAATCATCCTCTATTTATAATACTAGGGGTGGCGATTTTTGCACTAGGAATAAGATGGGAAAATCTTTTTCTTGATCTCCAAGAAATCTTGAATATATCCAATATATTCTTTTCTCCATAATTAAAATATTCCATAAAAATCCCACTCTGTTGGGAGATGAATTTAATAAAAGATTATATGATTTTGATTAAGATCCCAAAACCCCTGAGTATGACATGTTCAGTAATGATCTTGATAGTTGAGTCAGGATTCAGTTTTAGAGTATTCAGGATGTTATCTGCAAAATGTATAAGTCGTGAGATATAGTTTCGAATAGTCTCGAAGACTCAAGATGAAACCGAGAGATCAAGACTCAAAGATGAAGACTCAAAGATATAAACAATCAAGATAAATCAAGACTCGAAGACTCAAGACTCGGAAGACTCAAGACACAAGATCAAGACCGAGTATCCCGAAGATCAAGAATACTAAAAAGACAAGAATTATCAAGACTCGGAATATATTGAATGCTCGATATGAACTCCGAATGTTCCGAGGCAATAATATATCTATCCAGGATGCAATCGAGAGAAACGCGATGCCTTAGAAAGTTAGATATTGCCAAGACATTCAAATGCGCATAAAAGGAACTAAGTCAAGTATTGTTAAGGTTATATCAAACTCGAGTTTGTAATCAAAAGAGCCGTTAAAGGTGTCTACCCTTAATCAAGACAAAAGTCAAAAAGAGGAAGATGACATCGCACCATACCGACAATGACAAAGGACAAGCCATTTGAAAAAGATGTCGATGTACGAAAAGTTCCAGATCGCAAAAAGTGAAGACCGGCTACATGAAAGGCTATTGCCTAAAAACGTGTTAGGGAGTTTCAAACTCTAAATATAGCCGTTTCTCACACACCATAAGAGGGAACTCACGGCTATCTCTCCAACGGATAGTTTTCAAGAGTGACCTTGGTGTATGCCTATAAATCTTGGTGACCCTCTACATACTAAGGTTACGGAAATTTATACGCAAAACAAGAGCTCAAACTTATTCTTGCAAAAGTTAAAGCACTCGAAATACCTTGAATTTCCCAAGTGCTTTTATATTGAAGAGAGCTCACTTTACTAAGCCTAGCTTGATAAGATTTATCCAAAGCTTAGTCGAGATATCCTAACCCTTTGCATTGTGCTTTATTGTAAAGGATATCTCATCCTAGTTGGAAACCAACCAAGAAACCCCAAACCCTCGGAGAAGGTAGTTGGAGTGTGTTTGTTGGTGAGTAGAGTTGTAAAGAGTTAGTAAACTACGCGGAGTAGTCAGAAAACTCTAGAGAAGAAGTTAGTAAGCTACAGGGGTAGTTTGAAAGCTTGTGTGTGATTGAGTAAGTAAACTACGGAGGTAGTCAGAAAACTCAAGGTCGGGTTGAGTAAGTAAACTACGTGGAGTAGTTAGAAAACTCAGGGCCGAGTTGAGTAAGTAAACTACGAGGTAGTCAGAAAGCTCAGTTTGATAGTGAATTTCTCTGAAGAGTCAGGGAGAGTGGATGTAGGAGCTTGAGTCTTTGAACCACTATAACTGTTGTGTTCTTTATTGCTTTCCTTATCTGTGCTTAATTGTTTGCATCAACTTGATTTTGAAAGCATACTTTTCACTGATATTCAGTTGGAATCAATCCACTGAAAGTTGCATAAGTGATTCACAGCCTAATCACTATTTCATAAGGGAAAGTTTTTCAGCAAAGCTTAAAACGAGTATAATCTAAGGGCCAACATTCCAAGACGATCGAGTAGCTAGAAACAGATAGTTACCAAACCGAACTCTCATCCGAGGATTCAAGAAGTTAGTTATCCGATCCAAGCAACTCGGGATCTCTGACACTCGTGACTCGGTTGGGATTATCTCGAGGTATCTGAAAGCAAACAGATCACCGTCTCGATGACTTTTGACTCGAAGCGATCTATGCTTCTCAGAACCTAATCTTCAGGATTTTCTGACCCAAGCTGACCTCAGTAAGAAAAAGTTTTAAAATCACTGAACACGTGTATTCCCCCCCCATACACGTGTAAGACTCGTTCTCACCGGGACCAACACACTCCTTATGTTAAGGGGTTTTCGAAAAATACCTATTAAATAGGAAAGAAATAGGATCTTTGACTTTTGTTTAATTTATGGGATAATATTGTATTTCAAGAATACATATTCCATAAAATCTTTTTAAGAAAATCAAGAAAATCTTTTCTCTTTCCTTCTTTAATATTTTCGCAAAAATTGGAAAATAAGCAACAATAATTTATTTGATTTTAAACACCTTTTTCAGTTATTGGACTTTATCTTTGGGCTACTTGAGGGGCCTTTAGGAGAATTAAGATTGGACCTTCCAATAGATCTTGAATTTCCAATATTGAGCCACAATATTATCCACGCCCATAAATATTAATTAATCCCACTACATAATTAATATTGCACTATGCATCTTAACCCATATTACTATTAATATGGCTCCCGGTTATTATTTCTCGCGTTTAAGATTATCCAGTCCATTAATTAATTTAGGCCACTGAAATAGCTTCATATTAATTAACATCTTTTTCCTTGGTCAAGGAACGACTCAACATTATTATCCATACCGGAAAACTAATTCCACTTGCAAGATTTGGTATGATAAATCTTTTGAGCCTCCCAAGGGGACAAATCAAACAAGACGTACTTGCACACGTTTCACCGTATTAAATCTTAGCAATCGTCGTGTAGCCAATAACATTGCCCAAGATATAAGGTATTGAATCTCACTAATTCTCTTCCCATCATAAGTCAAAGCAATGATTATGGATTCCACACGATCCTATTTAAGGGACGGAGATTAAGAAACAATTAACCACAGAGGTCTAATTCTTCTATATTCAGTACTGAAAAATTTATCCTCCTGTAGGTCCTATTTAGTGCATCATAATGCACTAGTGCAATCTCTTTGTCAAGACAAGCCAATCTGAACCTTACACTTCAACCTTTCACGATGGTTTGTTCATTTCCACCTGGGTCGTGAATTCTGTACTTTTAGTTACAAGGGACTGTTAATTTAATCTTCTGTGATCTGGTATCACTAAATTAACTACAATGTAACATGTACTATTTATTGAACAGTTATGCAGTAAATATATTAACATTCAATGATATTTAAAGCATCAGTGATAAATAATTTATTTCAGTAAATAAGACATAAATTCAGTCTTGTTATACAAAGTAAAATCATACTTTCCAGTATAACCCCAACACGTTGTCCAAGGTCCAACACCGAGCAGTATTCCTAATGGCCCGACGAAAATATCGGGGCCAGTCCAATGGGATGCTAACAATTAGGGGCACTTTGGAACTGTAGTAGCCATGTGATCACCCTGCCTACCCGGCTCTGACGTGGCAACCGGTACTCGATCTCCTATGGTACATAAGAGAGGACAAGAGCAACCCATCCACCTTCTTTAGATTCGATGAGCTCAACGACCTCCCATTAAAGTCGCTAAGCCATGATGCACGGGCAAAATCGACCTGTACCTACAAGCCCCTCCTAGTCCGCCCTTTGGCATGTTAGGCGGACGCGGGAATAATAGGATGCGGACAAGATGCCTGGTCCAACCCCCCACGATCATCTACCCAGTCAGAGAACTTGATGCAAGGCAAAAGTCAAGCAGGTCAAGGTCGTGTGACCCGCGTAGTCAATCGAGGCAAAATCAGTGCATCATCAGCCCTTATGGGCCAAACCTAATGTAATAGAGCATGTATAAATAGGCCGAAATACCACCATTGAAGGGGATCTTTTTTCCTTTTTAGCACTTTAAGCATATACGAACAATCATAGTGAAATATCTGGCTTGGTACGCCCCCAGAGAAGTCTATTTAAAGATAACTAGGTTATCAAACTCACATGTTCTTCATATTTATCATCATTGGATCATCTTTCATCACTCTTATTCATTGTTTGAACAACAGTTTACCCCATTCGCAACAGAAATGAAAGTACCAACAACCTGAGACGGATGGTGAGGCTGATCGACAAATCTGATGAAAGGACGAAAAGCTTAAATTGAAGAGTAACCAAAAAAACCAGCACAAAGTAAATGAAGTCGGAGCTTCTTACGCCTCGGAACGGTCAGAGTCTCGTCCAACCCATGTGCGATCCTCGGAGAAGAGGCAGTTAGGTGTTGGGCTATGCCCAGGGGGAGTCGAACGAGCAGAGAGAATGCTCGACCTTTCGACAAAGGTTGGGGGGCGAGAAGAATCACCACCCCAAAGACAAAAAATTGAAATAAGAACGAGTCAAACACAAATACAGAAAGAAAAGGTGATGGTGAAAACAACTTATGCAGGAGATTTAGGTGGCGAGGAAACGTTTGTAGACCAGCCCATAGCCGTTCAGACTGTGAGTTGAAGAGATTGACATCACGAGCTTGAGAGCCTACTGGAAGTTCTAAAACAACTCGCCCCCAACGACAACACGAAGACCTGCAAAAAGGGAAACAAATTAGATCAATACTAATTTGCTCGAATGGAAATCAAGGCATTTACTAGCGCCACGGTCCTGAAAATCAGTTGGGATGGGGATGGGATGAATTGTATCTGGTTGGCCACTCTGCCAGGCTCCGCGCACCATCGAACGTGCCAGATTTTCAGCTTGTTTACAATGTCATGCACCAACCGCGGCCTGTCATGGGCTTCACAGCATAGTGGCCCTCATGGCCCTTCTGGGTGATCAGGCTCCACAGATAGTTCATCTCGCCAGGCGTCGATTGTCGATATAAGCCCGACTGACCAAGGAGAACTATGCTCGCCAGGACGTAAGTCTATCCATTTGGAGTCAGTTGAGAGGGTGTGAGATTCCAGGTTGCCAGGAGATGCGAGACGATGCTCCACACCGGTGATGTAATTCAAATATTTTAAGTAACTAGGATGATCCTCATCCCGGCGAGAAAGAGGTTCGGGTCGAGTAGACCGGCGATAGAATACCCAAGTTAGCCAAGGACTCAAGATATTCATCCAAGTCCTTGTCATCGGGCTCGTTGCCCTCGTCGGTGCCCCGCGGAGGAGAATTCGCATCAAGCGGTGGAGAAGCAACAGTTACAGGAAAAAAATTAGTTCCCCTGCGAAAGGACACAGAATTCGCCACCGAGGCAAGCGACGGCTCCCGCGTCGCGACAAACCACCAAACGAGGAAGACACGTCGAAAGGCACGGCGTAGTTCCCTGCAGTGGCGCCGATCAATTTTTCTGGAGTTTTTGATGTGCAAGAATCGATTCGAAATGAAATAGAAGAAGTAAACCAAGAAGAGAGATCAATAACTTAGACAAAGTTCGAAAACTGAAAGCAACGGTTGTCGGAATGAGGAACGATTTGAACACGAAAGCTTGGACGCGAAAGCAAAAGTGATAAAACAGTAATCAAGCAGACATTTTAAGACAAAAGCTAGGGTCGATCTGTGAAAAAAAAATTAAAAAACGGGGGCATAATCATTAATTTCGAAAGTTGCGAGGCACATGGAGGCCACACGCCATCATTGCTAGTCGTCAACCGCGTCAGTATTTGCGTGGTTTCAAGGCGACGTTTGGGATAACCGAGCAAGAAAGGTGGTGTGTGCACGTCGAAGGTCGTGTCATGGTATCCAGGTCATCAGGCAGCCACTCTAGACCATAGACGACCTGAGGGGTAATTGTTGTAGTCGTGTTATCGACCAACAACCATATGAGCCATGATGTGGCACTAGTAGTCAGCTCGGGTCAGTGAGAAAGACGCAAGTAGTCGAGGTCAGCAGTAATAAGGTGACCATGGCAGGGCAAAGAGGAACAAGCCCGCCCGACCAGGCGACCTGATAACACGAGGTTGTCCAAGGCGAATACAGATGAGATCATGCGCCAACCATAAGGCGTGTTATTAGCGTATAACCATAGAAAACGTACTAGAAGGCATGAGACCCGTTAACGATCACGGCCTAGATCAAGGGATCATCGGCCAGGAATTGCTCATTTCGGTTATCCAATAGGGCTTTTATCAGTCAGCCCCATAGAGGCTTGCGACCATTCTGTACTCTATAAATATTAGAATTAAGGACATTGTAAATGATCGAACTTTTAGAACTCTAAGCATATATTACTATTTTCTAGCTTGGTATTGCCCTCAAACATAGTCTTTCCGGCGAACTGGGTCACCAAATTCTTCGTCTTCTATACGTTCATTGATTGTTTTCTCATATAAATTAAAATTATTGTAGTCTGACGATTATTCCCGGGTTACAACATAGAGAAAGCCTTAGAGTTTTCCAGCACATCACTTAAGGGGTGGGAGAGGTGGGTGGGAGGGATGTAGGATCCAACATAAAGTTGAGGGTATTATCGTTTCAGATAAGGGGTGTGTATAGTTCCATTTTTTCTTAACTAGGAAGGGTAGTTTTCATTTTTTTTATGAAAATGAATAGCATTGTTAGAAATATTTACCCGTATTGGAATCCAATCTACTACGTTAGTGTTTAATCTAGGAATAAAGAGAGAGCATGCTTCTAAAGTTGTATTAGGATTGGAGTATATAGAAAGGACTTGGTGAAAACAAAGGGATTATTTTCAATTGTATGACTTATATGTGGATGATATTGAGTATTAGAGATGTCTTTTTTACTCAAAAGAGAAAAGTTAGCATGAGAATAGCCTTGATAAATATATGTGAGGAGTTGATATATATATATATATATAGAAAGTTCATTAGTTCCATAATTTTTTTGTAATCCATTTTTCGTCCCAAAATATTTAACTATTCAATTTTGGTCCCCTAACTATCTCGATTGTCTAATTTTTGTCTCATTTTCGCCAAAAAATAGAAAATTTTGCCATTTTTGATCGTTTGCAAGTCACATATTGGTTAAAATTATGGGTTTCCGAGCTCGAAGCTGAGGTGAACACTGACTATTAAAAGAAACATTCATTTTCCTAAAAAATTAGAAAGAACAATAAAATTTCTCCTAAGTGCGGGAAAAAAGGATTTTAGCTTCCATGTTAACTATGAGCTCGGAAAACTCGAATTTTAACCAGCACGTGACGTGCGCGTAATAAAAAGATAAATTTTTATATTTTCCGATGAAAATTGGACCATAATTGCAGGTGTATTCAATTGAGATTCTATTGGATTTTTTTGGACTTTAAAAAGTCTGTGGAATTAGAAAATCCACAGACTCCATGCAGAATTTGACTGACTTTTTTTATTGATATATATGTATTTTCATAGACTTGACAGGATTGTATAATACACTTTTTTTATTGATTTACCAGGATTTCCATAGACTCCGGCGCTGGAACTATTGATGCAAATGTATATGGAACACACTTGTATATAAAACAAGTTATCCAAATTGTTTAGAAAAATACCAAAAATATATTAGTTCAAAAAAAATAAATTATTATTCATCATTATTATTCTCATCTTCATTCCCATCATCTTCATTTCCATCACCATTATACATCGGCTTCATTTCCCACATAGCATTAGCAATACTCGTTCTCCATTCACTAGCTTCCGTTCTTTGTTGTAGTTGGGTTTGAGAAAGCATTTCTGTTCTTTGTTATAGTTAGCTTCCGTACTTGTTTAAATAAAAAGTATTACTTGTTTAAATAGAAAAATATTACTTGTTTAAATAGAAAAGTAATACTTGTTTAAAAGAAAAGTATAACTTGTAGATGAAAAGTATAACTTGCTTAAATAGAAAAGTATTACTTGTTTAAGTAGAAAAATATTACTTGTTTAAATAGAAGAGTATTACTTGTTTAAATAGAAGAGTATAACTTGTTTAAAAGAAAAATATAACTTGTTTAAATAGAAAAGTATTACTTGTTTAAATGAAAAGTATTGGTTGTTTAAATAGAAAAATATTACTTGTTTAAATAGAAAAGTATTACTTGTTTAAATAGAAAAGTATTACTTGTTTAAATAGAAAAGTATTACTTGTTTAAAAGAAAAATATAACTTGTTTAGATGAAAAGTGTAAATTGTTTAAATAGAAAAGTATTACTTGTTTAAATGAAAAGTATTATGTGTTTAAATAGAAAAATATTACTTGTTTAGATAGAAAAATATTATTTGTTTAAACTTTAAATAGAAAAGTATTACTTGTTTAAAAGAAAAGTATAACTTGTTTAGGTCAAAAGTATAAATTATTTAAATAGAAAAGTATTACTTGTTTAAAAGAAAAATATAACTTGTTTAGATGAAAAGTATAAATTATTTAAATAGAAAAGTATTACTTGTTTAAAAGAAAAGTATAACTTGTTTAGATGAAAAGTATAAATTGTTTAAATAGAAAAGTATTACTTGTTTAAATGAAAAGTATTACGAAAGTTTTTTTTTTTCCTTTACCTTTTCGCCTTCGAGTCCTCTGAGAGAATACGTTGAAATCTCTGGTTGTTAGAAGAGATTTTGGAGAGTGAAATTTATTCATATTTTTTTAAGAGAATCAAAGAAAATCCATAGAGTATTAAAATCCATAGACTATTGAATACATAAAGATTTTTTATGACTTTTTAAAATCCGTATTGAATACCTCAGGATTTTTAAAGACTTTTGAAAATCCGGATTGAATACCCCCAGACTTTAAAAGTCTAAAAAAATCCTACAGACTCCACAACCAATACACCCCCATAAATCAACTCAGTTTATCAGTTGGACGTCTGTCAATCTGGCTGATGTGCGGAAGTTGTTTTAACCCCTGAGAACACCTTTTCTAAATCAACTCAATAAGAAATAGGAGTTAGTACAGTTGATGTGTAATCTGATCCGATTAGCAGACTTGATGTCTGATTTGATCCCTAGAGTTATATGCATGTTGTTTTGAGTGCAAGTAAATATGTCAAGTGTAAAGAAGTAAATACAAATTTAAATTAACAATTATTACTAGCATGAATTAACCTAAGTGAATTCAAATAATAATTAATCCAACAACGACATGCAAATAATATTTCACGTAAAAGATCCTAGCATGCGAAATTTCTAGGAGTTTACGTAAATGTACCCGTTGGAGAGACAACCGTTGAGGCAGACATGATCAAGTAACTGGCTACCAACCAAAAGTCTTTCTCAAGTATTCCCAAGTCCTCGTTCAATAACCCCTGTGGAAGGTACTCCAATGAACAATTTATAAACAAAGGAAAATTAAATAATTTGATGCACCACCTTTGTGGATTTCTAATATTTCCAGCACATGAAATTTTAGAGGATGAAAAAAAGTTCATCCCCTTATTCATATAGGGGAGGGGTTCAAAATATTAGGGCTACAAGGTGTTGGGAAAGATTTTTTCTTGATCTCCAAGAAATCTTTAATATATCTCATGTGAATTTTTTCATAAAAATCTCACACCCCAAATATCCATATATTTTGAATATAATAAGGGAAATATTTTCAAGTTTGGATCTTTCTTGAGATTTTCTTGTATTAAAAAAATACATATCTTTTTCCATAAAATATTTCCAAGAAAATCAAGAAAATATTTTCTTCCTCCTTATTAACCTCTTTTTCAAAAAATACAATTAAAAAGGCCAAGTGGGAGATTTCTTGAATTTATGGAATAATCTTGTATTCCGAGAATATATTATCTCCTTTCCATAACATCTTTTAAAGAAAATCATTCTCCCTCTATTTTTTAATAATTTTTGAAAAAATAAGGAAAAATAAAGTAACAAATATTTAATTTATTTCAAGCACCTTTTATTAATGGGTTTTAATTGAGCTACTTGAGGGGCCTTTAGGAGAATTAAGATGGACCTTCCAATGGGCTACTGAATTTCAATATTGAGCCACAATATAATTCAGCCCATTAATATTAATTAACTCCACTATATAATTAATATTGCACTATCCAACTTAACCCATATTACGTTAATATGGATCCCGGTTATTATTCCCGTGTTTAAGATTATTTAGTCCATTAATTAATTAAGCAACTGAAAAGCTTTATATTAATTAATATCTTTATCCTTGGAGTAAGGACACCTCAGCTTTATTATCCATACCGAAAAATTAATTCCACTTGTAAGATTTGATATGATAAAGGTTCCGAGCCCACCAAGGGGACCAATCACGCAAGACGTTGCAAGCACACGATTCTCTGTATTAATTTAGCAACTGTCGTGCAATTAATATTATTGCCCAAGATATAGGGTATCGAAGTCGCAATGATTCTCTTCCCATTTATAAGTCAAAATAACTACTAATCGCACACAATCCTTATTAAGTGACAGAGATTAAGAAATCAACAACCACTGAGGTCTAACTCTTCATCCCATAAGTTAGTGCGAATGAGTTTATCCTCTCTGTAGGTCTAACTCTTCATCCCATAAGTTAGTGCGAATGAGCTTATCCTCTTTGTAGGTCCGCTTCAGCGCATCGAATGAACTAGTGTAATCTCTTGGTCAAGACAAGTCAATCTGAGGTTTACACATCAACTTCTACCAATAGATTGTTCGGATCTATCTAAGTTGTGAAACGCGCACTCGTTTACAAGGGACTGTTAACGTGATCTTTTGTAATCTAGTATCACCGCGTTAACTACAATGTAACACGTGTTATTATATGAACGGTTTGCAATAAATATATATAACATTCAATCATATTTAAAGCAATAGTGATAAATAATTTATTTCAGTAAATAAGTGTTTAATACATAGGTTATACAAAGTAAAAGCATACTTTCACGTATAACCCCAACAATCTCCCACTTATACTCAGAGTCTATTTTTAAGTATACCACAATATATCTAATGTATTATACGGTGACATCTAATGTCACCTACATCAACCTAATAACATTTCTCCCACTTATACTCAAAGCAGATTAGCAGCGCTCTTGACACCCATTCCTTCCACATGTCTCTCGAATGTTAACTAAGGCAGACCCTTTGTGAATGGATTGGCTAGGTTGTCTTCCGACGTGATCTTTGCTACCTCTATATCTCCTCTCTTAACGATTTCTCATATAAGATGGTATTTCCTTTCAATGTATTTGCTGACCATGTGGGCTCTCGGTTCCCTTGAATTTGCAACTACTTAGATATTATCAAAGAAAACTGTGATGGTGCTGGGAAAATTCGGAACAACGTCCAAGTCCACTAAGAAGTTATTGAGCCACACCGCTTCTTTCACTGCGTCACAAGCAACTACATATTTGGCTTCCATGGTAGAATCGGCGATGCATTTCTGCTTAACGCTTCTCCATGTTACAACTCCTCCTCCCAGACAAAACACAGTACCCGAGGTAGATTTTCTGGATTCTAGGTCCGATTGGAAATTCGAGTCCGTGTATCCCACTAGAAATAAACTGACTGACTGATAAACTAGCATTCTATCCCGAGTTCTTTTCTGATATTTTAGAATATTCTTAACAACAGCCCAGTGTTGATTTCCGGGGATACTTTGATATCTTGCTACCATGCCTACGGTGTAGTAGATATCTGGTCCCGTACACAGCATTGCATACATGAGGATTCCTACTGCCGACGCATAAGGAATACCTCTCATGTCATCTATCTCCTTTGTGTCTTAGGGCACATGTCTTTCGATAGATGGATTCCGTGCCTGAAAGGTACAAAACCCTTCTTAGAATCTTGCATGCTGAAATGCTTCAAAACGGTGTCTATGTATGAAGTTTGCGATAAACCAATCATTCTTTTCTTTCGATCTTGAGTGATCTTGATCCCAAGAATATGATCAGCTTTCCCTAAGTCCTTCATATCAAACTGTTTTGAAAGTTATACCCTTACGTCTAACAAAACCTTTACATCGTTTCCGATGAGTAGAATATCGTCTACGTATAGTACTAGGAATACTAAGGCAGTTTCGTCACACTTGTTATATACACAACCCTCGAAATCGTTTTGATTAAACCCATAAGATTTGATTACTTGATCAAACATTGGTTCCAAGCTCGAGATGCTTGCTTCAGTCCATAAATGGACTTCCTTAGTTTGAAAACAAGGTGTTGTTGGCCTTTCCCGATAAAACCTTCGGGCTGTTGCATATAGATTTCCTCGTCAAGACTCCCGTCAAGGACATCCATTTGCTAGATCTCAAAATCTAGATGCGCAGCTATTGTCAAGAGAATATGGATGGACGGCTACAGGCGAAAAGGTTTCTTCATAATCGATACCCTCTTTTTGAGTGTATCCCTTTGCCACAAGCCTAGCCTTAAAGGTTTGCACCTTCCCATCCGGTTCTCTTTTCCTCTTGTAGACCCACTTGCATCCAGTGGGCTTTACCCCACTGGGTGGTTCAACTAGCTCCCACACTTGATTATGATCCAATGAGCCCATTTTGGCTTCCATCGCAGTTTTCAAGGATTCTGAATCCTTATCTTGGACCGCCTCCTTGTAGGACCAGGGGTTTGGTTCACTATCCCCGGGGATCAAATCTGAAGATTCTCCTATCCCCAAGAATCTCTCAGGTTGTCGGACAACCCTCCCACTACGACGAGGTTCCGGTTGTGTCGGTGTGCTTGGTATATCAACTTGTACAGTTGGTATAGGAGTTTGCCCTCTTAATTCATTTAAGGTAATCTCACTTTTGGGCTTTCGATTTTTCATAAAGTTTTCTTCCAAAAATCTAAAGTGCGTACTGATTATCTTTGGGACCATAGAACATGCATCCTTTCGTTCCCATGGGATATCCTATAAACAGTCATAGCTCCGAACGTGTATCCAACTTTCCGGCTTCCTTGTCTAGCATGTATGCTGGACACCCCCAGATCCTAAGGTGTCTCGAACTGGGCTTGCGCCCGGTCCACAACTCTCTAGGGATTTTAGAAACCGATTTTGATGGCACCAAATTCAGAACATAAGCCGCTGTTTCCAAGACATGACCCCAAAACGATTTGGGTAGATCTGAATAACTCATCATGGATCTGACCATTTCTAAGAGTGTTCTGTTTCTTCGCTCTGCAACCCCATTTTATTGAGGGGTTCCGGGTGCAGTCAACTGGGAAACAATACCCTCGTCTGACAGGTAGTTCAAAAACTCATCGCTGAGGTATTCGCCTCCATGATCAGATCATAGAAACTTGATACTATTTTCCATATGATTCTCCACTTCGGCTTTGAACTCCTTGAATTTATCAAAGGTTTTCGATTTGTGTTTCATGAGGAAAATGTACCCGAACCTTTAGTAATCATCGATGAAAGTCAAAAAATACTCGTAGCCACCTCTAGCTTTGGTTGACATTGGACCACACACATCAGTGTGAACAATTTGTAACACTTCTGTGGCTCTAGTGCCCTTGGCTCCAAATGCCCTCTTGGTCATTTTACCCTCCAAACATGATTCGCAGGTTGGAAGTGGTTCTAGTTGTAGGTCCGACTGTGAACCATCTTTCACCAACCTTTGGATCCTATTTAGATTAATATGATCTAATCTAAGATGCCATAGAAGTATCTCGTTCACATTTTCTGAACGTTTTCTCTTATTGTTTACAACAGTCGATGTGTTATAAGATGCATTTTGTGAGCGATGTGCACAGTTAATAGTATATAGATTGTTCCTAAAGTTCCATGACAGATAAACACATCGTTACAAAAAATAGTAACTTGCTTAGAAAAACGAACAAAAAATCCATTATTAAATAGTTTAGAAACACAAATAAGGTTTTTTGCAAAAAACTGGAACATAAAGAACATCTCTCAAAACTAAAGTGTTTTCTTCAAAAGACAGGTGCACGTCTCCCACTGCTTCAGCTGCCACTCTCGTAGCATCGCCCAGTGTGATGAGGATCTCACTTCCACTAAGATTTCGGGTCAACTTGAACCCCGTAACGTGAAACAAACATGGTCAGCAGATATCGTATCAACTACCCACGAATGGGAAGCATACGCCGCTAAACAAGTTTCAACAACTAGTGCGTAAGAATTACCTTTCATTCCAGCCCGCTTGGGCTTGGAACAGGCAGACCTCCAGTGTCCTTTTTCACCGCTGTTGAAGCACTTCCCCTTAGGATCCTTCTTGACACAACCAGCATCCTTCACCTTACCCTTGCCCTTGGCAATAGTTGAGTTTGATTGCTTGTGGCCTTTGGCCTTCTTCTTCTTCTTACCTTACTTTGGCCTAGAAGATGAAGATGGACCACTTGCCGTCAAAGCTTGAGTTTGGTGCCCTATTAACGTCTCTGACGAGAGTGGAGTACCGAATCGATTTGGGTCTCCAGATCGTAATTTGTACCCAGAACCTCAATTTTGTTCAGATGAGCCATCATTTTGAGGGTACGATCCCTTACGGGTGTGCCCTTCACCATTTTCAGCGACAACATATCTCGCAAGGTGATCTGACGAGCCGTGCGGTTCTGATATTGAAACATCTTCCTAAGATTTTGCATGATTTCCGCAGCAGTTGCAAATTCTTGGTGTTTGTATTGCAACACATCCAACATAGATGTTAGGATGGTACACTTAGCCATATCATTGCAATGCTCCTAGTCCTCATGCTTTTTCTTTTCCGCTTTACTCGACTCGCCAGTTGGCTCATCTGGTTTTGGTGTGTCAAGGACCCACTTGTGCTTTTGTGCAGTTAGGACAATTATAGTTTTTGTTTCCAATCAACATAGTTTCCTATACAATTCTATTGACTTTAAGTATATTAACAGTGGATTAAAAGGTTGCGACATGCTGAACTGAAATAAACAACAATTGTATAAGCACAAAATTATCACATAATTCGATCACTTTATTCATATCAAAATCTCAAAACAATATGAATAAGCATCAGCCGACATTCCAAAATAGTTTAAATAGATCACGTTGGATGAACTGTCTATTTAAACACATTCAAGCAGGTTACAAACAAGATTAGTTACAAACCTTTAATTCAAAATTAATAATCGGCTCCCACTTGACCAATATAAAATTGACAGGGACTTTGGGGAAGTATATACATATCAATTTTATACCTAAGTAATAACCATGATTAAATACATAATTATTACTTCGCTTTGAACGAGCCTCGTGGGAGGGTCATCGTCGCCACTAATAATAATCCAGAATCATCCTTTTGGGAATTTATTCATGTGAAATTCATCTTTTGGCCGTTCCGTAGGGAAAATTTCTCCAAAAGAATTCACAAATAAATAAATCATGGAGTCAAATTTGACAAAATTCTATTATCCTGAAAAAATTTATCAATGAAACATACTTAGTAAATTTCGAAACTGAGATTTTCTTTTAACAATTCAAAATCATGCAAACACATTTAACAAATAAAATTGCAAGAAATTAAAATAAGTATCAAGAAAAATAAATCAAGTTGAGCACATATTTCCAATTGTCATGGTTTAAATTTCAAGTCTCGATCTTGAGAAATCGTCTCTTCTCTTGCCTTCATCGTTCGTCTCGAAAAGCTCCTACTGAATCCAAAACAATTCTTTTAAAAAAATGTCCTCCGTCTTGGGTTAGGACGACGTCCGACAATGAGTAGCTCACGGCCCAGAACACGAGCCCCCGTGTGCATAGGCGCACGCCCCGGTCAAAGTTGGCCATCCGCACCCGTCGCCCATGTCACAAGCGTGCAAGGAGTATCGCTCGGACGCGTCCGCACGCGCCTATGCACATGCCTGTCCAGAGTCCTGCGTCCCTCGCGTCGCCCAGCCCTTGCCCGCATGCGCATCGTGCACGCGCCCATGCCTGGCCTCGCGCACCATGCGTGCTTCCGCCTTGCCCCGTGCGCGATCGCCCGGTGGTGCGCACGGTCGCTAGGCCTTCGCCCTAGATCACGTGCTCCGCCTTGGCTCGCGTACGTCCGGGCCCTTGGACGTCCGTCTTTTAATCTCCGTCTCCATCTTCGCTCTCGATCCGGTTATAATTTATTTACGAAAAATAAATAAACCTAGATCTAGACTAGTCTATTACATTGAACAAATCAAACAAATTCTAATCTACTCGTGGATTTTCTCATGAGGCAAAATGAATTCGAACGAATCAAATTGAAAAACAACAATTTATTTACATGTAAATTAGCACCTTAAAATACAATGACAATTGGATACCTGCAAAACAGATCTAACAATTCTACTATTCAATTTTAATTTTAATGAACAACAATTTAAATTATAGTTTAAAAGATCAGAGCCCGAACCAGGGCTCTGATTCCAGTTGTTGGGATAACATAAGCCAGGATCTATCGGGATGACCTCATAAACACAAATTTAAATTAACAATTATTACTAGCATAAATTAACCTAAGTGAATTCAAATAATAATTAATCCAACAACGACATGCAAATAATATTTCACGTAAAAGATCCTAACATGTGGAATTTCTAGAAGTTTACGTAAACGTACCCGTTGGAGAGACAACCGTTGAGACGGACAGGATCAAGTAACTGGCTACCAGTCAAAAGTCCTCAAGTATTCCCATTTCCTCGTTCAATAACTCCGGTGGAAGGTTCTCCAATGAACAATTTATAAACAAAGGAAAATTAAATAATTTGTTGCACCACCTTTGTGGATTTCTAATATTTCCAGCACATGGAACAGTAGGGGATGAAAAAATTCATCCCCTTATTTATATAGGGGAGGGGTTCAAAATATTAGGGCTACAAGGTGTTGGGAAATATTTTTTCTTGATCTCCAAGAAATCTTGAATATATCTCGTATATATTTATCTTTCCATGTGAATTTTTCCATAAAAATCTCACACCCCAATTATTCATATATTTTCAAAATAATAAGGGAAATATTTTCAAGATTGGATCTTTCTTGAATTTATGAAATATTCTTGTATTAAAAAAATACATATCTTTTTCCATAAAATATTTCCAAGAAAATCAAGAAAATCTTTTCTTCCTCCTTATTAACCTCTTTTTTGAAAAATACAATTAAAAAGGCCAAGTGGGAGATTTTTTGAATTTTTGGGTTAATCTTGTATTCCAAGAATACATTATCTCCTTCCCATAAAATCTTTTCAAGAAAATCCTTCTCCCTCTTTTCTTTAATAATTTTTGAAAAATTAAGGAAAAATAAAGCAACGAATATTTAATTTATTTCAAGCACCTTTTATTTAATGGACTTTAAGTGGGCTACTTGAGGAGCCTTTAGGAGAATTAAGATGGACCTTCCAATGGGCTACTGAATTCCAATATTGAGCCACAATATAATTCAGCTCATTAATATTAATTAACTCCACTATATAACTAATATTGTACTATCCAACTTAACCCATATTACGGTAATATGGCGTACGGTTATTATTTTCTGTGTTTAAAATTATTTAGTCCATTAATTAATTATATCACTGAAAAGCTTTATATTAATTAATATCTTTATCCTTGGAGTAAGGACAGCTCAGCTTTATTATCCATACCAGAAAATTAATTCCACTTGCAAGATTTGGTAGGATAAAGGTTCCGAGCCCACCAAGGGGACCAATCATGCAAGACAATGCAAGCACACGATTCTTTGTATTAATTTAGCAACTGTCGTGCAATTAATATTATTGCCCAAGATATAGGGTATTGAAGTCACAATGATTTTCTTCTCATTTATAAGTCAAAGCAATAATTTCTAATCGCACACAGTCCTTAGTAAGTGACAGAGATTAAGAAATCAACAACCACTGAGGTCTAACTCTTCATCCCATAAGTCAGTGCGAATGAGTTTATCCTCTCTGTAGGTCCGCTTCAACACATCGAATGCACTAGTGTAATCTCTTTGTCAAGACAAGTCAATCTGAGCCTTACACATCAACTTCTACCAATAGATTGTTCGGATCTATCTGTTGTGAAACGCGCACTCGTTTACAAGGGACTGTTAACGTGATCTTCTGTTATCTGGTATCACCACGTTAACTACAATGTAACGCGTGTTATTATATGAACGGTTTGCAATAAATATATATAACATTCAATCATATATAAAGCAACAGTGATAAATAATTTATTTCAGTAAATAAGTGTTTAATACATAGGTTATACAAAGTAAAAGCATACTTTCACGTATAACCCCAACAGTAAACTACACACAATTTTAATAGTGGTTCAGAGAACTTCTCCTACGTCCACTCCTCCCTATAAGCAGTGGGATCTCACTAACAAGCACCTTTGTTTATAGTGTTAGGCAACACTTTACAACGATCTCCACAATCAGCAAATAAGCTTCTGTTTTCTGATTTCTTCCTCTTCAGCTTTCTTCTCAACTTCACCTTTTCTATTTGCAGCCAGATCAGCCAACCTCTTCTTCTTCTCATCAGCTGCTTTCTTAGTCTAACCAGTTGGAGGAAGAAGTGCAGAAGTAGCAGAAACTGCGGCTTCGTCTTCTTTTTGTTGCTTCTTCTTATCATGTCAGATTTGAATTCCAGAAACATAATTCTCTTAGTCCATCAATCTGGTCTCATGATCAACATGTTTCTCTTCTTCCCTCTTTTTGGTTCCTTTAGTCAAACTAGAAAGGTCGGCACAAAGCTTCCTAAAGTGTGTGATCATGGTTGTGCTGATCTCATCAACAGTAGACGAGGAAACACCTTCAGCATATGGCATTTGGATCTGATCCATAGTGGCAATCAAATATGTTTTTGTTGATTCAATTGTTGAGCTGAATTTATCAAAGTACTGATCCAGCTTATTTTCAGACTTGGTCAGACTGTCTACGGGTTTGGCTAAGGTATTTTGTAGCTCTTGAATCTGAGCCATTTTCTCATCCATCATCTTGAAGAATTGGATGTTTCCGTTCTGTTCTATTTCAGCCATCTTGGCATTGAAGCATTTTCTAAGCTACATTATCTCAGAACTCTTCACTAATTCGCATGCAGTGAGTGGTGACATTTTCATGTTCTCTTCTAATGACTTTTTCAAGAGCAGTAGGAATGAAATAACCGATATCGTCCCTTATTAGTTAAGCAACCCCAGTACAGATGGAGGCTTCGAAGATTTCAGCAGACCTTGCTCGAAATTAGCTGAAGGTTGAACCAAGGTTGTTACCTGACCAGACGAGGTTGAGGAAATCTCTTCTTCTATAAGTTCAAGACGTTCCTCCTCCTCCGTTAGATCAACAACCTTCTCGGAAGTTTGTGCCTATACTGCTACGGTTTCTGCTGCAGCACCCTCAACAGCTTCATCGGCAGCTAAACTTTCGATGATAACCATCTCTTTGGCTGTCTTTTCTGTGTCAGCCATCTATTCCTCCAATTCTTCAATTAGTTGAGGAGCGGGAAAGTCAGCTTGGTCAGTACCCAAAGTTTCTTCTTGCACAAATGGCATCTGCTTCATTATCTTGTCAAAAGTTACCATCTTGCAGGTCATATCCCTCTGAAGAGGGGTGTCAAGATATTCCAACTTCCGGGTCACCAAGCCTTCCATAACATCATCAGACACTAGCTCATGGGCATTCTGAACCCCCACTGATTTTTGCATCTTGAAGATTAGAAGACCTACTCGATGAAGAAATCAGCAAAGTCTCAAGATTGTTCTAAGTCAATCTTGAACCAGACTCAAGATCATATCAGTAGACTGATCTGATGTTCAACTGGTGCAAGGTCAGATAACTCAATTAGAGTCAGCTCAAGTCAGAATTTATGAAGAATGTAGATCAAGTCATACGTGATCAGACCAGAAGAATGTGAAGAAAAAGTTCTGACTAAGTGCCGCATAAGTGTACTTGTCAACTAACCTGAGATCGACATGTATGTACTTTGACTGACGAGCAAGATATGAAGTATCAGGGTCAAATGATAAGAAAGGAAAAAATTACATGCTTATGGAATGGCCACCCTGCGAACATCACTTCATACTTGACCCCTACCTAATATAGATTACAATTTGAACGGTTCTCCAACGGCTCTTTGAATCTCAACTCTATAAATAGGGGTGAACCCCTTCAGAGTTCATTATAGAAAATATCAAGCATTCAAGCTATCAGAAGCATTTCCGCAAGAACACTCAAGCAAATATCCAAGTATATACTTAGTGTTCATCTCAGCGAACTTAGATCAAAATATCCTCAACCCAGGTTAAGGATGAACATTTGTAAGAGGTATTTCACTAGTTGGAAATCAAACAAACCTCCCCTATACAAACCTATTTAGGAAATTTGTAGGCAAGTTTGTAAGTTAGTGTTATCTAACTTACGAACTAGGATAGAGGTAGATCTCTTTAAAAATCTGATTTGCTGATCGTGGAGATCGTTGTAAAGTGTTGCCTAACACTATAAACTAAGTGCTTGTTAGTGAAATCCCCTTGCTGATACAGAAGAGTGGGCGTAGGAGAAGTTCTCTGAACCACTATAAAAATTGTAAGTTCTTTACTGCTTTACACTTGACAAATTTACTTGCACTCAAAACAACATGCATAACTCTAGGGATCAAACCAGACATCAAGTCTACTGATCAGATCAAATTACACATCAAGTGTAATGACTCCTGTTTCTTACTGAGTTGATTTAAAAAAGGTTTTCTCATGGGTTAAACCAGCTTCCGCACATCAACCAGATTGTTAGACGTCCAACTGATAAGCTTCAAAGTTGTCAGTAGGTTGGATATCAGTCTAGGCTGATTACACTACACCTTCTACAGTACTTCTTCGATACCACTTGTAGGTCCCAAATGGGTTAATGTGAGTGGAAAGTCTAGTGGGGAGGGGTGAATAGACTTTCAAAAACTTTTCTTGTGTACAACTTCAGTTGTCTTGCATTCTTCGAATCTTCTGGTCTTCACAAGACTGATCTAATATATTGAGTTCCCCCTCAATATATGACATAACTCTAATAACATTAGTTGTCTAACATGGTCAACTGGTTTCCTATCTGATCATCAGTCGACTCACAAGTTCAACTGGTCCTATTACATATGTTTTTAAAAAATATATTAATATGCTATAAAAACAGCCCTTTTGTAGCTTTTAGCTTTATAACTTTTGACCGCTTATTTAATCTAATCAAATAAAAACAAGATACTCCAAATTTCTTTTATACACATTCTAATTCTAAGTGTCTTGCAATTTTTCTAAAACACCCTTTATATGCATTCTTTTAATTTATCATTGCATGACGCACAACATCGATATTTGACCACTTTATTCATAACATATATTGATAATATAACTTTATATATTGCTTATTTATAGTACTTGAATATAAAAGAAGTAGCATTTTTGGTGAAAGATTCAACATGAACAGTGTGTGCTAAAATTTAATGAAACAAACAAAAGTCATTGTAAAATTAATAACTTCCCAAATCATACACCTGAGGTGCATGGTGAGTACAAAATTACAATTCTGATATAAGTTAATTAGGCTCTTCCACATTGGCCTTGTTTTGGTAATAAGTTACATCATCGTTGCACACCCGTTTACACTGTGTCTTTTCTTCTTTAATAATGAGGTTCAAGACTTGAACCATGAGCCGCACCTCCGTACAGACAGTGTTCTTCTCTTCTTTGGTACGTGAGTGTCAAGACTCAGATTAGGAGATGCACCTCTACTTAGGCGATGCATATTTTTCTTCGATAATAGAGATTCGAGACTTGGATCGGGAGAGTAAGAGTAGCCTATACTACTAATCTGCAAGGCCGTGCTTGGTTGCACTGCAATAATGAATAAAATCACATCATCTATCCAATTGTAACTAACCAATTTCTAAAACACATCGAAAATAAGAGGGCTTACACTCTTGTGTGAGGCCATCTCATGGATCTAATTCTTTGAGACAAAAGTCTAAACTAGACTATCCAAGGAAAAACATTATCCATACTAACTTTCAAATGATAAAGTTTTTACAGGGTCCGTCTTGGGCGTTTATTGTCTCACATGAGACGATCTTACAGAGACCATCTTAAATAAGAGTACTCTTCTAAGAAAATTGATTGAATTGATAAATTTGTCCCATATCTAACAAGTGTTCAGAATTTTGGTCCCACGCGAATTGATTTTCTCAATTAAGTCTCATAACGTTTAAAATGATGCAATTTTAGTCCTGTATTGACAAGGTTGCAGGATTTTAGCACGATGAGCCATCAGAATTTCGTGTAGGAATAATATAGGAATAAAATTGCATCATTCCAATAGTTATGGCACTAAATCGAGAAAATTAATTTGCATGGGACTACGTTTACTGTTAGTGTTAGTGTCCTAGAGACAATCTTTTGTAAGGACATAATACTCAATGATATTCAGTTTTATTTAATATTATTGTTCATTTAATATTAATGTATGGCAATACACTTGTTTGAATATTATGTTTGATTGTTTGCATTTATTCGTACAAGTGTTCCCATGAGCATTGTTGTCATTGAGGTTGTGAGAAATCAGATGACTTATGCATGATTCTCAAATGGTCCCGATCAAGGATCATCAAGAACGGGATATTGATGATGCAATTGAGATTGGTGTGCGATCTGCATCATACACTTAGAGAGTGTATTAAGATCTCACTTACTACGAGATACTAGGTATCTCATGATGGATGCACAAATACCTTAGAGGGTATTAACATACCCATCCGAGAAACAGTTTGATGTATGTCCATAATATGTGTCTACGGGTTTCTCGATTAGTGGGAGCGATGCGACACTCCTTTGACTTGAGGTCAGTACGCACGACATGTGTGGAGTGATGAACTTTGACCATGGCCGACGCTTGCACCCTTCCATGGGTAGATATGGCTTGGATTGGGTTCATCACGAAATGCATGTGCGTGGTAGTTGAGCCAAGAATATGATTCATTCCTCAATGTGGATTTAGAGAGAATAGTCGTCTTCTCATCATAATTGGATCTAAGTCATCGGCCGATGCACGTCAACTTAGACTTTGTGGCTAAGTGTGACATACATGATCAATTAATGATTAGAGATAATATGATTAAGTTATTTGAATATGCACTTCATCATGTTCAAGACATAATCGAGTATTCGCGAATGAAAAGAGGAAATCGTAATAGCCCATGTTTCAGTTACAGGTAGTTGCATATTTCTCGCAACGTACCTCATATATTGAGAATGTCTGATTTATTGTCTACGGTTCAATTAAGACCGTTACTTTGACTAATCGCTCGATATATGAGGGTCTATGGGTCACACAACAAGTAGTTCCCTTTTACGGATTGTAGTTGGTTGATTAAATGTTAAATTGGATTTAATATTTAATTTATGGAGAATTAATTAATAATAGATTAATTTAAAATTAATTATTATTAATGTTTAATTAAATTGAATTTAATATTTAATTTATGAAGAATTAATTAATAATAGATTAATTTGGAATTAATTATTATTAATTTTTAATTAAATTGGATTTAATTAAATAGGATTCCCAATAATGATATATGGAATATTATTATAGGACCAAATTCGTAGAGATTTGATATACATGGAATTAAATCCGTACAGATTTTATATATGGGAATTGAATGAATGAGATTTAATTTACAAGATTAGAAATTTTATTTCCTAATCAGGTTAGCTAAAGATTTAAGTTGAGTCTCTCCCTATATATATGAGCTCTTGGGAATTCAGAAACAAAATTAATTCATTATTCTCTCCATAAGATCTAGAGTTACCTCTACGGACATTTGACGTTAATTGCAATTATACATAGTTAATACATAGTTCAAACTACAGACATTTTTAGCATCTCATGATCACTTGTAGGTGAAGCAAGCACTAGATGCTTTAGTACAGAGTTGTCTCGCACAAGTTTTGGGATTTGAAAAGAAATCGCAACATTTCAGCGCCTTGCCTTACGTACTCTGGGTGCTCATTGAAGAACCTTAAACGAGGGCATCATAAAATCAAACAATTGCATGTGAGAACAATATTGATTGAAAATTCCAAATATGTACAGACATTAACATTTTAATTATATTATACCTTTGAATTTCCACCTTGGAACGAAGTCTCTTCTTGTTGCATGGTGCAATGTAGTACCTATATAGATTAATGAAAAGATGAAAAACATGGTAATACATTTAACTTAATGTAGGCTAAAACGATAAGGAAAAAAACGAAGCTATTTCAGTACTTTTATCACTTCCTCCTAAAACTACTCTTTGAAGATTAAGAGGGGGTCTTTAACTGCATTATCCCGCTAACAAAGGGCATAACTGCGCATTAAAAAGAAACTCTTTATTCTTTAATAACTTCCATAAGTCTTTTACGCTTATTCAAACTATAGTAATATATGTTGATGCCTTTTAGAGAAGGTAAAACCAACCAAAAGACTAATCAAGAAACACTTATTGAGGTGATAAAACTAGAGTTAAGACTAGGTTGGTCTCCATACAGTACTCAATAATTTACTTCAATTTTTGGCCACTTATCATCTGACAAGAATGTAAATTGACAATACAGAAAAACAAGGTTATTAGTTGAGAATTGTTGAGGGGCAAAATAAGAGACAAAATTTCAGAAACTTAACATTTTGTCATAATAATTGTTCCAACAACTTAATATGAAAAAATGAGAAGATTTCCACTTTCAGCTTAATTATAGCTCCTAGGTTCGTTTGTTCTTCAATCTTAATTTTCTACACTTCATTCTCATGGTTAAATAAACCACCCTAGGCTAGCAAACTGTGTTCTTAATGAATTATTACTCCCAACATATTCAAGTATTTTTTATGTTTCTTTTTCAATATTCTAAAATATTAGCAATCCTCAACAACATATGCCTCCAGGTATTTGGAGGACAAATAAAATTTGACTGACAGAGAAACAAATACAAGAAAAAGAAATAGAACACATACACATCTGCAAACTTGCTGCTTCCTTCACTTCTTAATTTCAGAAGTCGTTGCCATCCACAAGGAGGCTTAGATATGTTAGGTTTATCAATCGCCCATATTCTACTTCCACCCTAGCAATATCAGGTGGATTGTCACATGACATGTCGGGCCGCCATTGTTTGCCAGTTTTACAGAAGAATGGAACTTCAACAATGTGCTCCCTTAGTTCCTCATACTTATCCTGTGTTGGAACTGTTAGTGTCAGTGTCATAAAGACAATCCTTTGTATGGACATAATACTAAGATAATATTCAGTGTTGGTTTAATATTATTGTTTATTTAATATTAAATGTATGGCATTACGTTTATTAGAATATTATGTTTGATTGTTTGCATTTGTTCTTATCTGTGTTCCCTTGAATCACTGTTGTCATTGAGTACGTGAGAACTCAAATGACTTAAGCGTGATTCTCAAACAGACCCGATCAAGGATCATCGAGAATGGGATATCGATGACGCAATGGAGATTGGTGTGCGATCTGCATCATACTCTTAGAGAGTGTAGTAAGATCTCACTTACTACGAGATACTAGGTATCTCATGATGGATCTTAAATACCTTAGAAGGTATTGGTATACCCATCCGAAACAACCGTTTGATGTAGTTCCACTATATGTGTCTCACGGGTGTCTCGGTTAGTGGGGCGATCGCGATACTCCTTTGACTTGAGGTCAATACGCATCGACATGTGTGGAGTGATGAACTTTGACCATGACCGATGCTTGCACCCTTCCATGGGTAGATATGGCTTGGATTGGGTTCATCATGAAGACATGTCGTGCGTGGTAGTTGAGCCAAGATAAGGATTCACTCCTCAAAGTGGATTTAGAGAATAATCTTTCATCTTACCGTCATAATTGGATCAAAGTCATTGACCAATGCGACGCCACCTTGGACTTTGTGACCAAAGGTGACACTGAATGATCAATTAGTGATTCGAGATAAATCGATTAAGCTATTTGGATAGACACTTCATCATGTTCAAGGCTAATCGGTATTATTCTGAATCAAATGAAATCAAAATAGCACATAGCCCATGTTCTGGTAGTTGCACGTTTCTCATGAAAGCTACCTCATATATTGAGATTGTCCGATTTATTGTCTGCAGGGTTCAATTAAGACCAGATTAGTTTGACTAATCGCCGATATATGAGGGTCTATGGGTCACAACAAGTAACTCCCGTGCGGATTAGAGTTGATTGATTAAGTATTAAATTAGATTTAATATTTAATTTATGGAGAATTGATAATATTAATTTGGAATTAATTATTATTATTATTTAATTAAATAAGAATCCCAAAATAATATTATGGAATATTATTGTAGGAAAATATCTGTAGTGAAAAACGTATCTTTAAGATATGATTTTCAAGATTAGGAATTATCTTCCTAGTAGAGATTTGATTAAGATATGAGGTCCCGGGATTCATTATTTACTACTACTACAACAAGAAAACCTAGTTTCTCCATAAAATCGAGGATAGGAATTTTCCTAAAGAAATTCGCTCTCAGATTCAACCCCTGCAAATTCTTGCATCCGTCACGGGGGATTACGTGGATACCATAGTTGAGAAATCGTGTTTTTGATCTGTTTGAAGATTTCTCTTTATGTTTATATGTCTTCAATTATCTGATTGTATGTTCGTTGTTGTAGAACTATTTATTTCCATTTTTACGATATTACGTGTTTACGCCTTTCTATATTCCAAATGTATCGGAAAATTTCTTAATTAATTGCTTAATTGAATTAACTGGTGTTTTATTTAAAAAAAAATTATAAAACACACGGTGCGATCAAAATTGAGTTTTGATCACACCATGTTTATTTGTTTAAAAGGTGCACGGTAATTAGCAGATTGGGGCAAGTGGCTTTATTAGATAAATTCCACCCACCCCATCTTTTCATCTCCTCCGTTCTCCCTATTTCGAAAATTAGGGTTTTCCCCTTTTGGGAATTTAGCTGCCCGATCGCCAATACCCATCTCCGATGATGTCCTATGACGATGCGGATGGCCGGTGCTCGACACCGTGCGCAGAGGCTCACGACGTGATTTCGGTTGGTTCCCTCGGCGTCGTCGATTTGTTTCCGCGTCGTCCCTGTAGCGTCGCCTCTGGTTTGTATCTTTTCTCGGCGGTGCAACCTCCTATCATTTTGGTAAGGGCGGCGCACCGTCAGAATCGATACGAGCTATAGGCGTCACGCCGCCGATCAAAATCGCCTTATCGTCCTGGTTTGGAACTGGTTCGATCAAAAAAGGGGGCCGCGGACCCATGCTTGCCCCACCCGGTGCTACCGTGAACGGCGACGAGTCGCCCGCTTGAAATAAGCGGTGAAGGTGACTCGAGCCGGTTCCAATTCGCATACCGCTCTTCTGCAAGTCGATGGTTGGCCGTCTGGTAGCCTGGCTTCGTCCTTGTTCTTCCCGTTCTTAATTCACGGATTCTTCGAATTGTGATTAAACGGATGAATTGGGATTTGGTTTAATTAGTTTCGTTAATGATGAGACTAATTAATCTGAAAATTGATGTTTTGGGAGTTTGGTTTATGGATTGGATCCGTTTGGAATGGGTGATGATGTTCGGGGGGCTGTTTTGCAAATTTAATTTGAGACAGGACCTCCCGTGGAATTTTGAAATTTGCACATGAGCCCTCTAAACAATAAACAGTTTATTTTGAATAAAATAAAATAATAAAATTTGATTTTATTTGGTAATTAATTAGATTAATTATCAATTTAATAATTTAAATATCTGTTTTTTAATTGAATTTTTGAAATTCGGTCAAATGAAATTATTAAATCTCAATGTTTAACTGTATTATACTTTTAACTTGTTAAACACTTTTCTGATCCGCATTATCTTTGTTTTTTAGTAGACTACGGTAATAATAATTGTCGGATCAGATATTTGTTTGGGTAATGACGCCTAATAATTATCGGACCAGATTATTGTTTTTTGGGTAGACAATACCATATAAGTCTTAGTCCAGAAATCATGTTTAGGTAGAGGGCGGCGACCAATTTGCTCAAACGTGATTAGATTAACATGTTGGATCTCGATTAGAATTAATACCCCGCTTTTAAAAACGTTCTTTCATTAAAATATGATTTTTCTCATTAATTTGATAAGATGTCTTCCATCAAAATTAAAAAGAAACCCGATTTTGTTCCAACGAAAGTCTTAAAGACCTCGTCTTTTTTGGAATCTACATCTAACGGGACTTTTATAGGGACACGTAATATCGCCAAGCTTGATTGTTAAACCAACTTAACTTTGATTTCTTAGCCCCAGAGAACAAAGGGTAAGTGACATCGACGACCTAAGTTCGACAAACTAGGAATTGCGATGTTGCGATTGGTTTGAAACCTACCGGTTATGTTGTTATAATGATCATTATCATTGGATTATGATAGTAGTAATGTGGATCCTAAATCCATTATGATTTGTATTTTATATAAATTAAATCTTTTTTAGATGAAATTAAATCAGTATGTGAAAATAATGGAGACAAAATAAATTTAAAAGTAGTATTTTATTTTGATTCTTTGAATATTGATCATAGGAATTATGTATTTAATTCGTTTTTTATTTTATTTCCTCTAGGATTGTTGAAATGAATAAGCTTGTCATTGAGAAGCGTTTTGGAAACAAACAAATTGGTTGGGCAAACTTTCTCGGCCGGCAAAGCGTTAGTTTGGTGCTTTCGCGAAAGAAAGATTAGTCGTGTTGGACACGCCAAATCCCGCTACTTACGAAATTTAGTCTTGAAGAAGCCGGGAGTTTAACGTCGAGAAGCTTCGGAAGAAGTATCAAGATGATGCTTCCTGGGCTCAATATGTTATGCTCCTGGGATGACTCTGATTCTGAAAATGAACATGAGAGGATCTTCCTTCGATGATCAAACATCGAAGGATCTCTTTGATCCCGAATCTCGTTTGAGATTTATGAAGTGATGAGAGAGATCTGTTTAGATGTCGGATATCCGAAGGAGGAAGGTTTCTCCTCATGTATTGAAGATGATTGGGCTAATCGAGAAACTTGGTCGTTTGGGCATTGAAACTTAACACCAATGTTGATGTTTATCTTGCCATTCTTCGCCGTTTTCGATTCATATTCAAGTTTAAGGGTAAACTTTAATATGAATAAGATTTTAATCGACAATGCCCGAAATACATAACATGCTAAAGACTTTTGAATCTTCCACTACTAAGGAAAAGCCCGTGGTCATGGTGAGTGCTCCCTTTTCTCGCTCCGAAAGGAAAGAAGAAGTGAAGGGCAAGACAAAGAAAGGCTCCAAGCCAAACTTCCTCAAGCCCAAAATGTGGAATTCAAAAGAAGGAGAGGGTGTCTGAAGGATGTATGCCTCCACCGCAAGCGAAGGGCATTGGAAGAAGGGATCAGAAGGTTCTAGCGGTGAAAAGAAGACACATGGTGTCTCGCCCCGGCCCAAACAAAGTATGTTTGTTATTGAGATAAACATGTCCACAAATGATACTAACTGGGTTGGGTATTGGATACTGACAGGGCTCACACATTTGTACCAATGTGCGGGGTCTCAAGCATAGCAGGCGGTTAGGCGGGTGAAGTCTCCCACATCGTGAGGGAATCGAGCAAGAGTTCTTCTTTGAACGTGTTGGCGTTTATGTTTTAGATTTACCCTCTGGTTTTAGACTTGAACTGAATAATTGTTATTTTGTTCCCTCTATTACTCGCAACATTATTTCTATTCCTATGTTAGACATTGAAGGGTTTTCCTTCCATTTTGCAAATAATAATTGTTATTTTTTTAAGCAATGGTGATATGTATGGGAATGCTCCTTTATCGAATGGTTTATACTTGTTGCATTGTGGACATAATATTCTTAATATACAAAACAAACGACTCAAACTTAGTAATCATGAAAACCCAACTTACTTGTGGCATTGTAGACTTGGTCATGCAAATGAGAATAGGATTGCAAGGTTAAGAAAGTTAGACTACTTAACCCCATTCGATTTTGAGTCTTATGGTAATTGCGAATCCTGTCTCAATGGCAAGATGACCAATAAACCCTTTTCTGGGAAAGGAGTTCGTGCCAAAGAAGTTCTAGAGTTGATCCACAGTGATGTCTGTGGACCATTGCCCACTCTAGCTAGGGGTCAGTTCGGATACTTCATCACCTTTACTGACAATTTTTCAAGGTACGGGTATGTGTATCTTATGAGACACAAATCTGAATCTTTTGAGAAATTCAAGGAGTTTAAGGCTGAAGTAGAGAAGCATCTTGGTAAGAGTATTAAGACTCTTCGATCAGATCGAGGAGGAGAATATCTTAGCCATGAATTCACTGATTACTTGAAGTTTTATGGAATACAATCACAGTGGACTCCTCCCGGAACACCACAAATGAACGGTGTGTCCGAAAGGAGAAACCAAACCTTGTTAGACATGGTAAGGTTCATGATGAGTTTTTCCTCTCTTCCGACATTCTTATGGGGATACACACTTCAAACCTCAATCTACATTCTGAATATGATTCCATCCAAATAAGTTGAGCATACGCCATACGAGCTATGGCATGGCAAGAAGCCAAACTTCAGTTACATGAAAACGTGGGGCTGCCCCGCGTTTGTGAAGAAGATGCTCACTGATAAGTTGGAATCAAAAGGTGAAAAGGTTTACTTTGTGGGATATCCTAAGGAAACTAGAGGATATTACTTCTATCTTCCTGAGAAACAAACAGTGATTGGTTCTAGGCAAGCCAAATTCCTTGAAGAAGACTATGTCTTCAAAGGACAAGGCCGTAAGACGATAGAACTTGAAGAAATTTAAGAACCACAAATTAACAAAGAGACGGATATCTTGTCAAAGCAACTTGACCAAGAATCAGTGGGAGCATTCAGTAGCTCACATGGTGGAAGTTTATCACATAGTGATCCTCTTTCAGGCAGTGGGAGTGTAATTGGAGTTGCAATGCCTGAGCAACGAACTCCAAGTAGGCTGAATGATAATAACATTGTTCAAACGAGCTCAAGAGGCATCCGAAAGTGCTCAAGGAGCATCCGGAAGCATCAATCTTGAGGCCTCTCCGGTCAACGATGAAATCGCTGTACCACAAAATTTTCACGATCAGAATGTACAGCCTGAACATCCACAACTCCGTAAGTCTACTAGGGTTCGTAATCCGATTTCCAGATATTATGGTTTCCTCGTAGAGGAACATGATGACGTGGAGATACCGGATAAAGACGAGCCTAAAACTTACACTGAGGTAACATTAGATATTGACTCAAAGAAGTGGCATGAAGCCATGGAATCCGAGATGGACTCGATGTACATCAATCAAGTTTGGGACTTGATTGAATTGCCAAAAGGGGTCAAACCCATAGGTTGCAAGTGGGTCTACAAGCGTAAGACCGATGCAGATGACAAGGTACAAACCTACAAGGCTAGGTTGGTGGCGAAAGGTTATAGTCAACGCGAAGGTATTGATTATGAAGAGACTTTCTCACCAGTTGCTAAAATTAAGTCCATTTGAATTTTACTTGCAGTAGCAGCACACCTCGATTACGAGATTTGGCAGATGGATGTCAAAATAGTTTTCCTCAATAGAAACATTGATAAGAAAGTGTTCATGACTCAACCGGAAGGTTTTATCTCAAAGCCAAAATCTAATCTTGTGTGCAAGCTCAAACGATCCATCTATGGGTTGAAGCAAGCTTCTAGGAGTTGGAATATCTAATTTGATGAGGCAGTCAAATCATTCGACTTCATCAGAAATTCAGAAGATCCGTGCGTATATCGAAAGTGCAATGGGAAGAATATTGTCTTCATAGTTGTGTATGTCGATGACATACTGATTATGGGAAACAGTATCCCTCTCATGTAGTCAGTGAAAGAATGGTTGTCAAAGACCTTCATGATGAAGGATCTTGGTGAGGCCTGCTACATCTTAGGGATCAAGATCCATAGGGATAGATCCAAGAGGATGTTGGGGCTATCACAGTCCACCTACGTAGATAAGGTGTTGAAGCGATTTGTGATGGAGAACTTTAACAGAGGTTCTCTACCTGCATGTCATGGGATAAAACTGTCTAAGAAGGTTGTCCTTCCACAGACAATGATATTAAGAACATGAAGGACATACCATATGCATCAGCAATTGGGTCCATCATGTACGCCATGACTTGCACTAGGCCAGATGTGGCTTTCGCTGTCAGCATCACTAGTAGATACCAACATAATTCTGGTGAATCTCACTGGATTGCTGTCAAGAATATTCTTAAGTACCTCAGACGTACTAAAGAATACTTTTTAGTCTACGGAGGACAGTCAGGGCTAGTTGCTACTGGTTATGCGGACGCAAGTTTTCAATCTGACTGTGATGATTACAAATCTCAGTCAGGCTATGTTTTTACTCTCAATGGTGGGGCGGTTAGTTGGAATAGTTCCAAGCAAGAGACTACCGCGGACTCAACAACTGAAGCTGAGTACATTGCTGCGGCTGAAGCTGCCAAAGAAGCTATCTGGATAGAACAGTTCTTAAATGAACTAGGGGTAGTTCCGAGTGCCAGCAGTCCAATAAAGTTATATTGTGACAACACTGGTGCGGTTGCGCAAGCTAAGGAACCGAGATCCAATAATAGAAACAAACATGTGCCAAGGCGTTATCACTTGATAAGAGAGATAATCGCTAGAGGAGAGATAGAGTTAGAACGTGTTCCCACGGAAGATAATTTCGCTGATCCTTTCACCAAAGCTTTGAGCGTTCATGTACACACTAGACATTTCAATGGTCTAGGGATTAGACATGTAGGTGATTGGCTCTAGTTCAAGTGGAAGATTGTTAGTGTTAGTTTCCTAGAGACAATCCTTTGTATGGACATAATACTAAGATAATATTCAGTGTTGGTTTAATATTATTGTTTATTTAATATTAAATGTATGGCATTACGCTTATTAGAATATTATGTTTGATTGTTTGCATTTGTTCTTATCTATGTTCCCTTGAATCACTGTTGTTATTGAGTACTTGAGAACTCAGATGACTTAAGCGTGATTCCCAAACAGCCCCGATCAAGGATCATCGAGAATGGGATATCGATGATGCAATGGAGATTGGTGTGCGATCTGCATCATACTCTTAGAGAGTGTAGTAAGATCTCACTTACTACGAGATACTAGGTATCTCATGATGGATGCACAAATACCTTAGAGGGTATTGGTATACCCATCCGAGCAACCGTTTGATGTAGTTCCACTATATGTGTCTACGGGTGTCTCGGTTAGTGGGAGCGATGCGATACTCCTTTGACTTGAGTTCAATACGCACGATATGTGTGGAGTGATGAACTTTGACCATGACCGATGCTTGCACCCTTCCATGGGTAGATATAGCTTGGATTGGGTTGATCATGAAGTACATGTGCGTGGTAGTTGAGCCAAGATAAGGATTCACTCCTCAAAGTGGATTTAGAGAGAATACTCATCTTCTCGTCATAATTGGATCAAAGTCATTGGTCAATGCACTTCACCTTGGACTTTGTGACCAAAGGTGACACGAATGATCAATTAGTGATTCGAGATAAATCGATTAAGCTATTTGGATAGACACTTCATCATGGTCAAGGCTAATCGAGTATTCGTGAATCAAATGAGGAAATCGCAATAGCCCATATTACAGTTACAGGTAGTTGCACGTTTCTCGCAACGTACCTCATATATTGAGATTGTCTGATTTATTGTCTAGGGTTCAATTAAGACCGTTAGTTTGACTAATCCCTCGATATATGAGGGCGTATGGATCACACAACAAGTAACTCCCGTGTACGGATTAGAGTTGATTGATTAAGTATTAAATTAGATTTAATATTTAATTTATGGAGAATTGATAATATTAATTTGAAATTAATTATTATTATTATTTAATTAAATTAGATTTAATTAAATAAGAATCCCAAAATAATATTATGGAATATTATTGTAGGAAAATATCTGTAGGGAAAAACGTATCTTTGAGATATGTTTTTCAAGATTAGGAATTATCTTCTTAATAGAGATTTGCTTAAGATATGAGTTAATCTCTCCTTATATATATGAGGTCCCGGGATTCATTATTTACTACTACTACTACAACAAGAAAACCTAGTTACTCCATAAAATCTAGGATAGGAATTTTCCTAGCAAATTTCCTCTCAGATTCAACCCTGGCAAATTCTTACAGATCTGTTCACGGGGATTACGTGGATACCACTGTTCACGGGGATTACGTGGATACCATAGTTGAGAAATCTGTATTTGATCTGCTGTAAGATTTCTCTTTATGTTTATATGTACTCAATTATGCAATTGTATGTTCGTTGTTGGTAAACTATTTCTTTTCGCTGCGCATGTGTTACGTGTTTATGTGTCTCTATATTCCAACAGGAACGATCCTCCATTTAAAACAGTTTGCACACTGAATGGTGAAAGTCGGTACAGATGGATAAACTTTTGGATGTTACCTGGAACAACGTCAGTTTCAACAACACCACTAGAACTAAGATTATCTTTATTTTCTGCACTACAATTTAGTAACACTTCTTTCTGTTCAGAATTGGTAGTCGGGTTGTCCTGAACCTTGATAGGATTGGATTGTCCATCCACGTTTCTCAGGTGATCAGCAGTAGGTAAAGGATTTTTAACAGATTTCTCACGTTTCAGCTTGAAGGCACGTTTTAATGACACTGGCTGCATTGCTCTCTCCTCAACCACCAAATATTTTAGAACTTGCAAAAATCTCAATAACTTAACCTGCTAAAACTCATGGGCATGTGGAAACTCCTTTCCCAAAAATAGCTTCAACAACTGTCAAAAGAGGACAAACATGTTACAAGAGTAAAAATTTCAGAACAATTTAAAAAATAGCTTCTGTAGACAAATAAAGAACAATTAAAGAAACCTAGAATTTACACATACATCAAAATAAAATGTTCAATACATTGATGCCCTTTTAGCAAAACAAGATAAGCCCGAAATTGTTCAAACTGCACCATAGATGGGCTATGAACTCTGATCATCATTGTGGTCATTTTTGCAGAGATCCACAAGGTATGACTGCATTTAGCTCGATTTTTTTGAAGAGAAAGAATAGACAACGACTCAAGTATTGTATCAAGTCTTTTACTTGTTATATTTCCGGAAAAGGCAAAAAACTGAAATCCCTACAAAGAACTTAACATCTATAATCTCTATAATGCAAAACCTTTATTAGATGATGTGGCAATCATAAAATGATGTGGCAAAGTCATATTCTTCTATTTCAAATCCCTCTAATCTCATTCATTTAGAGTGTTGTTTTGATCTGAGTCGTTGATTTTGACTTCTATTTTCTATAAATTGTGACATCTCTCATTCATTTTTTCTCATTCTTATTTGCATGCGATTTATCTTCATAGTATCCTGTCTAATCTCTGATCATATTTTTTGTTTTTTATTATTTCAATCCATTAAATTATTCTTATATTATTCTTATATTGTTTTTTTCTATGTAATTGTTCGATTTCATTATGTGTTTTGTTTTTGTTCTTATTTCATTCATTTTTTTCTTATTCATTATGTATTTTATTACTCCCTACGTCTCAATCATAATGGTAAAGTACCCCATATTTTTGTCTCAATCATAATGGTAAAGTTACTTACACACTTTATTACTTTATCACTTTATCACATAAAATATTAATAAACAACATTTTATACTCTCAATTACTCATCACTTTATCACTTTATCATATAAAATACTAATAAACAACTCTTCCTACCCCACCACTTTATCACTTTATCACTATTCCATTAAATTCTTATGAATAGTAAAAATGTCATTATGATTGGGACGAAGGGAGTATGCTATTTAAAGGTTCTCTCACAATATTTCTTGAACAATATATTTTTTTTTTCATAATATTTCATGATTTCTTATTTATCTTAGATAACTAATTTTATTTAATTTTTATATATACTTAAACTTAAAATTTTATATCCGATTAAATTTTAATATTTTTAGTTTCTGCATCATTATAAAAAAATTATTTCTAAATATAGTTGCAAAATCCTTGATGAATATTAATTTGAAGTATTTTATTTTTTGTTCTAATAATATATTAAATAATCCTATAAATATCTTAAATTCAAATGATAGGACTGAAATTTATTTTTTTGTGCACAATTTTTAAGGGTGTTTGACGTTTTAAACACCGAAAATCATGGAGAATATATGTTGATTTGGAAAGTTATTGATGATTTGCAAGATTTAAGTCCTAAATTATGCAATCACTTACTTATTTAATCAAATATTTATTATTGGAGACATGCTTAGAATTTTTACTAAAATTTGATAGAACATATAAGTTATTATAGTTCTTACATTAATAATAGTCAAGCCTTTATTAATTCTGTATTATATTTATATAAATTAATATTTTTTAAAATCAAATTTATTTGCAGAATTTTAGATGAATATTAATTTGAATTTTTATATATATATATAGGTTTAATTATATTTAATGTCTAATTAATGATAATTAATAATAAATTAATAACCAAATATACAAAGTCAAACTATATTTAATTATAACAATATTTTTTATGAAAAATATGTAACGACTAATTGAACATAATTTCTTGATCTAATTTATTTATATATTTAAAATTATGTATGCATGTCTAAAATATTCATAAATGTAAATAATCTGATATCAGACAAACAAATTATATAGTATATTTTTTTTGGATAAGTTATTTAAACTTACAAATTAAAAGGAACAATTAATTACATATTTAATTTAATCAAAGAACTAAAATTTATCATGATTTTTGTTGGTCCCGGTGCAAACGAGTCTTACACGTGTATGGGGGGGAATACATGTGTTCAGTGATTTTAAAACTTTTTCTTTTACTGAGGTCAGCTTGGGTCAGGTTGTCCTGATGATTTGGTCATGAGAAGCACAAATCGCTCTGAGTCAAAGTATATTGAGACAAAGATCTGTTCGCTTTTCGGATACCTCGAATAATCCCAACCGAGTCCCTCGAAGTTTTCGAGAGATCCCGAGTTGCTTGGATCGGATAACTAACTTATTGAACCCTCGGAAGAGTAAGTTCAGTTTGGTAACTATCTCGTTCTAAATTTACCGGATGTATGTGAGAATGGTTGGCCCTTAGTTTATACTCGTTTTTAAGTTTTCTTTAAAACCTTCCTTTAATGGAATAGTGATTAGGTTTGTGATTCAATTATATGCAACTTTCGGTGGATTGATTCCAATCAAATATCGGTGAAAATATGCTTTCAAAACACAAGAATGTCAACAGAATAAATCAAGCAAAAAAGAAAAGCAAAGAACACAGAAATTATAGTGGTTCGAGAGACTCAAGCTCCTCCTCTCCACTCTCCCCGATCTCTTCTGAGAGAAATTCACTAATCACTTCCTAAGGCTTTCTGACTACCTCTGTAGTTTACTAACCTTTCTAATTTTGAGCTTTCTGACTACCTCTATAGTTTACTAACTCAAAACTCACACAAGCTTTAATACATCCAAGATAGATTACTCACTTCTTCTCTAGAGCTTTGTGACTACCTCAATGTAGTTTACTAACTCTTTACAACTCCAATCTCACCAACAATCACACTCAAACTACCTTACAAAGGGTTTGGGGTTTCTTGGTTGGTTTCCAACTAGAATGAGATATCCTTTACAATAAAGAACAATGCAAAGGCTAGGATATCTCGACTAAGCTTTGGATATATCTTATCAAGCTAGGCTTAGTGGAATGAGCTCTCTTCGATTTAAAGCACTTGGGAAATTCTTGGTTTTTCGAAAGTGCTTCAACTTCATAATAAGTTTGAGCTCTTGAGTTGCTTACAAATTTCCCGTAACCTTTCAATGTAGAAGGTCACAAGTATTTATAGGCATACACCAAGGTTACTCTTGAAAAACTATTCGTTGGAGAGATAGCTTCGTGAGTTTCCTCTTATGGTGTGTGAGGAACGGCTATATTTAGGGTTTGACACTCCCTAACACGTTTTAGGCAATAGCCTTTTATGTAGCCGGTCTTCACCATTTGCAGTCTGGAACTTAGTACTTCTGACATCTTTTTTCAAACACATCCTTTGTCGATGTCGATAATGTACGATGTTGTCTTCCTCTTTTTGACTTTTGTCTCCGGTTAAAGGTAAAACTTAACCTTTTTTTTTGTTTACAATCTCTGAGTGATATAACCTTAACAACACTTTGTCTTAGTTCCTTTTGTCTGCATTTGAATGTCTTGGGCAATATCTATTTTTCTAAGGAATCGCGATCTTCTCAGTATTGCATACTTCCGGATAGATATTTTCATTGCCTCGGGCATTTGTGTTTATCTTGAGCATTCAATACATTCTTGAGTCTTCGAAATTCGCGGCCTTCGATATTCTTGATCTTGATCTTACCTCTTGAGTCTTACGAGTCTTGAGGTCTTCCCGAGTCTTCAGGGTCTTCTAAGTCTTTCTGAGATATATCTTGACCGATATCTTTGAGTCTTCATGCTAAGTCTTCAGTTCCTCAGTTTCATACTGAGTCTTCAGTATCTCAGTTTCACACCGAGTCTTCAGTATCTTAGTTTCTCACTGAGTCTTTAGTTTCTCAGTTTCATACTGAAACTTCAGAAACTTCAGTTTCATACTGAAACTTCGGTTTTCTTCAGAAACTTACTGAGTTCTTCAGAATCTTCAGATCCTAACCTGATCTATATCTGCTGACTATACATTTTGCAGATAACATCCTGAATACTCTAAAAACTGAATCCTGACTCAACTATCAAGATTATCCTGAACATGTCATACTCAGGGGTTTTGAGATCTAATCAAAATCATATCTTTATTAAATTCATCTCCCAACAATTTCCCCCTTTTTGATGATGCCAAAAACCTATCTTGTTACAAACATACTTAACCTATACTCAGGTTTCAGTTTATCCTATTACAAGATTGGTTTATTTTCAACAATTTCCCCCATAAATAATGAGTCTCTCAACAATTAATTTCCCAATAATTTCCTAAACAGAGAATCTCCCAACAATTTTTCTAAGTAGAGAATCTCCCAATAATTAATTCAGAGACAATCATTCAGGCATATCAAAAGTAAAAGACATGTAAATAAGATAATGAGATATTATCTTTTGAGCATAAATGATAAGTTTTCATTGATGATAGTTAGACTGTTACAAGTTACAATGAATCTTATCTGAACAAAATCAAAAAAGACAAAAAAAAAAATAAAGGATTACATGAATCTTCTGAGTCTTCATCTTCTGTCTTCTTCGCTCTTTCAAATTTCGTCTCTTGATTCGGCTCTTGATTCGATCTTCCACCTCATCGCCATAGGACTTCAAGGTTGAACATTCCGTAATATCTTCTTTTCAGCGCATCTCTCTCTTTAATGATATCAGGATTGTTCCCTGTCAGACCTAACTGAGTGGCGTACTGAGTGATTTCTTGAGAAATGACTTTCTCATTTACACAGTCATTCTCCAGCCTGGGAGGAGGGTACATGTATGGACCAGGGGCGGTTATCTACACTTTTTCTTCATCCGCAAGATTTATCCAGCCTTGAAGATATTTCGGATAGAAGGTCAGGAGATAGTCGATGAAAGCCTCATTGGGATCTGAGCTCTCCCCTCTCCATTCTCTGAGCACATCATAATAGAACCAAAAAGTTCTCTTAATTTCTTCCCATGCATCGTTGAGTGGGATCGCATCCATTTGTCAACATCGCGGTCATTTATGTCTTTTTTGTGTTCCCTCTCCTCTTGCTTAAACTTTTGAACCCACTCCTTCTTTTTCGCTCTTCTTCTACCTTTCTTTCGATCACTTTGGTACACCGTAAAATGTATTTTCTTTGCTTATCCAATTTGGAGTGTTTTCAGAGCGCTTCTGGTATTGAAGACCTTCTTCTTTGGCTTGACCTCAGATTCTTCAATATCCAGCAATAGTTTCCTTTGAATTGGCTTAGAAGCCTTTGCTCTTTTGCCCTCAGGCTCTTCCATCGCCATAGCCTTTCTCTTGATGGGCAATTCAGCACCAGCTAGGCTTGTACCAATTCTTCCTCTACCACTCAGTTTCTCTATTGCAACTTCTTGCATTGTTTCCTCTGAAACCTGAGTGTAGATTGGCTTCTCCACCTTCTTGAACTTAAGCTTCTCAGTGGCTTCTATCTCCTTCATGGCTTGCCAATGATCTTCTTTTCAGCATCCTTGGCAACTTTGCCCTTGAGTATGTTCCAATAAATTCGAGATCATTCAGGGTCTTTCCCCCTTCTTGGAACCATACTCGGCGGGAAGCACGGAGAGGCCTTGTGTCCATATGGTATTGTTATTCTTGACCTCCACCTCCCCTGCCATCTGATCTTGCTCCTCCTCCGAGCCTTACGAGGTGGTTCTTCGCCACGAGAAGATTCTTCAACCGGATGAGCAAATTGGCTTGAGAGAGCTTTGAAAATATACATCATCTTGGTCATAGTATTGAGCTCATTTTTCTCAATGTTTTTTCACCAGCATCTCATTCTTCTCTACCAACTTTGCTTCTAGAACTCAAGCTTTCAATCTTCTGAGCTTGGTTGGCCAATGCCTTCTCGATCTGAGCAACTTTGGTCAGGATCGGCTCAACCTTCTCCGACTTTTCTATCAGGGGGTGGAATCAATCTCGGGGAGCATATCGATCGGTTGTGCCTCCCGAGTTGGTTGTTTCATCCCGAGTCTCGGTCTGAACACGAGCTTCGGGCCTGAAGGGCTTGGGCCTCGGTCTGTCTGGGATTCACCCTGAAAGCTTGGGTGTCCACCGAGCCTCGATCTGCATATCGGACATTACTGATTTAAAGGTAGAAACTTCAAGAATCCTAAGCATAATTATTAATAGTGCCAAAAGTTACACGAAGACTAACTTGATCGAGGATGTTCGACAATGAAATTGATCGAAGATCGGTTGAGTCTTTCTCTTCGAAGATTGACTCTCATCATCCCCTTGTTGGTCCCCATCCCGAGATTTGTCAATGGAGCTCCGGGGCACCAACACTAGCAATCCTCTCGACAACCTTCCTCTTCACAAGCTCATCAAAGTGCGAGATTTTTCATCCCACGAGCTTGGTTTCTGAACTCCACGAGAATTGATGAGAAAAGTTGTCTCCTCATTCCATGATCTTCCCCTCAAATGAAGCAATGTTGACATCTCCGGAAGAGTGCGGTTGAGGATGTAGACCGTTGACCTCAATCTGAAGAAGATGTCTTGGAAGTCGGGGAATATAGCTAAGCCAGGGGCGGTCAAGGATGAATCGTTCCCCCTTGCTTCGCCATTCGGTCTCTTGACTTCACCTTTCTTGAGCATCAGGCTCTCGGGGTTGATTGGAAAAGTCTGTTTGAAGGATCGATTAACGACTCATTCATTAGCTCATCAAAATTCATGACTCTGAGGCTCGATAAACTCTCGAGGTTTGGTGGGCGACTCCTCGATCTGAATCGACTTGGTTACAAAGTGCAGTGGCGCCTCCCTCGGTGGGAATTTCAGTTTGCTCGAGACTTGAGTGGGCACTTCCTCGGAGGAATCTAAACATTTTCTGAGGTCTGAGCAGGTGCTTCCTCAGCAGGAATCTGTACTTGCTCTGAGGTCTGAGGTCCTTGGAAGATTTCTTGAGATCAGAACTAAGCAACGTCTCAAGAACCTCAGAGAAGACTTGCTCCTCAGTTTGATCCTGTGCCTTTGAGATAGCTTTGCCAATACAAGTAAAAAAGCGATTTACGAAAGGGTTTGGCTCTCGAGTCAATCTCCTCAGTCTCACTCTCTTCCTCATCATCAGTGAGAACCACCATTCTCTTGCGCTTTGGAGCGAGGGTCTTTTGCTTCTTCAATCTCTCACCCTGCTCCATCTTGGCATCCAACAAAACCTTCCCCCTGGTTTGTTGGCTTTCTTCGAAGCGGCCATAGCCCATCGGTGATTCCACCTTTTCTCTTTCTTCCCCTTGATAGTCCTCTTTGCAGCAATGGGCTTGAACATTACTTTAGACTTAGGGAATGGAGTAGAGTTTGAAAAGATATCCTCCTCCTCTCGGCACATCTCCAAAATAAATGCTATTTTGGTGGCATGGAGGATCCTGCCTTTGATAGATATTACCCCATCCTCCATTTTTATGACCTTGGCATGCTCACTCACCACCTTGATCAGATATTTCAACCAGTTAAAATCCTTGGTGGGTGAGTCCTCAATCGCCGCCATTAGTTAGAGTTTGGGAGTGCTGATTTGCTCAAAGCTTCCAGATCGACTCATGATGCACTTTCCGACAATATCCATCAACACTCTGTATTTCGGCTTTAGATGCCGCTTATCTTGAGTTGCTTCAAACTTAACAGTTCTCGATAATCCCATCAAGATACTCTTGCTCCCGTCTCAACATATATAATGAGGGATCATCTCCCCTATCGCACAACTCAAAAACATTGTTTAAATGCTTAGGGACAATATAAAGCTCTCGAACAAAATCCACATACTTCATTGATTGTTCAAGATGCGAAACAAAAATCTTGGACTCAATACAATCATCCTCATCTATTTCCAAATTAGCGACAAACTCTATTACCTCGCGAGTATACTCCGCCTCCTCGCGGTTCGCACGAGGTTAAATCAATTTTGCCAATCGAATCAAGTGGAGCGCCTCTTCTTCGTGCTTGGCATTGGAAGTACTCTCCAAAGAAACCACGTACTCATACCATGGCTTATTTGTTTTGGCCAATCTTTCGAATATGGTAGGAGCCATTTTTGAGATTTGAAGATTTAGGGTTTTGAGCGATGAAGCTTTTCTGGGTAAAAGCGGGATTTTTTTGCAGAGGTTTTTGGGAATGAAGGGTTTAATAAAATTGGCTTGAAAAGGCTTCTCAAAGAATATATATCGTGAGATCGTGGGGAATCGTACCGGTTAGGTGAAAAACAACGGTTGAGATTAATCGTAGATTAATCGGGTATACGAAAGGTCGATCTTCCGAAAAGTAAGCCGCCATTTTAACCTCATTGGTTATTAAATGTAACAGAGCATTTAATGACTGTTGACCTTCTTAGGAATTTCAAAGATCCCGCCCAAAAATATTCTTCAGGTGTTTGTATTTATTGCAAATGATTAAAAAGTTTCACTTAAGCAATAAATGAGTCGAATGAGTCATTACTTCTTCAGACTAATTTCCCTCTATTAGTCTTACTGAGTATTGACCTTGATAAAATGTCAGTATGATATTGAGTACTAAATGGGTTCAGTATAATACTGAGTACTGTCCTTCAGTAAATCTGAGTTTCCTGAGACTCAGTTCAGTATTTTCCATTTTATCCTGAGTTTCTCAGTAGAATCCTGAGAAAACTTCATGCATCTGAAAACCTTCAATTTTTTAGATTTTACTCTAAACACCTGGATCCAACATCCCTAATTCAACTGATAGTTCCTGAAATCTTGATTCAGCCAAAGGTTTAGTCAAGATATCAGCTCTCTGTTTATCAGTATGAATTTTCTCCATCCTGATGTCCTTTTTCTCAACATGATCTCTAATGAAGTGATGTCCGATATCCACATGCTTGCATCACGGTGTGTAATAACGGGATTTTGTGAAATAAAGAATGGCACTATTATTGTCACAAAATATTGGTACTTCATTGGCTACAACTTTATAATCCCTTAATTGTTATGCGAGCGAAAGAATCGAAAGCCGCAACTTCTTCGCCCGACCATGTATTCACTTGTAATCTTGGTTACTCTTGGGTCCATTTCTTGAAACCAAGATATCGGGTTTACTTCCAAGAAAATGACAAGTTCACATGTAGTGGACTTCTGTCAATTCTACAACCTCCATAATCGACATCGAGTAACCCGCTTAATTGAGGTTATCATCACCGGATACCATAATCCTCTATTCATTTGTGCCCTAAGATACTTGAAGATCTTTTTTGGCGACCTCCGTGTGACTAGCCTTAGGATTAGCTTGGTATCTTGCACATATCCCAACAAAGAAATGTTATATCGGCCTATTTGCGTGAGATAGAGCAATGATCCAATGATTCCTCTATAATCGATGATGACTTCTCGATTTGCCTTCGAATCGAGGATCCATCTTGTAGTTAGTATTCATAGGAATTCTAACTCATTGCAATTTTGTACACCATATTTTGCAATCAGATCTCTGGTGTAATTTGCCTGGTTGATGAAGATTTCTTCCTTTGATTGTTTCACTTGAAGACCTAGAAAGAAATTCATCTCTCCCATCATTGACATCTCAAACTTGCCTTTCATCGGTGTTGAAAACTTTTCACACACAACTAATGGTTTGGAGATCCAAAATGATGTCATCAACATATATATGAACCCGGAAGATATCTTCCCCATCTTCTATCCCCAACGAGTTCTATCAACGTTCCTTTGATAAAACCATGGTCAAGAAGAAACCGAAAAGAGTATCATACCATGCTCTCGGTGCTTGCTTAAGACCATACAAAGGCTTTTTCGAGCCCGTAAACTTGGTCATTCTCATGCGAAACCGTGGAGGTTGTTCTACATAAACCTCTTCTTTAAGCACACCGCTTCGAAATGCACTTTTCACATTCATTTGATAGACCGTGAACTTCATGTAGGCAGCATATGCAAGAAACAATCGATGGCTTCTAGTCTTACAACAGTCTGAGGTTTCATCATAATCCAAGCCTTCTTCTTGGGAATAACCTTGTGCAACTAGTCTTGCCTTTGTTTCTTACAATGTTGTTGTTTTCATCTCTTTTATTCTTGAATACCCACTTGGTTCCAATGACATTGTGCCTTTCGTGTCTATCTACTAGCTCCCATACTTCATTCCTTGAGAATTGATTCAAATTTCATCTTGCATAGCAAGAATCCAATGAGAATCTTGTAGAGCTTCACCAATCTCGGTAGAGCTCTTTCTCCGATAGGGAAGCAATTTGAATAGTGCACTTTCACCATGGAACCTTCTTGTTTTGACACCTTCGGTTAGATCACCCACAATCGACTTGTAGGATGACTATCTAACCATCTTCTTCTAGATGTTCCCCCTTGATAAGATCCTCAACATTTGAAATGTTAGGTTCGATTAATTCAATAAACTCGGGCAACAATGTAAAATGAGAAAGGGAATCATCTTCCTCGGAAATTCTATTCCGAACATTGTCGGAGACATTTGTTCCCCTTTGGTTGATAGATTCGAGAATTTGCCTCATTGTGACCACATCTTCATGGCATCACATACCGAAGTCCAATCGGTGTCTGCTTGCATTGGTTACCTTTGGAGTGTTGGTTTTCCAGTCTCACCATCCCGAGTTCCACCTGAACTTTTTATATCTGAGTCCGAGTCACTCCAATCATAGGATGTGGGTGAACCTTTTCTTTCATGTTCAGGATGATTTATCTTTACATTTTCGGCTTAATCTGGTGATCCTCTTAGTCATTTCATCTGTTTTGGTTCCTTTGTCGATCTCGATCTTGACCACACTCAAATTTTTCTCAATCTTGAGTCTTTTTCGAATGATCATACACCTTTATCTCGAGTCTCTTTTCTTCGAGTAAGAATATGACCCAAAGTATATCTTGAGTAGTCATCAACTACTACTAGTGTGTATTTCACGCCATTGGTGCTCACTTTGGTGTTATTGGACCAAAAAGATCCATATGCAACAAACTGAAGTATTCTTTCAAGAGAAAACATCTACTTTGCTTTTAAATGATGCTCTAATTTGTTTTCCTTTTTGTACGCATCACAAATATGCTCCTTCTTGAACACTTCATTAAAGCAACCCTCTCACAAGAGCTAATCTTGCAAGTTTATTCGAGGTTTTGAAATTCAAAGTGATTCATTCTTTTATGCCATAACCAACCTGGTATTTGTGGAACTTTTAGCAACCAAACATGTATCTTTAGGAGTTGAACTTCAATCGACCAAGATACACATTTCCTTTTCTAGTACCCGGTCGAGAATATTTTTTCGTGAGATATCATCTTTCACATAACATAAGTTCTTAGAGAACTCAACATTAAAACCCTTATCACGGAATTGGCTTATTGAAAGTAAGTTATGCTTCAATCGGATACATATGAAACACCATGGATATGGCGAAGTCGATTTCCAAAGTTCCATATCCTTGATCATCCCCTGGAGTTATCTCCAAAAGTTATCTGAGGGCCTCTTTGTTCAACATAGTCCTTTGAAATATGCTTGAATCTGTCATATGTCTTGAGCATCCAATTGTCAAGATACCATACATCGTGGGCTTTTTCATCTCTGCTCATCGGTCTTTATGTGATCTTTAATCGACTTCGATGCCCTTGTTTTCCTCCTGAAAAACAGATCAATTCTTAGGTACCCAATTTGCGTAGGGTCCTACAAGGTTAACTGTACCTTTCGGAATCTAAATCGGCCTGACAACTCTAATCACTTTAGAGTGGCTGATCTGTCTTCCATAAACATCTACATACACATTTACTACTCTGGGTGCCTTAGCGGTTTTCACAGTATGAGTGCTTGCCTTAAGATGAACATGAGCCTTAGAGTTTTTCTTTGGTGCAGGCCTTTTTGTTCGATTTGCTTTGGCTTCTTGCCGGTCTCAATCTTTGTTGACTTGGGTTTAGGTAACTTTTACCCTTAGGCAAGTGGGGTTCAGTTACTGTCTTGAAAATTGGGTCTTCAAGATCTTGAGGACTTGGTCTCTTCGATTGAGAATGTCTCTCTTTGAAAGTGTTTCTCTTCCTAAGATTCCTCTGAAGGCTCGGTCTGAGATCCTTTCGAGTTTGCATTCTTAGCTGAGGCTTTGAAATACTTGCTCGAATTTTCCAAATCGAAAAGCCGGTTTTCTAGCCTTCACCGAGGTTTGGGCTTTCTTACGATAATTCGGTTTCTTTTGGAACCATAGGTCATTTTCCTTGTCTAACACCTTGGGCATTTCTTGATTTTGAAGTGTAGGTGCCTTTGGTTTTACAAAGATTGTCTTCTTGCTACTTGATCAAGATTCAAATGACCTTGTGAGGTTCCCCACGGAATGTATCCCAATCCAGTTTTTATAGTGGCGGATCTCTGGTAACTCTGAATTTCATCTATTACTTTAGATCGATGATATTCAATAGAGTTAACCTTACACCACTATCCTCACATTCTGTAGAGTTTCATGCTTCTCGAGAGGTCATTGAACTTAGTTACGATCGGATGAATCTCTTGATGGATTTCTCTAGCTTTTCGGTTAGGGTCACTATCAACTTCTCTTTCTCGAGAGTTGTACTTTGAGAACATCCAGTTCATCAAGTAGCTCCATTAATTGTGAAGTGATTTCGGTTTTGCTAGAGTATTTCCTCTAAAGATTTTTCGACGCCGATTCCTTATTCATACGCTCTTGAGTTTCATTTAGCGGTTCTTGTAAAAAGCAAGCATAGTCCTTCATCGATTCTCAAAAAATCCATCAGGTCAAATTGATTTGTTTATAGTTGAACTTGACAACTCTTGTGCTTAGTGTAGGAGCAACAACGGAGAAAGAAGAGTTTACCTCCTCAATAGCCATCGACAGATGTCATCACTTTCAATTGCTTCGAGAAGATTTCATCCAAGAGCTAGATCCCTCCCTCGAATGTTCTTCTTCCGCAACCACGGCCTTTTTTGCTAGAGAACTTCTTGTCTCTTTTAGCTTTGTCTTTCTTCTCTCTCCTTAGCACTCGGTCGGGACAATCATAATTGGAAGTGACCTTTCTTTTGGCAATTGTAGCATCTGTTGGCATCATCATCCTGATCACTTTCTTCTTTGGATTTGGAGTCCTTCTTTCTGGATGAAGATCCTTCAGCTTTTAGGTCTTTTGTCTTCTCAGTTGGCTTGTCCTCAGGTTTCTTCTGGTACCTGTGATTCCTGTAATAGTTTTTGTATTTTCCATATCGACTATTAAGTCTTTCAAACCTCCTTGCCATCCGGTCTTTAGCTTATCCTCAAGCTCATCCCGATTCTTAGCAAGGAGTTCTCGAACTCTCTAGTTTTTACGTGTTTTATCCTTGGCCTTAAAAGCCACATTCTTACTAGATGATGAATCATCTTTCTTTGTCGACCTTTTTAGATTTCTTATCAATTACAAACTCATAGGCTTTCAAATTTCGAGAAAGACTTGTTGATATGGCATTGAATTAATGTTTTTGGTGTTTTAAATCACCACAGTATGTATATCCCATTTCTTAGAAAGACCTCTAAGAATTTTCAATGCAACTTCTCTCTGTGGATATTTCTTTCCAAGTGCATTTAGATAATTCATAATGCTAGTGAATCTGACTTCCAATTTGTCTATAGATTCACCTTCATCCATTCAAAACTATCAAACTTTCCAATTGCAACCCAAAGTTTGTTTTCTTTGATATGATCGTGCCTTGGCACATTACAACTAGTGTATCCCAAATTTCTTTTGCGATTATTAAATTGAGATCATTCCCATCACACCATCATCAATTGTCTTTGTATAGTGTGTCTTTAGCAATATAGTCTAGATTGACTAACTTCCTCTCCTCGAGTCGGTTGGTCATCGGACTTAGGAAACTTCTGCTGCAGGATCGTTTCTCTCGGTTTACATTTCTCTGGGATTCACCACGATGAAATTGGAATGGCCCTTCAGAGACCACTCTCCACATCGTTCATGTTTAGAATCTGAGATGAGCACGCATTCTCGGTCTCCCATAAATCATAGTTCTCTCTTGAGAACATGGGAAGTTTCTTAGAAGACATTTTATCCGAGTCTTTTAAGAGTTCAAAGAAATAAGATCGATTCGGATAGACCACAAGTATTTTAGCAAAAAAAACTTTGGTCAACAAAGCAGTGGTCAAGTTGAACCCTTGCTCTAATACCACTTGTTGGTCCTGCAAAGCGAGTCTTACCGTGTATGGGGAATACGTGTTCATGATTTTAAAACTTTTTCTTTTCTTGAGGTCGGCTTGGGTCAGTTGTCCTCGATGATTTGGTCCCGAGAAGCACAAATCGCTCTGAGTCAAAGTCTCATCGAGACGATGATCTGGGCTACTTTCGGATACCTCGGATAATCCCAACCGAGTCCTCGTTTTGAGAGATCCCTGAGTTGCTTGGATCGATAATAACTAACTAATCAACCCTCGAAAGAGTAAGTTCGGTTTGGTAACTATCTGTTCTAGCTACTCGGATGTCTTGGAATGGTTGGCCCTTAGTTTATACTTTCGTTTTAAGCTTTTCTTTGAAAACCTTTCTTTAATGGAATAGTGATTAGGCTGTGATTCAATTATATGCAACTTTTCGTTGGATTGATTCCAACTAAAATATCGGTGAAAATATGCTTTCAAAACACAAGAATGCAATGTATAAATCAAGCAAAAAATGCAAGCAAAGAACACGAGAAATTATAGTGGTTCGAGACTCAAGCTCCTACTCCACTCTCCCGATCTCTTCGAGAAATTCACCAATCACTTCCTAAGGCTTTACGACTACCAATTGGTTTACTAACCTTTCTAATTTTGAGCTTTAAACTACCTCGTGGTTTACTAACTCAAAAACTCACACAAGCTTTCTCCTGTCTATCCAAGATAGATTACTCACTTCTTCTCTAGAGCTTTGTGGCTACCTCAATGTAGTTTACTAACTCTTTACAACTCAATCTCACCAACAATCACACTCAAACTACCTTCTGAAAGGGTTTGGGGTTTCTTGGTTGGTTTCCAACTAGAATGAGACATCCTTTACAATAAAGAACAATGCAAAGAAAGGCTAGGATATCTCGACTAAGCTTTGGATATATCTTATCAAGCTAGGCTTAGTGGAATGAGCTCTCTTCGATTTAAAGCACTTGGAAAATTCTTGGTTTTTTCGAAAGTGCTTCAACTTGCGATAATAAGTTTGAGCTCTTGAGTTGCTTTACAAATTTCTCGTAACCTTTCAATGTAGAAGGTCACAAGTATTTATAGGCATACACCAAGGTTACTCTTGAAAAACTATCCGTTGGAGAGATAAACCGTGAGTTTCCTCTTATGGTGTGTGAGGAACGGCTATATTTAGGGTTTGACACTCCCTAACACGTTTAAGCAATAGCCTTTTATGTAGCCGATCTTCACCTTTTACAGTCTGGAACTTAGTACTTCTGACATCTTTTTTCGGTGACTGTCCTTTGTCGATGTCGATAATGTCGATGATGTCTTCCTCTTTTTGACTTTTGTCTCCGGTTAAAGGTAGACAACTCAATCGGCTCTTTTTGTTACAATCTCGAAAGTGATATAACCTTAACAACACTTTGTCTTGAATTCCTTTTATGCGCATTTGAATGTCTTGGGCAATATCTATTTTTTTCTAAGGAATCGCGATCTTCTCGATGTGCATCCTTGGATAGATATTTTCGATTGCCTCGGAGCATTCGAGGTTTATCTTGAGCATTCAGTACCTTCTTTTGAGTCTTGATAATTCTTGTGCCTTGATCTTGATCTTCAATCTTAAGTCTTACATCTTGAGTCTTACGAGTCTTGAGGTCTTCTGGGTCTTGAGTCTTGAGGGTCTTGAGTCTTCTGAATATCTTGACCGATATCTTCGAGTCTTCATCTTTGAGTCTTGATTCCTCGATTTCATCTTCGAGTCTTGATATCTCGATTTCCTGCTCGAGTCTTGATATCTCGATTTCTCATCGAGTCTTGATTTCTCGATTTCATCTTTGAAACTTCAAAACTTCGATTTCATCTTTGAAACTTCGGTTTTCTTCGAAACTTCTTGAGTTCTTCGAATCTTGAGATCCTAACTTTGATCTATATCCATTGACTATACATTTTGCAGATAACATCCTGAATACTCTAAAAACTGAATCCTGACTCACCTATCAAGATTATCCTGAACATGTCATACTCAGGGGTTTTGGGATCTAATCAAAATCATATCTTTATTAAATTCATCTCCCAACAGTTTTTTAATGGAGTATTAATTTTTAATAGAAAACTACCAGTCATTTAAATTTAAAATAAATAAAATTCATTATGATATATTAATTTTTTTATTGATATTCTAAAAAAAATCAAAATTTACACTTAATTAATGAATATAACTAATTATTTATTTATATAATATTATTAATTATTTAAAAATCAAACTTAATTTTTTATCTTAATTAAAAACATATTTGATAATTATTGAAGATTTTTTTAATTTGAAATAAATTCAAGCATATAATTAATATTACATGAAAAATTTTGTATTAAGGTATATTAGTTGTGATGAACTATATTTTTTTTTTCTCTCTATAATTGCAGAACAATTTTTTTAATTAATATATAAATTAATATAATTAATGTTGATGTAAAAATTTAAATATTGGTTGCCAGATGTAATTGCGTACGATTCAAAATATTCCAATAATATAATTAAGTGATACTCCCTCCGCTCCAAACTTAACCTTACAGTTAGTGTGTGCTCGGGTTTAAAGAAAAAGTGATAAAGTGTTTGGGGTAGAAAGAATTGTTTATTAGTATTTTATGTGATAAAGTGATGAATAGTTGGGGGTAGAAAGAGTTGTTTATTAGTATTTTTTGTGATAAAGTGATAAATTGGGTATTTCCATTTAAGGGAACTATCAGTTATGTATGGGACGCCCGAAAAGGAAACTGTAAGGTTAAGTTTGGGACGGAGGGAGTATAATTTATTATTTATATTATTTTATTAATTATTTAATGTTATTTGATTTAATTTTAATATTAATTCGAAAACATTCGATAATTATGAAAGATTTTTCTCTACTTGAATATATCCATATTTGCAATTTTTAATGTTACACGAAAATTCCTCCAATTTGATTACTACGCTATATCATTCATGATGAACTAATACTTTCTTTTCAGCTATAACTACAAAAGAAATATTGATATAAAAATTGCAAATATTATTTCTAAATTTATTTGCAGAATTGTAGATGAATATTAATTTGATTCTTTTATATATATAAATTTAATAATATTTAATGTCTAATTAATGATAATTGATAATAAATTAATAATCAAATATACAAAGTCAAACTACACTTAATTAGATCAATATTTCTTTATGAAAAATATGTAACGACTAATTGATATTAATTTCTCGGTCAAATTTATCTAAATATTTTAGTTTATGTACGCATGTCAAAATATTCGTAAATGTAAATAATCTGATATTAAATAAAGAAATGATTTTTTTTCTTAATAAGGTATTTAAACCTACAAATTAAGAGAAACAATTAATTAGATATTTAATTATATATTTATATATATTATATTATCATGTTTGGTTATTTTAATATTTTTTTTAATTGTAAAGTATCGATCATTTAAATTTTAAAAGCTAAAATTCATTATGATATTTTTAATATTTTGTTGTTATTCTAAAAAAATCGAAGTTTATACTTAATTAATTGATATAATTGATTATTTATTATATAATTTTATTAATTATTTAAAATTATCTGACTTATTTTTTTATCTTAATTAAAAAAATATTCGATGATTACTGAAGATTTTTTGAATTTGAAAAAAAATTGTGTTTATAATTAATGTTACAGGAAAATTTTGTATTAAGCTATATTAGTTGTAATGAACTATATATATATATATATATTATCTTTATAATTACAGAGAGATTTTTTTAATTGAATGTACAAATTTATATAATTAATGTTGATGTACAAATTTTAATATTGATTGTCAATGTACAATTAATAAATGTAATTGTGTTTGATTCAAAAAATTCTCATAATATAATTATTAAGTGAGATAATTTATTATTTATATTATTTTATTAATTATTTAAAGTTATTTGTTTTAATATTTAATCCTAATTCAAAAACATTAGATAATTATGAAAGATTTTTTTCTTCTTTAATATATCCATCTTTGCAATTTTTAATGTTACATGAAAATTCCTCCAACATAATTGTTAAGTTATCTCATTCATAATGAATTAATACTTTTTTTAGCTATACTTACGAAAGAAACTTTTAAATTGAACATATAAATTGGTATAATTAATGTTTATATAAAAATTGCAAAACTTATTTTTAATGTACAATTATTGTTAAGTTATCTCATTCATGATGAATTAATACTTTCTTTTTTGCTATAATTATGAAAGAATTTTGTAATTAAATATATAAATTGATGAATAGTTGGGGGTAGAAAGATTTATGATTTTGATTAGATCCCAAAACCCCTGAGTATGACATGTTCAGAATGATCTTGATAGTTGAGTCAGGATTCAGTGTTTAGAATATTCAGGATGTTATTTGCATAATGTATAGTCAGCAGATATAGTTCAGGATAATTCTTTGAAAACTCGGTAGGATCTTGAGTAAATCAAGACTCTTCGGAGAAGACTCGAAGACAACAATAAAAAACTACAAAGATTGAAGACCACGAAGACTCGAAGACCTCAAGACTCGAAGACTCAAGACACAAAAAGATCAAGAAGGAGAAACTAAAGATCAAGAATCTTCAAGGCACGGTAATTCTTGAAGAATCGGTGAGGTCTTGAATGCTTTCGAGATGAACTCGAATGTTCCGAGGCAATGAATATATCTATCTCCGCTGATCAATATCTTGAGAAGATCGCGATTCCTTAGAAAGTTAGATATCTGCCAAGACATTCAAATGCAGACAAAAGGAACTAAGTCAAAAGTGTTGTTAAGGTTATATCAAACTCAGAGTTTGTAACCTAAAAGAGCCGTTGAAGGTGTTTACCTTTAACTGGAGACAAAAGTCAAAAAGAGGAAAACAACACTATACCATCACGATTTGTCGATAAAGGATGTCTCTGAAAAAGGATGTCAGATGTACAAAAGTTCCAGACTGCAAAAAGTGAAGACCGGCTACATGAAAGGCTATTGCCTAGGAAATGTTAGGGAGTTTCAAACCCTAAATATAGCCGTTTCACACACCACAAGAGGGAACTCACGAAGCTGTCTCTCCAACGGATAGTTTTCAAGAGTGACCTTGGTGTATGCCTATAAATACTAGTGACCCTCTACATTGTAAGGTTATGGGAAATTTATACGCAACTTAAGAGCTCAAGCCTATTCTTGTAAAAGTTAAAAGCACTCAAAAAACTTAGAATTTCCCAAGTGCTTCAATATTGAAGAGAGCTCACTATACTAAGCCTAGCTTGATAAGAATTGTCCAAAGCTTAGTCGAGATATCCTAACCCTTTGCATTGTGCTTCATTGTAAAGGATATCTCATCCTAGTTGGAAACCAACCAAGAAACCCCAAACCCTTGTGAAGGTAGTTGGAGTGTGTTTGTTTGTTGGTGAAGTTTGTAAAGAGTTAGTAAACTACGCGGAGTAGTCGAAAACTCTAGAGAGAAGTTAGTAAGCTACGGGGTAGTCTAAAAGCTTGTGTGTGATTGAGTAAGTAAACTACTGAGGTAGTCGTAAAGCTCAAGGTCGGGTTGAGTAAGTAAAACCACGGAGTAGTCCGAAAAAACTCGAGGGGGCGAGTTGAGTAAGTAAACCACGAGGTAGTCGTAAAAGCTCGAGAACTTGATAGTGAATTTCTCCAAGAGTCGGAGAGAGTGGGCGTAGGAGCTTGAGTCTCGAACCACTATAATTGTTGTGTTCTTTATTGCTTTCCTTATCCGTGCTTACATTGCATTGACTTGATTTTGAAAAGATACTTTTCACCGATATTCGATTGGAATCAATCCAATCGAAGTTGCATAAGTGAATCACAACCTAATCACTATTTCCAAAGGGAAGGTTTTCGCAAAGCTTAAAGCAGTATAAACTAAGGGCCAACCATTCCGCTGGCCCGAGTAGCTTTAGAAACAGATAGTTACCAAACTGAATGTACTTTCTTACGAGGGTTCAATAAGTTAGTTATCGATCCAAGCAACTCAGGATCTCTCGACACTTCGGGACTCGGTTGGGATTATCGAGGTTTTAAAGCACTTCGGGATCACATCTCGATGAGACTTTGACTCGGAGCGATCTGTGGCTCGAGAACCGAATCTTGGGATTATCTTACCCAAAGTGACCTCGGTGAAAAAAAGTTTTAAAAACACCTAACACGTGTATTCCCCCCACACGCATGTAAGACTCGTTTGCACCGGGACCAACAAAGTGGTATCGGGAAAAGGTGGTTCAACTTGACCACTGGCCTTGTGTTGACCAAAGTTTTATTTTTCAAAAATACTTGTGGTCTATCTGAATGATCTTATTTTTGAAACCTTTTATTTTCAAGAGATCGAAAAAATGTCTTCTAAAAACTTCCCATGTTCTCGATTGGAGAACTATGACCTATGGAGATCCCCGAGAATGCAGGGCTCATCGTATTCCAAACATGAGCGTATGTGGAGAGTGGTCTCTCAAGGACCATTCCGGTTCTTTATAGTGAATCCCGAGGAATGAAGATGAGAGAATTGATCCTAGAGCAGAATTTCCTAAGTCCGATGACCAACTAACTCTGAGGAGAAAAGTTAGTCAATCTAGACTACATTGCAAAAAGACACACTATCTGAAGACAATTGATGATGGTGTGATGGGAATGATCTTTCAACGTAATCTGCTAAAGAGATTTGTGATACACTAGTGTTATGTGCGAGGCACGGATCATATAAAAAAAACAAACTTTCGGTGGCAATTGGAAAGTTTGACGGTTTTGAAAAATGGATGATGGTGAATCAATAGACAAAACCGAAGTCGATTCACTAGATCATGAATGATCTAAATGCACTTGGAAAGAAATACCCACAGAGAGAAGTTGCATTGAAAATTCTTAGAGGTCTATCTAAGAAATGGGATATTCATGCAAAGGGTGATTGAAAACACCAAGAATATTAACTCAATGCCTTACCAACAAGTCTTTCTCCGAAATGAAAGCCTATGAATTTGTAATTGATAAGAAATCCAAAAGGTGACAAAGAAAGATGATTCTTCATCGAGTAAGAATGTGGCCTTAAAAGCCAAAGATAAAACACAGAAACTAGAGAGTTCGAGAACCCTCATGCCAAAAAATCGGGATGAGCTTGAGGAAAAAGCTAGCACCGATGGCAAGAAGGTTTGATAGACTCAATAAATAGATTTGGAAAATACAAAAGCTATTACAGAACCACAGTGCCGAGAAGAAACCTAAGGACGGATCAACCGAGAAGAAGAAAGACCAAAATTTGAAGGATCTTCATCCAAAAAAAGGACTCCAAGTCCAAAGAAGGAAATGATCGGGATGATGATGCCAACAGATGCTATAACTCGGAAGAAAGGTCACTTCCGGTATGATTGTCGGTTTTGAGTGCTAAGGAGAGAAGAGAAGGCAAGCTATAAGAGACCGAAGTTCTCAAGCAAAAGGCCATGGTTGCGAGAAGAAGAATACTCGAGGAGGAATCTAGCTCTTGAGATGAGATATTCTCGATTAAAGTGAAAGTGATGACATATGTCCGATGGCCATTGAGGAGGTAAACTCTTCTTTCTTTTGTTGTTGCTCCTACACTAGCACAAGAGTTTTCTAGTTCCACCGAAAAAATGTCATTTTGACTGATGGATTCTTTTCGAGAATCTGATGAAGGACTATCTTTGTTTTCAAGGATCGCTAAATCGAACTCAAGAGCGTAATAAAAAACCGAAAGTGAAAATCTAAAATGGAAAGACTCTAGCAATATTGAAGTCACTTCTCAATTAATGGGAGCTCTTGATGAACTGGATGTTACGAAAGTACAACTCTCGAGAAAGAGAAGTTGATAATGTCCCCAATCGAAAAGCTAGAAAATCCAATGAAGAGATTGACCGTCGGAATCGAGTTCAATGACCTCTCGAGAAGCATAAAACTCTACAGAATGTGAGGATAGTCTGATGAAAAAAGTTAACTCTATTGAATAAAGCATCTAATGTAATAGATGAAATTCGAGTTACCAGAGATCTGTGACTATAAAATGCAGATTGGGATATATTCGAGGGGAACCTCACATGGTCATCTAAATGTCAAGTCAAGTAGCAAAAAAGACTATCTTTGTAAAACCAAATTACCTACACTTCAAACCGAAGAAATGCCCAAGGTTGTAGACAAGGGAAAAGGACCTATGGTCTCGGTAAAAGCCCGAATGATCAAGTTAAAAGCCCAAACCTCGGTGAAGGCAAGAAAACTGAAAAGTCGACTGAAAGTTTCGAGCAAGTACTTCAAAGCCTCGGGCTAAGAATGCAAACTGAAAGGCTCCACATGAACCATCGGAGGAATCCTCGGATAGAGAAACACTCAATGAGAGACATTCTCAATGAAGAGACCAAGTCCTCGGTATCTTTGAAAGACCCCGATTTTAGTACGCACAACCTGAACCTCACTTGCCTAAGGGTAAAGGTTATCCAACCCGAGTCATCAAAGATTTAGACCATTTTGCAAAAAAGCCTAAGCATCTGAGCGAAGGCTGAACCAAAGAAAGAACTCTAAGGCACTTGTTCATGCTAAAGCTAGCACATATATACGTCCAGCGCTAAGGCACCCGAGTAGTGGATGTATATGTTGATGTTTATGGAAGACAAATTAGCCACTCTAAAGTGATTAGAGTTGTCGAGATTTGGATTCGAAAAATCTGAATAACCTCTTGGGACCCTACACAAAATGGGTACCTAAAAAAATTGAAGCTGTTTTTTTCGGGAGGAAAATCGAGGCACTAAAGTGATGAAAGATCACATGGCAATCGATGAGTAGAGATGAAAAAAGCTCACGATGTATGGTATCTTGACAAATGGATGCTCAAGACATATAGACAGATTCAAGAAGATGCTTTCGATGACTATGTTGAACAAAAGAGGCCCACGGATCACTTTTGGAGATAACTCGAAGGACGGTGAAGGATATGGAACTTTGGAAATCGACTCGATTCATATCCATGGTGTTTCATATGTGTCTGGATTGAAGCATAACTTCTTTGTCAATTAGCCAATTCTGTGATAAAGGTTTTAATGTTGAGTTTTCCAAGAACTTATGCTTTGTGAAAGATGATACATCACGTAAAAAGTATTCTTGGCCGGTACAAGAAAAAAGGAATGTGTATCTTCTTCGATTGGAGTTCAACTCCTAAAGATACATGTTTAATTGCTAAAAAAGTTCCACAGATACCCGGTTGGTTATGGCATAAAAGAATGAATCACCTAAACTTCAAAACCACGAACAAGCTTGCAAGATTAGCTCTTGTGAGAGGGTTGCCTAATGAAGTGTTCGATGAGAACACATTTGTGATCTTGTGTCGAAAAGGAAAACAAGTCAAAGCATCATTTAAAAGCAAAGTAGAAGTTTCTACTGAGAGAATACTTCAGCTTTTGCATATGGATCTGTTTGGTCCTATAACACCTGTGAGCACTAATGGCAGGAAATACACATTGGTAGTAGTTGATGACTACTCAAGATATACTTGGGTCATATTCTTACTCGATGAAAGAGACTCGAGATAAAAGGCTGCCGAATTGCGAAAAGGCTCGATAATGAGAAAAATCTGAGTGTGGTCAAAATCAGATCTAACAAAGGAACTGAGTTTATAAATCATATCATTTTTTTATTATTGTGCAGCAAATGGAATTCTACATGAAACATCAGCTGCAAGGACCCCTCAACAAAATGGTGTTCTTTGAAAGAAGAAGAGAACTCTGAAAGAAAATTTGCAAGGACAATGATAAATTTGAAGGCGATATTCTAAAAGATTTTGGTGAGGTTGAGGTTGTCAACCTTTGCATGCTACTCTCGAGAATAGATCCATCTTTGACAAAAAAGTCAAGGCAAAACGCCTTATGAGCTTTGGAATGAAAGGAAGCCTCTTGTCTCTTTCTTTTTCGTGTGTTTGGTTACAAGTGTTTCATACACAATAATGGTAAAGATCGGTTGAAAACATTTGATAGTAAAGGCGATGAAGGAATATTCTTAGGATATTCTGAAGTTAGTAAAGCTTTCAAAGTTTACAACTGTAGGACTCTTATTGTGGAGGAAACACCTCATGTTATTTTTTGATGAATCTGTTTGTGTTCGGAAGAAAGCAGGAACATGATGCAAATGAAATGACAAAGAGGATCACCCATTAAGCTTCGAAGCGAAAGATAAATCATCCACTAAACTGAAAAGAAGAAATCGGTCATTATCTATGATTGGGTGACTTCGGACTCGAATAAAGAAGTTCGGGATGGAAATCGGGATGGTGAGACCCGGAAAAACCAACACTCCAAAAGGTGACCAATAACAGACACCGGTTTCGGACTTCAGTGCGTGATGCCAATGAAGATGTGGTCACAAATGAGGCAATTTACGAATCTATCAACCAAATGGGAACAAATGTCTCGACAATGTTACGGATAAATTTCCCTGAGGAAGATGATTCCTTTCTCTGTTTTTGTTGTTCCACGAGTTCTTGATTTAATCGAACCTAACATTTCAAATGTTGAGGATACCATTGAAGGGGAACATCAAGAAGGAAATGGTTAGATAGCCATCCTACAAAACCAGATTGTGGGTGATCTAACTGAAGGTGTTAAAACTAGAAGGTTCAATGGAGAGAATGCACTATTCTCTTTGCTTCTATCGGAGAAAAGAACCTCTTTTGAGATTGGTGAAGCTCTACAAGATTCTCATTTGGATTCTTGCCCGTACGCAAGATGAAATTTGAATCAATTCTCGAGGAATGAAGTATGGGAGCTAGTAGATAGACCGGAAAGGCACAATGTCATTGGAACCAAGTGGGTTTTCAAGAACAAAAGAGATGAAAACAACAACAATGTGAGAAACAAGGCAAAATTTAGTTGCACAAGGTTATTCCCAAGAAGGCTTTGGATTATGATGAAACCTTTGCTGTTGCAAGACTAAAGCCATCGATTGTTTCTTGCATATCTTTATACACATGAAGTTCACGATCTATCGGATGGATGTGAAAAGTGCATTTACGAGCAGGCGTGCTTAAAAAGAGGTTTATGTGGAACAACCTCCACGGTTTCAAAAGAATGACCAAGTTCTGGTTTGAAAGCGCTTTGTATGGTCTTAAGCAAGCACCCGGAGCATGGTATGATACTCTTTCTCGGTTTCTTCTTGACCATGGTTTTGTCATAGGAGAATCAAGGATAGAACTCTGTTCAGGGATAGAGGATGGGGAAGATATCTTACTAGTTCGGATATATGTTGATGACATCATTTTTGGATCTCCAAACCATCAATTTGTGTGAAAAGTTTTCAACATCGATGAAAGGCAAGTTTGAGATGTCAATGATGGGAGAGATGAATTTCTTTCTAGGACTTCAAGTGAAACAATCAAAGGAAGGAATATTCATCAACCGTGCAAAGTACACACGGAGATCCGATTGCCAAATATGGTGTACAAAATTGCAATACTGATTAAATTCCATGAATACTAACTATAAGATGGATCCCGGATTACGAAGGCAAATCAATAAGTCATACCGATTATAGAGGAATCATTGGATCATTGCTCTATCTCACGCAAGTAGGCGGATATAACATGTTGGGGAAATTTATAGTTTTGATAAAAGTTCGAAAACACATGTAATAGGACCAAATTCTAGACACATTAGTTGGTGATGTTTATATTCTTGATTATAGAATACCCGATTTGATAATTAATGTATAGAACAAGCCAATGTAATAGATAGGTCACATATTGAGGGGAACCTCAATATGTATGAAGTCGAATCTCAAGATCCAAAGAACGGTGATATCAAATGTGGCGAATCTTTAGAAGAAACGAAGATCGGATCGATCCGATCTAGTCGATATCTCAAATGAAGTCATGAAGCTCAAACTCGAATACTTGAAGATCGGATGACTTTCGAAGATCGCACCCGGAAGACCCCACGTCGGTGAGTCCGCTAGTTGAAGTTAAGTCAACCAAGACCAAAAGACTCCATCGGTGTGGATCGACGTCGATTCGATCGATCGAATCACGGTGACAGTGAAAAACCCGATGCTTCACCTAATCATACGACTATGATCACGGACAAGAAGAATGTCAATATTAGTTGGAAGAACAACATCAAAAGTCGCGTCTCAACCAATAAGAACAAAGACACGTATGATCGGAGCCGACAAGTAAGGGATTCGATCTTTGCTCTCTCTAACGGCTATAAAATACAAGTTCACGCTTTTCGGCCATGCCGTTCTCAAGACGCGTCACATCAATCTCGCAAACCTACCTAATATAGCACGAAATTCAAATTGCTCTCCAACGGCTCTTTGATTTCAAGGTCTATAAATATGGGATCACACTTGAGTGAAAAAACACGGAAACATCGAACAATCAAGAAGCTAAAGCAATTATCGATTTCAAGAAGAACACGATCAAGAAGATTATTTTATTAAGTGTTCATTCCATAAGTTCTTATACGAAATCTTTTCATCTAGCCGATAGGCTACCTTAAACACTAGAAAAAGATTTCATAGTTGGAACCAAAAACAATCTTATCCAAACCCAAAGTTAGGTTAAGTTGTTTAGCAAGATTTCGAACTAGGGTTTCTAGTTAGATTTACGGGATCGGTTGAGTGAGAACTCCTTAAATATCCGCTTGCGATTGTCTTGTGTTGGACTAACACACAAAAAACTAAGTCCAAATGGTTAAGTTGGTGCCCCTTGTGATAGGGAAGAGTGGGCGTGGGGATAGTTTGTCGAACCACTATAAATCTTATTATTGCCTTTCTTTGCTTTGATTAATCGTCCACACTATTGTACACAACCTTTAAAAGCGCATACATATTCGAAGTTGAGATCGATTAGCACCAAGCTTACGATCGATCAAAACTTGACATTTACGTCAAACCCGGTTAAAACACTAACCTTGGAATCGATTTACAAAAACTGTTTTTTCACGGGTAAAACTTAAGCTTCCGCGACACATCAGTTAAACCGATAGTTACCTGACCGGCCTTGAGATTAGTAGTAGTTTATCGATCTAAACCGATTCACTCTTTTCTGATCGAAGCTAACTTGCCCTCACACCCCGATCTGCACAAAAGTTTTTCGAAGTCTATTCACCCTCCCTCTGACTTACCCCTCACAAAACTCCGTTCGGGACCTACAAGTGGTATCAAAGCGGTTGGTTCTACGGACCATCACTGACTACATGTATCATCGATTCTTGAGGAAGAATCTTTGTGGTCGATCCCAATTGTTCTTGAAAAACCTTCTTAAAACTCATTCATTTTCCAAAAACACTCGGCATGGATAACACCTCGGTATGTATCATGATCTGCCCGAAGTTCTCAATCGATGAGTATGCAGTTTGGGCCATATATATGTCCAACCATCTAGGCTCGATTAATGGCGGAATGATGGAAGTCATCGAAAGAGGACCCATCATTATATATTACGACAACCCCTGCGGTTGGAGGAGATCCGAACTTTTGCCCCGGAAGTCTCGTGCGAAAAAAGCCCACCTTGATGGATCACGAGAGAAAGGAAATCGCATACTCTAGATACTATCGCAAAGGCATATCATCATGAAAAAACAATGGATAAGGTCACCAAGGAAAGATTAAGTATCTCAAAATCGCGAAAGCAATGTGGGATACTCTAAATTTGAAATATATCGAGGGAAATGACTAGATAAAAGACAAAAGACCGTCGCGCAAGCGAGGCGGTGAAGTTCGAAAAATTGAAGATCTTTGCCCAACGAAACCATCAACGAACTCGATGGAAGAATTACAATGTCAATAAACAAGCTTCGAGAACTTGGTAGAGATGTCGATAAAGATATCAACTACAAAATATTAAGGTCTCTCACCAAGAAATGGGATATGAAGGTCCGCGGTAATCAAGGATTGCCAAGACATTTCAAAAATGAAGCCAAGTAAACTTGTTCTTGAGCCTTAAAAGCTCACGAGTTCGATTTGATTGAGAGAGGACAAGCGGATGAAGATGAGGTGCCAGCCGAAGCCTCAACTTCTAAAATCGATTGCCTTTAAGGCAACCCGGCCCAGCGATTGAAGACCAATGAACCCATTGGAAACATCATGAGTCGAGTAACGGATCGCTCGCTCCTTACCGGGAAAACTAGAGAAATCAAATACTCAACTGGTAAGTATCGAAGATTCTATAAAGATTATCAACATAGCCGAGGAAAAGATAGGAGATCGACAACAAATCTCCGAAAGAACTGCATCGATGATCGAGAGATCCAAAGATGAAAGGAAAAGATATAATCTAAATGATGAAAGAAGAGATAACCAATCGCATGAAGAAGCTCAAACTACTATCGGCAGAAAAAGTCACCGATAGATCATCTGAATGAGTGATTCACCCGAAGAAAAGGTTCCCGTGGATCGAGGCGTGCTTCAATTGTGAGAAGCTCACTCACTTCTGCAGACGCCTGCACGGACGCCAAGAGAAAGGGAAGAAAAAGAGGAACGAAGAGAACAGCAAATCAGGGGAGACGAGAAAAGCCATGGTTGATGACACGTCAGAATTGACGACTAAATATCCGCCCTCTCGAGGACTCTGGATACCTCTCTGAGAAGATTTGCAATACGATCGCAATCTTTGTTGACTTCTATGGAAATGAAGATCGATATTCTCTTCTCGGCGATGATGAGATCACTTTGATGGCCGAGGAGGACCAATCGAGGTAACCTCCAAACTGCTTTGTTAACTTTACACACCGCTATCATTAGCACACCCTCTTTGGGGAGATTGACCTGCAGCTTCTATTCGAAAAGCAATTGCTTGAGGATCTCTCCAATGCAGTAGACACTTATGCTATAGTGGAAGCTGAAAATGACAAGTTGAGGACCAGAAATAATCAGCTTGCTAAATAAAATGGTCTCAGTAAAGCCTCTAAACTTAGATCACCGAAATCGCTTTCGGAAACCGAGGAATTTAAAATTCTCGAAGTTAAAGCTTCGATCAGGAGAAGCGGATCAAAGATCACCGGCAATTAACAAACGACAAGTCGATGACTTCAAAATCCTATGAAGCAAAATTCGATGAGCTATTCCAAAAGCATGAAAGTCTAAAATCATCTGAGGATAATCTGCGTAAGAAAATAGAGGTTTTTACAAAATCATCTAAAACCGTTCAAAACATGAACACCTATTTTCGAACAACGATTAACAAGAAGGGACTTGGGTATGAGAACCCTTCCACATCCTCAAAAGCCCCGGCTGATTCATCTCAAAAAGGTGTAATCAGACGAGTTTTTGACAAAGATACACCAAAAGCCAAACATGTATCTAATAAAGGAAAAAGACCGGTTGAAGCGGTGTAAAGGCGGTGCCTAACCGTAAGAAGAAACGAAATGGACCCCAACTGGTAAAGCATCAGCCGAGGAATCAACAGAAGAACCCAGTTCTTCTGAAGAAACCTCAACCTAATCAACAGATCAGGAATCAGAAAAGACAACCTGTAAAAGGGAAGTCTAATCTGAGACCCAATCAAGGTCAGCTGCCGAATAAGCATGCTTCAGGTAAACTGCAAAAACCACCTATGCCAAAAAGATATGAATCTTTTGATGGTAGCGATCGTACCTACCCCTATAATCGTAAATCTAGGGTCAACCGCACGAGAACCACCTTTGGATGAAAAAGAAGACAAACGAAAAGATAAATCCCAAGTCTTCTAAGTCACCCAAGGTTCACACTAATAATCATACTAATCAGAAAGCATATAAAGAGATGTATGATTATGTTGATAAGTATGGGAGACAAATCAGACCTTCTGATCTAACTAATCTCAATAGAAGTGCTTTCTGTTTGTATGGATCCCCAAAAACTAAACCCTAACCCCTCGGGGACCCGATCAAAAAGGGTACCTAAAAAGCTGATTTGGGCTGCGGGATCGCGTGGTCCGGCCAACAAAGGAGGTGTGCAAGCAACTATCTGGTACATCGATAGTGGATGCTCAAGGCACATGACTGGAAGCAAACATCTCCTCAGCTCTTACATAGAACATAAAGGCCCGCGTGTACTCTTCGGTGATGATAACTTTGGCTACACCAAAGGATTGGAACCTTAGAGAATGATGATGTACAAATGGCGGACTCGTATGTCGAAGGTCTGAAGCACAACCTATTATCGATTTCACAATTAATGCGACAACGGATTGATGTTGAGTTCTCGTGACGAATGCACTATCAAGAATCGAGCCACTCAACAGATTTTGCTAACTGGTTCGAGGAAAGGGACGATTTACAAATGATTGGAGCGATTGCCCAAGAAATGCATGTCGATTGTCAAGAGTTCCAAAAGTAGCGGTGGCTCTCGCACAAAAGAATGAGCCATCTGAACTTTAAAACTCTTAATAAGATAACAAGGATGTCTTTAGTGGAAGGACTCCCGAATGAAGTATTTTCAAAGGATCAGACATGTACTGCATGTCAGAAGGGAAAATAGGTCAAAGCTTCATTCAAAGGAATTTCTGGACCGGCATCCAAAATCTGCGGCACTTCATATGGATCTATTCGGACCCGGTTACACGGTCGATCTCAACGGACGAAATATACTCTGTAATCGTGGATGACTATTCCAAGTTTACAGGTTATATTCTTACATAAGAAGAATGAGGCGACAACGAAGATACCCGAAATCAAGCTAAAAGATTACAAAATGAGAAGGTGTCGGTGTAGTAAAAATCGGATCGATATAAAGGTACATAATTTACGAACTCTTTTATTACTAATTTTTTGCTCTAAGTTTGGTATCTGACATGAAACATCAGTTTTGCAAAGGGCGCCACAACAGAATGGAGTAGCGAATCCGGAGAACAGAACTCTCAAAAGAAGGCGCTTTCGCACGATGTTAGGCTGAACATGCAATACCAAGCCGTTTCTGGGTAGAAGCAATCAACACTGCATGTCATACTCAGAACAGATGTCTTCTAACTAAGGCTCACTGCAAAACACCCTATGAACTGTGGAAGGGCAGAAAACCTCGTGTTTCTTACTTCCATTTTTTGGGGTGTAAGTGCTTCATACACAACAATGGGAAGAGTCATTGAAGACTTTTGAGGCCAAGTCGGATGAGGGTATATTCTTAGGATATTCCTCATCCAGCAAAAGGCTTTCGGGGTTTACAACGAATTTAACCCTACTTGTGGAAGAAACACCCCATGTAGTCTTTGATGAAGCATCTTACGAACAAGAGAAATCATCTCGTAACAAGATGTACCGATCAACCAAGATGCGATGCTCGAGAAAATGGATCACCTAACGATCAAGGAAAAAGAATCGAGAAAACGATAATGTTATACATTCCAGGATCTAGGTGATTCACGGATCATTCGGATCCTAAGGTATGCAAAAACTGTCGATGAAAAGTTCGTCTGGTGAGGCGATAATCAATCGAACCATCCGGTTCGGGGGAACACTGAAGTTCCGCGAACGACATCGACACATGATGAGTCCAACATCACCGAGACATGTTCTTATCAAGTGGATCATAATTACGCACCACTCCTCCCAAAGTAATAAACCTTTATCGAAATGGATGATGTTCTCCAAACCGATGCAAATCGAGCGAAGGACTGGATAACCACCATCCAACCGATCGATCATTTGGAGACCCATCTCGATAAAGTTAAAACTAGACATCAGATGGTGAAAGTACCATGTATTCTTTGTTATTTGTGTATGAAGGAACCAACAACAATAGAGCTCTACAAGACGCTTAGTTTGGATTCTAGCCATGCGAGGAGGAGTTGGAACAGTTCGAGAGAAATCAAGTTTGGGAACCGGTAGACCGGACCAAATCATCAAGACGTAATTGTACGAAGTGGGTTTTCAAGAACAAGAGATGAGAAAAATGTCATCACGAAAATAAGGCAAGACTAGTTGCTAAGGGGTATTCACAATCGGAAGGAATTGATTATGATGAGACCTTTGCACCGGTCGCTCGTCTAAAGCCATTCGTTTGTTTTAAGCATATGCTTCCCACCGAGAGGGTTCACTTGTGTATCGGATGGACGAAAAAGAGTGCATTTTTAAGCGGGGTACTAGCAGAGGAAGTTTATGTCGAACAACCTCCGTGCTTGAAAAAGAACAACCAAGTGTACCGATTTAAGAAAAGCTCTTTATGGCACGAAACAAGCTCCTCGAGCTTGGTATGATACACTCTCTCGGAGTTCTTGATCGACGATGGGTTCACTAAAGGAACGATGGAATGAAACCTTATTGAGAATAGAAGATGGAGAAGATATTACGATGGTTCGGATCTCGTGGGCGACATCATCTTCGGATCTCCTAACAAGAGTCTATGTGAAAGATTCACAAAATTGATGCAAGGAAGTTCGAGATATCCATGATGGGTCGATGAATTACTTCTACGGGTCTCGGGTGAAGCAAAAGTCTAAGGGATATTCATCTCATGAAGCAAAGTACACTAGGAATTTATTGGCTAAGTTTGGAGTTCAAAATTGTAAGGAAGCCAAAATTCCTATGATGACCGGATTCAAGATGGATCGGATGAGGATGGTCGAAAAACAAATCGAAAAGAATATAGGGCTCTCTCATTGGATCTCTACTATACCGATTTATGACGCACCGGACATCACCTTTGTAGTAGGTGTATGTGCGGTTTTCGAGCAAATCGATGCAAAAGCCACCTAGAAGCCGACTAAGCGGATTCTTAAGTATCTGAAGGGGACAGTAAATCTTGGTTTATTTTACCCATCAGATGATAATCTAGAGCTTAGTGGGTATTCTGGATTCTGATTATGGAGGTTGCAAGATTGACGGAAGTCAACATCGAGAACATGTCGGTTCTTAGGAAGTAAAAAGCCCGATCTCGTGTGGTTTTCAAAAAAGCGGAACATCGATTCGCGACATCTACTACTTGAAGCGAGAATATATGGCCGCAGAAGCTGCGAGTTGCTCCCAACATTGCTTTCTGCTTAATCGGCGGTGAGGATTATAACATTGTAGCTAAGAATGTACCTATATTCCAGCGGTGATAATAATCTTGTGCAATCACTCGAAATCTGTTCTACATACAAGATGCAAGCATGTGGATGTCAGACACCATTTTATAAGGGATCATGTTGAAAAGAAGAATATCATAATGGAAAAGATTCACACTGATTTACAGAAAGCTGATATTCTAACCAAGCCACTAGCTGAGATGAGATTTAGAGAATTGTGCAATGAGCTAGGGCTTCTGGATCTTGGAGAAAAAGCACCTAAAATGCTTGATGGATTGTTCTCCAGAACCAGCTGGTTAAGAGACTAACCAGGTTGAAAGGAATCAGTTGAGTTTGGTATCTCAACTGATCAGAAGATCAGTCAAGGAACTGATATGAGAAATCGATCAGATTTACAAGATTATCAGGTTAAAGGAACTGATCAGACTTAAGGTTTATCAGATTAAAGGAAACGCTCATTTTAAAAGGGATATCTGATTAAATCAGTTGGGTTATTTTACATCTTTGTAAGTCGATTTAGTTGATATTCAACAAGCAAGATTCACAGATTAAAGCCTACAATCGCATAAGAAAGGCGGAGAATTTACACAACAATGGAATAATAGAAATTTTCATTGATAAAGACCCAAAGGTCGATTACATTACAAGTTACAAGTACAAAAGGACCCGGAGGTCGAGACATAAGTCATAACCGAAAACCCTAAACCTATAACCCTAAACCCTCATCCAAACCCAAGAAGAGCAGGGGAGAGAGATATTTTAAATCTGATGCTCTCATTTTCCCCCACTTAACAAGGGTTAGAGAGGCTTTGAAATAATCCTAAAGGCGCTAGCTGAAAATTAAAACCAATTGGAGCGAGAGCGCCTTCATAGGATTTCTAAGCCGAGCCCTTAGACACGAAGTCAATGGACTCTCCAAATTGTTAAATGGAGCCTGACAAGTGCCAAGAAGTTGGTTCAAAGACCTTATGGGCACATGTGCTGCATGTAAAAAGTGAGCTTAATATACGAAGATCAGCTATTGTCTGATCAAGACCGTATATCAAACTCATGTTTTATATCAGACTGAGTCTGTTGATGCTGGTTACGTCATAACGATAGACACACAAGGTGCATACGGTTAGGAGAAGTGTCTTCTCAGTTGCGACAGCAGATCCGCCGCCATGGTGGTAGAGAAGCTTTGCAACAATCGTATGTGAAATCTTTGATGACGACGAAAAAAAAAGGATAAGGGGCCTTAGGGGGTTGATTTGAGAAGTCAAATCATTGAAAAAAAGAGGTAAAGGTGTTTCTTGGTTTTCACCCAGGAAATAAGGGTTCACCAGAATGCATGATTTTACAAAGAAGATAAGTATGGTGAATGGGTTATGTTGTGTAAAACATTGGTCCAATTTATAGAGGCCAAGCAAGGGTGCAAATGCAAATTTGATTTCAAAAAGCCTTTTAGAGAAATTTGCATCACAAGGACAGCGTGTAGAAATCACGCGACTGATAATTGGAGAAATTTACGGCGGATTGACATATCAAGATTTACAGACAATAATTACGCATGTCAAATCACGCCAACTTAGGGAATAGAGACTACTATTCTAGACTAAGTTTTGGCGGTAACACTTATCCCAAGAATTGGATTGACTTGAGAAGAATCGACAGGTCAACCAAACTCGATATATCTGGCCCGATCGACGATAAGGAAGATCAGTTGAACTTGAAACCTCAACAAATCAGATATATCAGTCTATGGGAAAACAGGAATATCAGTTGAAGGGGGAACTTCAACTGATCGAGGAGGATCAGAAGGGAAATCAGACGCAAAATGAAACAGATCAGTTGAAAAGAACAGTTGGGAAATTATAAGGCTTAGGCAGAAAACTAAGATCAACAAGTGAGATCAACCTACGAGTGGTATTGACTGATTACTATATCAGTCAACCAGATACGCCTTTCTTTTCCCTTGTTATTTGCTTATTTATCGGATCTTATCTGTTTTATTTACCTTACTGTACGCATTACCTGTGTGACGTATTCCCTGCAAATCATTTAATGCGGACGTGGGGTACATGTATTAATTGCTACAAAATGATCTTTTAAATCCAAAAGGTTTTAAATGACGATCTTTTCCATCCGTTCGATCAAAATCGCTAAATCTGGATCGTTTAATTTCAAACGGTTGATCTTCCAACTTTTGTCGGTTTCCCTCTTCATCTTTATAAGGTTCATCAGAGTTTTCCAATTCACAAACTTGCGATTTATTTTCTGAAAACTCTCCAGATTACTTCTCTGCGATTCAAAGTGCTTTTACTTAAGTTTCAAATTCACAGAATCTGGTAATTACTGATTATTTGATGAATTTGTTTTTAAAAACCTTTGATCTTAAAGATCTTTTCAATCGATGATATCCTGTATTATGCTTTATTGTTTCTTAGTTTCCGCTTGTGTGATATTCTTTGTATTAATGCATAATTTTTAACCGAATCTATCTTATCTGTAGATGATCACTCACGGTATGGGTAAAATAATGTGCAATTATGCGGAACTGACAATAAGGATTGTCGAGGACAAGTTCGCATAAATTTGGGGTTACAAAGGATCCTAATCAATGGAAGTAGAGAAAAACCTAAGAAGGCGGGACTTGAGAAATATTGTCTTTGCTCACTTTTGCAATCCGGTGATCTTAATATAAAGCCCTCGAATTCTTAAGGAATTTAAGGGTGGATCTGAGATGCTCGGAGAAGAACTACTTTCGGCGATCCAACGGAGAAGAAATCAGACTGACGAATGAAGATATAACACGTCTGTTCGGCCTACCAAAAAGGACGAATCTCGCCTGCTCACTACAGGGAGAATCAAGATGAGTTGATCAGAAACGAGCTCATGCGAGAGGCCGACAAACATCATACTTCAGGCTTTGTCAGGCCAATGCTCAAGAGGAAATATCGATTGTTGTTTGACATATTGTCAAAAACAATTATGGGTATTACATTCAGCCCAGATGCTCTTACATCCATCAAACTGTACAGCATGGCTGCAATAATTGATGAAGCCAAGAACATCAATTGGCATGGGTTTCTAAAGGCCATTCTACTCCAAGAACATGATAAATTTGGAGTTGATGAGTGGAGGCAGGTATATCTGAAGAAGAGGATCAGCAATCTCAACAAGGTTGCGGTTATCCTCTGATAAAATGCCAAAGGCGAATGGGAATGAATGGATTTGAGTCCTACAAGGCATTCCTCTCCACCACTCTAATGCCATATTTGGGCCGCAGGGCGATGATATCTTGCCAACCCTCAAAATCGAAGAAAGGAGAAAAAGCAAAGAAAAGCAACTTATCTACACCAGATCTTTGGGCGAATCGGCTCAGCCGGTAGAGCCCCAAGGCCCAAAGGATGCCCCCGGAAAAAAAGAAAACCGTGAAGGCCCGGGAAGAGGTCAAGAAGAAGCAAAACCTCCATAACTTCGATGCTTAGAAGATGAGTCGATGAAGAAGGAGCACGAGCGGTCTGTTGCACCACAAAAAATGGTGAAGCATCAGGCAGGCGGGAGCTTCAAAGAGAGCCGCCTTGAGATCATTACAAGCTCGAGCGAACGATCTCGCTTCTCCTCCAGCTCCAAATTTGTTTCACCACTCAGACCCAATGGTCACGAAAGCATGTTTCTCCTTCTCCCACCCTTGCCAACACGAAACTACATCGGTTCCAGAACCCGACCTGTTGTGGGGCCAGGACTTGCCTCCACAATGAGAACCTCTGCAGTCGAGCCCAATCGACAACTTCCGCCCACTCAAGCACCACGAGAACCCTCCACATCTCATCAACCTCGAGGCGAAAGGCATAATTCTGATCTAGATCATCAAAGACCATCCGCAGGGAAAATGGTCGACCGAAATCGAACGACAAATTGATGAGAAGATCCGTAATCGATGCGCCCATCCCGCTATTAGAGAAGAAGTTATGGAGATCCTCACCGAGAGATCTCGATTAAAAAGCTTCTCGATTTTATAATGATTATTGAACAGATGGGGCGGTCTTGATGAGTTTCGCGATTTTGATTTCGATATGAAAATCTGCTAAAGTAGGATCACCACCGAGTGATAACTACTTGAATCTGTCAAAGCTCGATCCACAGGGAAGGGGGTTGACCGAACAAGGCGAATCAGGAGATCGCTCAAGAAGCTCCTCACGCAGACGCTATAAATGAAGGATATCTGAAGTCAGCTGATGATAGTGGAACTGTCTTTAGTTCATGACCAACCAATGGAGGCACAAACAAAACGAAACCGATCAAGGACGAATACCATTCCTACATCTCACATCACCACGATCAACTTCGTGAGATCGATCATGTTTCAAAGATCTCCGAAGAAGAAATTGAGGGAATTATAACATCGAGGCAGATCGCCTCAAAGAAATATCGATCAAAGCGAATTGCTATTTCCCCAGATTGCAATGTGATCAAAGATCGGTTCTTCACAAAACTGCCGACCACCGATGATCGCCGATCTTATAAAATCATGGATGACAATGTTTATCTGTGGATCAACAACAAGTTTTTTTCGATGCTCACTAAAAGCTTCGATTTGACAGAAGACACGCTGGAAAACGATCTTTACACTTTTCTCGCCGCGAATCTGCCAAGATCGAAATGATCAAGGTTCAACTTAAATCGCTCAGATCCAGGCTTATCTCGCAGATCTCAACAGGCAATATCGGCCAGATCCCTAACTTCCCACTCACGTACTTTTTGATCAAACCAAAAAGGGAAGGACGGACCGAGAAACCAACCGACATGATCGTAACAAACAAAAGATCTAATTCGCATCATAAGCCTATGGACAAAGACTAGACCATCCGGATCTCTTTTGCTAACGAAGTCTCTAAAAAAGATTGAAAAAATCAAAGGCAAGAAAGGTAGGCTGCTTTGCGGGTGCAGGACATCACAAAAGGTAGAAGCAAGCGAAAGCCGGACACCACAAAAGGTAGGCTGCTGGGGGCCGGACATCACAACCTCACTAGACTACTCAGACTAAAATAGTCACAAGAAGCACAAATAGCAACAGACATGAAGCCGATAAAGAATCGGCGAAAATCGGCCCAAAGAGCTGATTGTCAAGAGACCGTAAAAAGCGAAAAAAGAAAGAAAGGGCGTAAAAATTGGCGTAGAGATAAGGTCCAAAGAAAAGATTCAGACGAAAAGCGAAGAAAGGAAAGGCCGGAAAAATCAGCATTTGAACCTCGGTACCAAAGAAGAGTTGATGAGATTATTCAAAAAAACTACACATGCTAAGAGGTTTGAGGAATGGAACAAGATCAGAAGTGAATGGCTTCTGGATGCTTTTGTCCTCAATCTTGTTCCACAAGAAGAATCTCCAGATGATGAATTCCTCAACTGGTTAGAAAATAAATATCCAGTTTTTACGGTATCTGGAAAATGAGGCCAAACTTATCAATGTAAAAATATCTAGCCAAGAGTATGATCTGTTGATTACTCGAAAGAAGGCGGATGGCTCATTTAATGATGGCATTTCAGAGGTTCTATTTTGACATCCCGAGCAAAAAACGCACATAACCGATCCTCGGCAGACCAATGATGTCAAATGGAAACTATATCGATTTTCAACGTGCCTCAAGATCAAAGAGATGCCGAAGGATACAAGCCTAAAGAGTGAAGAATCGTAAGACTTCTCGAGGATCACTGTTTTTTTAAATTCAAACTTTTTCGATGTAACATGTAATCCACATATCTAATGAGAAAAGTTTATTTTAATCCTAAGACAAAATCTCATTGTCTTCGATTATGTGCTCTTTATTGTTCTATATTTATCAAGCGTGTTTGGTTTCTCAAGTGTTTTGGTTTTATCAAAAAAAATTGTTGGGAAATTTATAGTTTTGATAAAAGTTCGAAAAAACACATGTAATAGGACCGATCGGACCTATTAGTTGGTGATGTTTATATTATTGATTATAGAATACCGATTGATAATTAATGTATAGAACAACCGATGTAATAGATAGGTCACATATTGAGGGGAACCTCAATATGTATGAGTCGATCTGAAGATCCAAAGAAATTTGATATCCCGACGGGGCGAATCTTTAGAGAGAAGAAACGAAGATCGGATCGATCCGATCTAGTCGATATCTCAAATTTGAAGTCATGAAGCTCAAACTCGAATACTTGAAGATCGGATGACTTTTCGAAGATCGGACCCGGAAGACCTACATCGGTAGTCCTGCGCTAGTTGAAGCTAAGTCAACTTTTTTGACCAAAAAGACTCCATCGTAGATCGATCGATTCGTGATCGATCGGTGACCGACGGTGGCGATGCTTCACCTAATCATACGACTATGATCCGACAAGAAGAATGTCAACATTAGTTGGAAGAGCAACATGAAAAAGTCGTCTGTTCAACCAATAAGAACAAGACACGTATGATCGGGCCCGAAACAAGTAAGGGATTCGATCTTTGCTCTCTAACGGCTTATAAAATACAAGTTCACGCTTTTCGGCCATGCCGTTCTCAAGACGCGTCACATCAATCCCGCAAACTACCTAATATAACTGAAATTCAAATTGCTCTCCAACGGCTCTTTGATTTCAAGGTCTATAAATATGGGATCACACTTGGTGAAAACAAAACACACCTTGAACAATCAAGAAGCTAAAGCAATTATCGATTTCCATACGAAGAACACGATCAAGAAGATTATTTTATTAAGTGTTCATTCCATAAGTTCTTAGCACGTAAATCTTTTCATCTAGGCGATAGGCTACCTTAAACACTAGAAAAGATTTCATAGTTGGAACCAAAACAATCTTATCCAAACCCAAAGTTAGGTTAAGTTGTTTAGCAAGATTTTTTTGACTAGGGTTTCTAGTTACGATTTACGGGATCGGTTGAGTGAGAACTCCTTAAATATCTGTCGATTGTCTTGTGTTGGACTAACACATAAAACTAAGTCCGGGTTGGTTAAGTTGGTGCCCCTTGTGATAGGGAAGAGTGGACGTGGGGCTGGTTTGTCCAACCACTATAAATCTTGTTGCCCTTCTTGCTTTGATTAACATCCACACTATTGCACACAACCTTTAAAGCGCATACATATTCGAAGTTGAGATCATTTAGCACCAAGCTTCGATCGATCAAGCTGACATTTCATCAAACCGGTTAAAACACTAACTTTGGAATCGATTTACAAAAACTGGTTTTTCGGGTAAAACTTAAGCTTCAAGACACATCGCTTAAACCCGATAGTTACTGAATCGATCATCCTTCAGCGATTAGTAAGTGGTTATCGATCAAATGATTCACTCAAGACTCTGATCAAAGCTAACCCTCACACCGATCTGCACAAAAAGTTTTTCGAAGTCTATTCACCCCTCCCTAGACCTTACGCCCTCACAAACCCGTTAGGGACCTACATAACATTTGCCGGTTGGGATATGTGCAAGATACCAAGCTAATCTAAAGGCTAGTCACATGGATCTTTGCAAAAGACATCAAATATCTTAAGGGCCACGGTGAATAGAGGATTATGGTATCCAAATGATGATAACCTAGAGTTAAGTGGTTACTCGGATCTTTGATTATGGAGGATCTGAAATTGACAGAAGTCCACGTCGGGAACTTGTCAATTTCTAGGAAGTCGATATCTTGGTTTTCGAAGAAAGCAGGACCTCGGAGCAACAAGTACTCTTCGGTTAATATATGGCTCTGAAGTCAGCGTACCTGCATTCTTTAGCTCGCATACAACAATTGAGGGATTATAAAGTTGTAGCCAATGAAGTACCAATATTTTGTGACAATAATAGTGCCATTTCTATTTCACAAAACCCGGTATTGCACACGCAGATGCAAGCATGTGGATATCGGACATCATTTCATCCGGAGATCATGTCGAGAAAGAAGGACATAAGGATGGAGAAAATTCATCTTGATAAGCGGAGAGCCGATATCTCTACTAAACCTTTGGTGGAATCAAGATTTCAAGAACTTTCGGTTGAATTAGGGATCTTTAGAACCAGGTGTTTAGAGTAAAATCAAAAAAATTGAAGGTTTTCGGATGCATGAAGTTTTCTCGAAATCCTTCCGAGAAGCTCGGATAAAATGGAAATCTTGAATCGAGTCTCGAAAAACTCGGTGATATCTTGAACCAATTCGATTACTCGATTATTATCGACATTTTATCAAGATCGATTCTTCGATAAGGCCGATAGAGGGAAATTGGTCCGAAAAAGTAATGACTAATGCGATCCATTTATTGCTCAAGTAAATTCAGTAATCATTCGCAATAAATATAAAAACACCTGAGGAATGTTTTTTTTTTGGGCGGGATTGTTTTAAATTCGAAGAAGGTCAACGATCATTTAATGCTCGCTACATTAATGACCAATGAGGATGTTTTTAGCGGCTTACTTTTTCGAGATCGTCGTTTTGTATACCGATTAATCGAAATTAATCTCAACCGTTGTTACTCACCTAACCAACACGATTCCCCACGATCTCAAGGCTATATAAACCTCAATCAGCCATTCAAACCAAAATTTTATCAAACCCTTCGTTTTCAAATCTTCTGCAATTAAAAATCCCCTTTGCCCAGAAATTCTCCAAACCCTAAAGCCTCACTTCTTCAATCAAACTCTAAAATGGCTCCAACCCTGTTCGAGAGATTAGCCGAAACCAACAAGCCGTGGTACGAGTTTGTTGTCTCACTTGAAAGCACAACCAACTCAAAGCCGAAAGAGGAGGCTCGCATATGATTCGATCAAGCTAAACTCATGAACTAATCGCAAACCGACCCGCACCGGGAGTTTGCGAAAGAGGTAATCGAATTCATCTGTAACTTGAAAATAGATGAAGAGGGCTGTATGCATTCTAAGTTAACTTTATCACACTTAGAGCAGTCATCCAATTACGTCGATTTTGAGAGGGATCTCTATATTGTTCCGAAAAGTCTGAATGATGTTTTTGAGCTCTGTGATAGAGGAGAGGATCCTACGACGTATATGTCGGGAAGAGAGCAGAGTACTTAGATAGGATTGCGAGAATCTGTTAAGTTTGAGGTGACATTACATAAAAGGCACACGAAGCCACAATATCGTGTGTTGATGGATATTGTGAGCAAGTGCATCATGAGTCTTCATGGGGAGTTTTGAGCAGAATAAGTACCCCGGCTTCATTGATGGCGGCGATAGAAGCTTCACCCACCACGATTTCAACCGGGTGAAATTCTGATCCAGACGGTGAGTGAAAGCGGACCAAAGTTTTGAGGAAGATTGACGGGCGATCTCAATCAAAGGCAAGATCCACCATGCCACCAAAATTGGTTACATTTTGGAGATGTGCGAGAGGAGGAGGAGGATATCTTCGCCAATTCGACCCCATTTCCTAAATCCAAAATTCTCCTTAAACCCATTCTTTGCAAAGAGGCAAAAGTCATCGGGGGGAAGAGAAAAAGAAGGTAGAATCACCTTCTGCAATTCTTTGAAAAAGAGACCCAACAAACTAGGGAAGGTGTTGTTGGAGGCAAAGATGGAGCGAGGGAGCAAAAATGATGAAATGTAGAATCTTTGCTCCAAAAACAGAAGATTGGTGGTTCTCACCGATGAAGATGAAAGTGATCCCGAAGAGATTCAATCTGAGGGCCAAACTACTCGAGTTCACCATTACAAGTGTTGGCTCGGGTTATCTCCGGGACACGGGATCGATCGAGGAAGCGTGTCTTTTTCGAAGTGCTCGAGACATCGCCATTTCAGATCTGAGATAAAATTTCTCGGGAAATTTTCAAAGGAGCTCAGACCTCGAGAGATGCCTACCTCGGTGTGCGGGCTCGAGCGGAAGAGCCCGCACCCGAGTCGATCTAAAGATGTGCAAGCTCGGATCGACGAAAGCTAACTCGGACTAAATCGAGATATACTATCCGGGCCTCGTAACCCACTCCAGATGCAACCGAGACCCGGACCGCATAAACATCGAGATCTTGTTGAGACTCAGAGAGAATATTCTTGATGAGCTCCCTCGGTGATCTACTTCTTGATCCTTAAGCGAAACTTCAAATGAACGAGAGCCGAGATGGAAGAAAGGGCGAGGGGTCAAGAAGGCGAAAGTGGAGGAGAAAGGGGACGGTTCATACTTGACCGATATACCTCGAGCTCGGCTCATCCTCGACCGCAAGATATTTTCTTGATTAAGGACAATCAGATTTATCCTCAATCGGACTCTTCACGAGATGCTTGATATTCTTTTTTTAGAGGGTAAGACCTGTGGAATGAGGAGACGACCTTCGACCAACTTCTCGGGGTTGAACGGACAAAGCTCGGGATGAAAAACTCCGATTTTGATGAGTTCGTTCGGAGAAGTTGGTCGAGAGGAGAGCAAAGTTGGTGCCCCAAGCGGCGGAGACAAATCTCAAGATGGAGATGGGGACCAACAGGGGACATGTTGAGAAGCGGTCTCAGATTGAAAAAGAGACTTCTTTCTTCGATCAACTCGGATCTAGTCAACATCGAGAATGTTGATAGTACTCTTGGATGGCCTTGTTGGAGATGGAGCTCGAATGAATGAAGCTGAGCTCAAGATAATCGACAAAGACAGAGGAGGTGCAGAAGATTCTGAGATTGATCTCACTCCCTGATAGAAAAATTGAGAAGGTTGAGCCAATAATTATCAAGATTGCTCGGATGGAAGAAACATTGGCCAATCAAGCTCAAAAGATGGACGGTCTTAGTCACTTCTTGAATCGGTGCAAATTCAAAACACTCTAACCACCCGGATGACCTCCATGGAAGGAAAGCTAAATGAGAAGTTTGGAGGGAGTCAAGGCCGAAAGTTAAGTGATGAATCGAAGCGTAAACACCAGAAAGTTCTCATTTCTAGAGGTGAAACCGCGAGAAAAGAATGAGGTCAAGTCTGCTTTGTTGAGGAAATGAGCTCAATGCTCATGACCAAGATGACCAGATGTTCAAAGAAGCTCTCGGCGGTTTGCCCACTTATCCGAAGAATTTTCGCAAAGAACCATCTAAGGAGGCCGGAAGACGAATCGATCGATAGCGGAGAAGTTCGGCCAGTGTGAGCAAAGAGCAATATCACATGGACCAAAGACTCTCGTGCTTCTTCCAAATTACGGTGCAAGAAGGGGGGAAAGGAAGTCAAGATCTCGAAAGTTCATGTCACGTGACTTTGGAGAAGAAGGCTCGAAGATCTTTGAAATGTATAATCTAGCAAAAGCCTTTAAAGAAGTCGAGCTCTTGAGAAGTTGAAGTTCGCTCGGTAGAAAAGCCTATCTACACTCGAAGTTTCGCAAGTTATGCTTGATGTTGCAAGAGAAAAATTGAGTGCTAGAGCAAAGGTTGGAACAAGCCAGCCGGCCGAATCGCATTTGAAGAGGAAAGTCTTGGGCGTTGTTCAAACTAAAAGCAAACGTGCAAAGGCGTCTAAGCCAATCCAAAGAAAACCGATTACGGATGATGAAGAAACAGAACAACCAAAGGAATCTGAAGTCTCAACCTCGGAAGAAAGTCTTCAACACGAAAATGCTCAAGACACTCCAAGAAGAACAAGCTAAGAAAGCCTTTGCCGGTCTCGGGAACGTCTGTGGATCGGGAAGGAAGATAGACGAAAGAGCGAAGCGAAGGAGGAGTGATTTCTGAAGTTTGCGAGCAAGAGGAAAGGAACATCAAAAGCACTAAAAGTGGCCCCACGTTGATAAATGGATGCCTATCAAACTCAACGATATGTGGAAGAAGTCAAGAGGACCTTCCGGTTCAATTATGATGTTCTCGAGGAATGGAGAGGGGAAAGCTCGGATCGAATGAAGCTTTCATTGAATACCTTCTTATCTTCTATCCAAAGTATCTACAGAGTCGATTAACTTTTATGGATGAAGGAGAAGTACGATAGTAGCCCCCGGTCCATATTCCTATCCACCTCCAAAACTTGATAATGGCTTGGTGAATGAGAAGGCCATTACTCAAGAGATTGCTTTCAAGATATCTTTGGTCATTGGGTTTAACAGAAACAATCCGGACATCATCAAGGAAAGAAATGAGTCAAGAAGAGATTTTTCTAATGTTTGACCCGGAAGTGCCAATGATGAAGTTGAGAATGAAGCAAACTGAAGAGCAGAAGACTGAAGAGCCAAAATTAGAAGACTGAAGACTCAGAAGATTTTGTAATCTTTAAATTTCGTCTTTTTTGATTTTGTTGATAAACTCATTGTAATATGTAACGGGATACCAAATATCAATGAAGATTTATCATTATGCTCAAAAGATAATATCTCATTATCTTATTTACATGTATTTTATTTTGATATGCCCGAATGAATGTCTCTGAACTGATTGTATGATTGATAAGGGAGAAATTGTTTAAGTATTTGGTAATGAACTAGTTAAAGATATTCATTATCAAGAAATTCTTGAATGATTAAAAGCTGTTGAGAAACTCAAATCGTTGAGAGATTCTCTCGATTTAAGAAATTGTTGGGAGACAACCAATCTTGTAATAGGATAAACCAAACCCGAGTATAGGTTATTTATTTGTAACAAGATAGGTTTGGCATCATCATCAAAAGGGAAAATTGTTGGGAGATGAATTTTAATAAAGATTTATGATTTTGATTAGATCCCAAAACCCCGAAAATATGACATGTTCGTAATGATCTTGATAGTTGAGTCGAATTCAAAGTGTTTAGAATATTCAGGATGTTATCTGCGAGAATGTATAGTCGCCAGATATAGTTCGTGATAGTTATCGAAAACTTCAAGAGGATATCGAGTAAATCAAGACTCAACAGAAGACTCAAAGACAACAACAAGAAAACTACAAAGATTCGTAAGACCCTCAATACTCGAAGACCCTGAAGACTCAGAAGACTCTGAAGACACAAAAGACTGAAGACTGAGAAACTAAAGATCAAGAATACCGGGGGTACAGAATTATCAAGAATCAAATGAGGCATCAATGCTCAAGATGAACTCCTAATGTTCCGAGGCAATCAATATATCTATCCAAGGATGCACATCGGTAAGATCGCGATTCCTTAGAAAGTTAGATATCCTCGCCAAGACATTCAAATGTAGATAAAAGGAACTAAGTCGGGTTGTTAAGGTTATATCAAACTCGTAGTTTGTAACCTAAAAGAGCCGCTGAAGGTGTTTACCTTTAACTCGAGACAAAAGTCAAAAAAGAGGAAACAACACAATACCATACCACATCGACAAAGGATGATGTCTCTCCTAAAAAGGATGTCAGATGTACAAAAGTTCCAGACTGCAAAAAGTGAAGACCGGCTACATGAAAGGCTATTGCCTAGGAAATGTTAGGGAGTTTCAAACCCTAAATATAGCCGTTTCACACACCACAAGAAGGAACTCACGAAGCTGTCTCTCCAACGGATAGTTTTCAAGAGTGACCTTGGTGTATGCCTATAAATACTAGTGACCCTCTACATTGTAAGGTTATGGGAAATTTATCATAACTTAAGAGCTCAAGCCTATTCTTGTAAAAGTTAAAAAGCACTTTCGAAAAACTTAGAATTTCCCAAGTGCTTCAATATTGAAGAGAGCTCACTATACTAAGCCTAGCTTGATAAGAATTATCCAAAGCTTAGTCGAGATATCCTAACCCTTTGCATTGTGCTTCATTGTAAAGGATATCTCATCCTAGTTGGAAACCAACCAAGAAACCCCAAACCCTTGTGAAGGTAGTTGGAGGTGTTTGTTGGTGAAAGTGTTGTAAAGAGTTAGTAAACTACGGCGGAGTAGTCGTAAAAACTTAGAGGAGAAGTTAGTAAGCTACGGGGGGTAGTCCGAAAGCTTGTGTGTGATTGAGTAAGTAAACTACGGAGGTAGTCGAAGCTCAAGGCCAAGTTGAGTAAGTAAACTATGTGGAGTAGTCAAAACTCGGGGCGAAGTTGAGTAAGTAAACTACTGAGGTAGTCGAAAGCCTTAACTTGATAGTGAATTTCTCTCAAGAGCTCTGAGAGAGTGGACGAGGAGCTTGAGTCTCCGAACCACTATAATTGTTGTGTTCTTTATTGCTTTCCTTTATATGTGCTTACCCTCAGACGACTTGATTTTGAAAGCATACTTTTCAATCGATATTCGGTTGGAATCAATCCATCAAGTTGCATAAGTGAATCAAAGCCTAATCACTATTTCATAAAGGGAAGGTTTTTCGCAAAAGCTTAAAACGAGTATAAACTAAGGGTCAACCATTCAAGACAACCGAGTAAAGCTGTAACAGAGATAGTTACCAAACCGAACGTACTCATCGAGGTTCGATAAGTTGGTTATCGATCCAAGCAACTCGGGATCTCGACACTCGGGACTCGGTTGGGATTATCTCGAGGTTTTAAAGCAACAGATCACTTTATCTCGATAGACTTTGACTCGAGCGATCTGTGCTTCTCGAACCGAATCTTGAGGATTATCGACCCAAGTGACCTCGAAGAAAAAAGTTTTAAAAACACCAACACGTGTATTCCCCCACACGTGTAAGACTGCGTTTGCCGACCACCAACGAAACCTTCCCAAGTATTCCCTTAATCCTTGCTCGACAATCCGGTGGTAGGATGCTTGCGAACAATTAACAAAAAGGAAAATAAACTTTGTTGCACCACCTTTGTGGATTTACTAATTTTTTCAAAGACATGGAATTGTACACTACTCACATTGACGTTTTTCGAAAAAATACAATCATTTAACGTTTCAAAATATTTGATATTTTATCGACGCCGATATTTTTCCGAAAAACCAATTTTTAAATTAATGTTCTTTGGAATGAAACATTCATCCCCTATTTATAGAGGGTGGTGGTCGAAATTTCATGTGGAATAGGGAGGAAAAATATTTTCTTGATCTCCAAGAAATCTTGAATATATCTCATATATTCTTTTCTCCATAATTAAAATATTCCACAAAATCCCACTCTCTTATTTGTTATGGAATATTTTAAAATATTAGGGAACAAGAATCCAAGATTTGGATCTTCTTGAATTTATGAGATATTCTTGTATTTCAAGAAATACATATCTTTCATAATATCTTTTCAAGAAAATCTTTCTTGCCTTTATATTTCAAAATTTTTCTAAATAACTATATGGATAACCAAGTGGGAGATTTCTTGAATTTAATGAGATAATCTTGTATTCCAAGAATACATATCTTCATTCCATAACAAAATTCAAAGAAAAATCTTTTCTCCTTTTTAATCCATAATTTTTTGAAAAAATGGGAAAAATATGCAACAAGATTTATTTTATTTTTAAACACCTTTTTTTTGCTTATTGGACTTTATGTTGGGCTACTTAGGGGGCCTTTAGGAGAATTAAGATTGGACCTTCCAATGGATCTTGAATTATCAATATTGAGCCACAATATTATTCAAGCCCATAAATATTAATTAATCCCACTACATAATTAATATTGTACTATCCATCTTAACCCATATTACAGTCAATATGGCTCCTGATTATTATTTCTCGTGTTTAAGACTATCTAGCCCACTAATTAATTCAAGCCACAGAAATAGCTTTCCCTTAATTAATATCTTTTGTCCTTGGTTACTTTAACGTTCAACATTATTATCCATACCTAAAACTAGTTCCACTTGCAAGATTTGGTATGATAAAGCTTATGAACCTCCCGAGGGCAAATCGAACAAAGCGTCTTTGCACACACGATTCTCCGTATTAAATCTTAGCAATCACATGTGACCAATAATATTGCCCAAGATAAAAAGTATTGAATCTCGTTGATTCTCTACCCATGATAAGTCAAAGCAATAGTTACCAACCACACGTGATCCTATCTAAGGGACGAAGATTAAGAAATAACGAACCACTGAGGTCTAATTCTACCTTGTTCAGTTCTAAAGAATTTGTCCTCCCCAGAGGTCCTATTCAATTACATCGGTCCATGCACTAGTGTAATCTCTTGGTCAAGACAAGTCAATCTCGAGCCTTACACTTCAACCTTTCACGATGGATTGTTCATTTTCATCTAGGTCGTGAATGGTGTACTTTTTAAGTTACAAAGGGACCGTTAATTTAATCTTCTCGTGATCCGGTATCACTAAATTAACTACAATGTAACACGACTTATTTATTGAACAGCTTATGCAAGAAATATATGTAACATTCGATGATATTTAAAGCATCAGTGATAAACGATTTATTTAAGTAAATAAGTCCGAAATTCAGTTTTGATTATACAAAGTAAAAGCATACTTTCCAGTATAATCCCAACAATCTCCCACTTATACTCAAAGTCTGCTTTTAAGTATACTACAAAGATGTCTCGTGTAGTTCTAATACGACATCTAATGTCACCTACACGAACCTAATAATTTCTCCCACTTATACTCAAAAAGTTAGCAACTGTCTTGACACCCATTCCTTCCACATGTCTCTCGAATGTATTCAGAGGCAGACCCTTTGTGAATGGATCTGTTAGGTTGTCTTCTGACGCGATTTTTGCTACCTCTATATCTTCTCTCTTAACAATTTCTCGTATAAGATGGCATTTCCTTTCAATGTGTTTGCTGGCCTTGTGGGCTCTTGGTTCCCTTGAATTTGCAAATCGCTTCCCAAGACCTTTGTCACAATAAATGATTGTCTTTGGCAAATCGAACTACGTCCAAGTCCACTAGGAAGTTCTTGAGCCAAACCGCTTCTTTCGCTGCCATGGTAGAATCTGCGAAGCATTTCTTCTTGACGCTTCTCCATGTCATGGCTCCTCCCCCCATGCAAAACACACTAACGGGAGGTAGATTTTCTGGAATCTAAGTCTGATTGGAAATCCGAGTTCGTGGTAGCCGATGGGGATTAGACTATCGACTGATAAATTAACATTCTATCCCGAGTTCTTTTCAGATACTTCAGAATGTTTTTAATCGCTGGCATCCAATGTTCTTTCCCGGGTTACTTTTGATATCTTGCCACCATGCCAATCTAGCGGATATCCGGTCTCTCATACAAAGATTGCATACATAAAACTTCGCATACCCTAAGCATATGGAATGTCTTTCATGTCATCTATCTCCTTTTTGTGTCTTAGGGCACATTTTCTTGATAGATGGATTCCATGTCCGAAAGGTACGAAGCCTTTCTTGAAATCTGCATCTTTCAATCGTTTCAAGACAAAGTGTCTATGTATGAAGCATCACGACAAGCCTATCATCCTTTTCTTGCGATCTCGAAAGTGATCTTGATCCCAAGGATGTGTCGGCTTCCCCTAAGTCCTTCATATCAAACTGTTTTGAAAGCCATGCCCTTACGTCTGATAACACCTTTACATCGTTCCCGATGATTAGAATGTCGTCTACGTATAGTACTAAGAATTCCAATGTAGTTCCGACACGCTTTTTGTACACACATGTCCTCTTTTTCTCTTGTACACCCACTTGCAACCAATGGGTTTGACCCCATTAAGTGGTTCGACTAGCTCCCACACTCTGTTATGATCCATAGAACCCATTTCGGCTTTCATTGTTGTTTGCCAAGAAACTGCATCCTTTTCTTGGATTGCCTCGTCATATGTCCATGGGTCTGATTCGTCTTGACCGGGGATCAAGTCCGAGGACTCTCCTATCCCCATGAATCTCTCGGGCTATTTCACAACCCTCCCACTATGACGAGGTTTCGATTGTGTAAGTGTGTCATTTGGTATGTCATCTTGTACAGTTGGCACTGGGGTTAGCCCCCTTAGCTCATTTAAGGTAATCTCACTTCTGGATCTTCTTTCGATCATATAGTCTTCTTCCAAAAATCTAAAGTGGGTGCTTATTACCACCTTTTGATCTTCGGGACCATAGAACATACACCCTTTTATTCTCTCGGGGTATCCCACAAACAACCTTAATTCTGATCGAGGATCTAATTTACCGGCTTCCTTATCCAACACGTGGGTCGGACACCCCCAAATCTTCATGTGTCTCAAAACCGGCTTCATACCGGTCCACAATTCTTTGGGAGTTAAACTGATTTGATGGCACCAAGTTCGTAATGTAGGTCATTGCTTGTTTCCAAGGCATGACCCCGTAACAACTTGGGAAGATCCGATAACTCATCATAGATCTAACCATTTCCAAAAAGAGTTCTTTCTTTTTTCACGCAACCCCGCTTTTGTTGAGGGTTCCGGTGCGATTAACGGGATGCAATCCCTTTATCGCATAAGTAGTTCAAAAACTCATCGCCGAGGTATTCGCCTCCACGATCGGATCGTAGAGACTTGATCGTTTTCCCCTATGATTCTCTGCTTGAGCCTTAAATTCTTTGAATTTCTCAAAGGTCTCGATTTATGCTTCATAAGGAAAATATAACCGTACCTTGAGTAGTCATCAATAAAAGTGATGAAATACTCATAACCTCCTCTTTGCTTTGGTTGACATTGGACCACATACATCCGTGTTAACGATTTCTAACACTTCTTTGGCTCTATTCCCCTTGGCTCAATGCCCTCTTGGTCATTTTACTCTCCAAATATGATTCGCAGTTGGAATTGGTTCAACTTGGAGAGATTCCAGTGAACCTGCTTCTACCAACCTTTGGATCCTCTTTTGATTGATATGTCCCAATCTTAGATGCCATAGAAGTGTCTCGTTCACGCTTTTATCTTAAAAGCATTGATGTGTTATAGGATGCATTTCGTGAAAGTGGTGTGCCTGATTAATTGTATAGAGATTTTCCATCAATGTCCCATAACAGATACACTCATCATTTCAAGAAATGATTTCATTCTTATTAGAAGAAACTAAAGTGTCTATTAATGTAATTTTAGAAACCGAAAGTGAATTCTTTCTAAAAACTGGGAACATAAAGAACATCTCTTAAAATTAGAACTTTATCTTCAAAAGACAGTGCACTTCTCCCATCGCTTCACCGCCACTCAGAAGATCGCCAAAGGTGATGAGGATCTCACTTTGCCACTAAGTTGTCGGATCGGTTTGAACCCAGTAAGCAAACGTGATTAGTGGATCCCGTATCAACTACCCACGAATGAGAAGTATACGCCGCTAAACAAGTTTCAACAATTAGTGCGTGAGAATTACCTTTTTCTTTCCGCCCTTTTTGGGGTTGGAACAGTAAACCTCCATTTTCCTCTTTTCACCTCGACAAGCACTTCCTCTTTGGATTTTTCTTGACACCACCAGCATTCGTCATCTTATCATTGCCCTTGGCAACAGTTGAGTTTGATTGCTTATGGCCTTTGGTCACCTTCTTCTTGTTGACATCCCTTGGCCTAGAAGATGAAGACGGACCACTTGCCGTCAAAGCTTGAGTTTGGTGCCCTATCAACATCTCTGCCGAGACCAAAGCTTACAACAAATCGAACTTGCGAGGCAAATTGCTCGAAAACTTTTGGGCAGAGAATGAAGTACCAAATTCATTTGAGTCTCCAGATTATAATCTGTACTCAGAACTTCAAGTTTGTTCAGATGGGCCATCAATTTTGAGGACGTAATCCCTCACGGGGTTTGCCCTCCACCAATTACAGCGACGACATCTCTCGCAAGGTGATCTGACGAGTCTCGCATTTTTGACTCGTCAGTTGGCTCATCTGATTTTGGTGTGACAAGGATCCACTTGTGCTTTTTTGCGATTAGACAATTATAATTTTTTCGCTTCCAATCAATATAGTTTCCATACTTATTCTATTGACTTTAAGTATAATAGCGAAAGGATTAAAAGGTTACGACATCTTTGAATCGAAATAAATAATAATATGCATAAGCATAATATATCACAAGGTTCGATCACATGTTTCATATTAAAATCTCAAAAAAAAAATATTAATATGATCACCAAACATCTCAAAAACAGTTTAAATAAGCCACGGGGTGGGTCATTATTTAAACACATTCAAGAGTTATAAACAAGAACAGTTATAAACCTTTAATATCCAGATTAATAGTTGGCTCCCACTTGACCAATATAAAATTGACAGGGACTTCGGGAAGTATATGCATATCAATTTTATACCTAAGTAATAACCATGATTAAATACAGAATTATTATTTCGCTTTGAACGAGCCTCGTGGGGAGGGTCATCATCGCCACTAGTAATAATCCACAATCATCCATTTGGAATTCATTCATGTGAAAGCTAACTTTTGACCGTCCCGTGTGGGGAATTTCTCCAAAAGAATTCACAAATAAATAAATCATGGAGGTCAAAATTAATTCAATTTTATTATCCTAATAAAATTGTCAATTAATTATTTAAACATACTTAGTAATTTTTGAAGGTGAGATTTTTCATTAAAACTCTCATGCAAACACATTTAAACAAATTAAATAAAGCACAAGAAAACACAATAATAAATAAAGCAAAGAGGAAAAATAAACATATTGGGCACAAATTATCCAATTGTCATGGTTTGATTTTCTTGGCTTGATTTTGAAGAAACGTCGTCTTGAATTTCTCCCACTCGATTGTATCGAAAAAGAACTCCGTCTCGAAAATGCCACGCCCAAGTAGCTTCACAAAATGATGCATGCCCGCATCCGCCGGGCCACTGCCGAAGTCACCGCGGCGGCTTCAAGACGACTCCAGCGTCCTCGCTTCGCGCCGTTTCGCAGACGCTGACAAAGAATGGATCTCGGATCTCAAGACGCTTCGCGGATCTCGCCGATGCCCGCGTCCCATGGGCTTTCGCCGGCCACTTCATCGATCTCAAGCCGTTATGCATGATCAAGATGCCCATTCCCATTCCAAAATCGCCGTCCATTCCAAAACTGCGTCGCCGATCCCTTCCCGCCGACGCTTAGCGTCGCGCCTGCATATGGCGATGTCCGTCGTGCGTGCCTCCCTTGGCACATTTTTTTATGAATGCACGCCGTCCAGCGTCTGGTTTTGGATCTATCTTTTAATTCTTCATCTCTCGCCTCCGTTTCCGATCCTTACAATTTATTTACAAAAAATAAATAAACCTAGATCTGCACTAGTCTATTACATTGATCAAATCAAACAAATCCTAATCTACTTCGTGGATTTTCTCACGAGGCAAAATGAATTCGAATCTAATCAAATTAAAAACCACAATTTATATGCATGCATAAATAAACACATTAAATTCCATGACAATTGGATACCTGCAAAAAAGATCTAACAATTCTACTATCCAATTTCAAATTTGATGACAACGAATTAAATTACAATTTAAAATTCAGAGCCCGAAACCGAGGCTCTGATACCAGTTGTTGGGGAATAAGTTGCACGGATCTATTCGGGATAAATATTTAAATACAAATTTAATTCCAATAATTATTACTAGCATGAATAAATCATATATTAATTCAAATAATAATTTAACAACAAATCATGCATATAAACAACACGTAAATCCTACGATGCGAATTACTACGAAGTTAACGTGAACGCACCTCTTGGAATGGCAATGGCCTCGTTGATTAGACACACCAAAGAAACCTTCCCAAGTATTCCCTTAATCCTTGCTCGACAATCCGGTGGTAGGATGCTCGTGAACAATTAACAAAATGAAAATAAACTTTGTTGCACCACCTTTGTGGATTTACTAATTTTAACAGCACATGGAATTGTACACTACTCACAATTGACGTTTTTAAAAAAAAACAACTGGTCGACGCTTCAAAATATTTGATATTTTATCGACGCTGATATTTTTCCGAAAAACTAATTTTCGTGTGTGTTGCTGGGAATGAAACATTAATCCCCTATTTATAGAGGGTGGTGGTCGAAATTTCATGTGGAATAAGGTGGAAAAAATCTTTTCTTGATCTCCAAGAAATCTTGAATATATCTCATATATTCTTTTCTCCATAATTAAAATATTCCACAAAATCTCACTCTCTTATTTGTTATGGAATATTTCGAAATATTAGGGAACAAGAATCCAATATTTGGATCTTCTTGAATTTATGAGATATTCTTGTATTTCAAGAAATACATATCTTTCATAATATCTTTTCAAGAAAATCAAGAAAATCTTTTCGCCTTTTTATATTTCAAAATTTTTAAAATAACTATATGGATAACCAAGTGGGAGATTTCTTGAATTTAATGAGATAATCTTGTATTCCAAGAATACATATCTTCATTCCATAACAAAATTCAAAGAAAATCTTTCTCCCCTTTTAATCCATAATTTTCGAAAAAATGGGAAAAATATGCAACAAGATTTATTTTATTTTTAAACACCTTTTTCAGTTATTTGGACTTTATGTTGGGCTACTTAGGGGGCCTTTAGAAGAATTAAGATTGGACCTTCCAACGATCTTGAATTATCAATATTGAGCCACAATATTATTCAAGCCCATAAATATTAATTAATCCCACTACATAATTAATATTGTACTATCCATCTTAACCTATATTACACCAATATGGCTCCGGTTATTATTTCCGTGTTTAAGACTATCTAGCCCACTAATTAATTCAAGCCACCAAATAGCTTTCCATTAATTAATATCTTTTGTCCTTGGTTAAGAAATCGGTTCAACATTATTATCCATACCTAAAACTAGTTCCACTTGCAAGATTTGGTATGATAAAGCTTATGAACCTCCCAAGGGGGCAAAATCGAACAAAAGCGTTTTGCACACGATTCTCCGTATTAAATCTTAGCAATCACATGACCAATAATATTGTCCAAGATAAAAAGTATTGAATCTCGTTGATTCTCTACCCATGATAAGTCAAAAGCAATAGTTACCAACCACACGTGATCCTATCTAAGGGACGAAGATTAAGAAATAACGAACCACCGAGGTCTAATTCTTCCTTGTTCGGTTCAAGAATTTGTCCTCCCCAGAGGGTCCTATTCAACATCATCATCGTCACCATGCACTAATGTAATCTTTGGTCAAGACAAGTCAATCGAGCCTTACACTTCAACCTTTCACAATGGATTGTTCATTTCCATCTAGGTCGTGAATGGTGTACTTTTGGTTACAAGGGACTGTTAATTTAATCTTTTGTGATCTGGTATCACTAAATTAACTACAATGTAACACGTACTATTTATTGAACAGTTATGCAGTAAATATATGTAACATTCGATGATATTTAAAGCATCAGTGATAAACAATTTATTTAAGTAAATAAGTCCGAAATTCAGCTTTGATTATACAAAGTAAAAACATACTTTCCAGTATAATCCCAACATGAATATGATTAAACGAGACGTGATTCTTCATAGGTTTGATGGAAAATTAAAACAAATAAGTAAATTTTATCCATCGTATGTCCATTGCACTTTCCTCTTTTATTCCCATATGGTGATGATGGATATAGATTTGATGTTGTTCATAATGATGTAGAATCTACCTCGAGAAAAAAAGTGAGATTAACTATGTTTGAGTTCTTTGCATTCAGATTACATGAACAATAGAATGAACCTACAATTTTATTTATATCGAGAGTTCTTTGCATTCAGATTACATGAACAATAGAATGAACCTACAATTTTATTTATATCGAGAAGTCTTTTCCAATAATTTATGGTGGATTCGTATACCATAATAGAGTCTAAGAGGTTATGCTATGTGAGGAAGAACCAGGTTAAACTCATATTAGAAAAGTATGCAATATAGAAAGTGTAGTGGAACGAGGTATTATTCAATCATCTTCAACAAGTGAAAGATTCATGTCGTCGTCATTTACCGGGGGCCCAGGCACATGCTTCAAAACTTACAAGATGATATGACAAAATACAAGCATTATTCATACCCGAGTATATAAATCATGATTACATGCAACCTCAAATGATCAAAGATTGCTAGATTATTAAATCGAATGTGAAAGAACTAAATTACGTAGATAAGCCTGACATCCTTTGTCGAGTATTTAAGATGAATCCCGGTCGAATCATAAAGGATTTTAAGGAAGATCAATTATTTGACAAAGTAGATGCAATTAAGTTTTAAATTTAAGTATTTTTTTTATTACATATTAACATAATAATTCGGACCAAACAATACCTTTAAAGTTAAAGAGGAGACAATTTTCAATTATGTTATTTGTTGTGGTGGCGATAAATAAAAGTCGGTCAATTGTTGTCTAATGTGTGTTTGTATCTTCCAAAGCCGGTTTTCATACACGAACAACTATATGTTGCAGTCTCTAAAGTCAAAAGTAAAAGAAGATGGAAAATCATATTTCTTAGTTCTGATGTGAAACTCGGCAAATATATAACAAATGTTGTTTATAAAGAAGTTATTCAAAATTTGTAATTGTGTGATGTATTTAATTTTGAAATATAAAATTATGAACTATTTTGTTTATTATAGAAAAATAAGGTATAATGATATGTAAAATCTCAGCATATTTAGATTACATTATCATTTTTTACAATAAAAAATACTCTCCCGTTCCACAACACATTGTGGGGATATTTGGGCACGTACTTTAAGAAAAAAATATAATGAAAAGAGTCTTGGTGAGTAATTTTATAAATTTTTATGTATAAAGTATATAAAGTAGTTTGATTGAGTGTAAGTGTATATCCCAAAAGTAATGACATTTTATATGAATATTGTGAGGGTGAAGTTTAATGATGAATTTCATTTTTTAAGTATGCAAAATGTTGTGGAGCGTCCCAATTAATAAAAAAAATATTCAATGTGTTATGGAACAGAAGAAGTACATAAATAACTAAATATATGAAAAATAAATTAAGTTAATTATACATAAGAAATTTCTTTCAGTCCGCGTGATACGCGGGTCTAGCACTAGTATTAGATATTGATAATTATTATTATTAACGATTACAATTTTATGTCAAAATAAAATCAAATAGATCTCAAACTTGTGAATCAGAGCTACCAAGCATGATTCAGTACACAGGAAGGACACAAGGCCATTAAAATCCCATCATGCGCATGATCTAGCTTCACAATAAATATCAAAGATAAGTTAACAGCAGTCTACAAAACTAATTTGCATTGACATAAACTCAAATATATAACGCCACATTAACTCAACAACAGTCTTTTTTTAGAGGAATGATGAGGGACACCAAAAATGCTACATAAAGTATGAAAACTAAACCAACAATGTGGGTGTGCTAGCCATAAACCCGCTTCATCCCATTTTTACTTAAAACTGACAGTGTGCGTGTTGAAATAAAAATAAACTATTTGTTGAAACAAACATTTTTCTGTCCTACAAGCCACAAAGCTATGTAGGAAGCAACTTTCTTTAACTAGTCGTTAATCTAATTAAACACATTAATCAACTGTCAAAGTATAAAACAATCGAGTATAGTTGCATGTTTTACCGGTAATGTCGTTTATCCATCCTCCTCAGGATTGATCCTAATGTCTTGATTAAATTTAAAATATTCTCATCCTTCTTTTCCAATGAACAATAAAATAAATTATGCACAACACATATATAACAAAAAATAAATTATGCACAACACATATATAACAAAAAATAAATGTTGTTCAGATGAGTGGTGTAGAAACAACCATGTCTATCTATTATTTCATAACCAAAAAAATATTAATATTTTTCTAGAAGATCAAGCATGAGACAGCGCAACCTGAAAATATATAAAAAGATTTCAATCTCACACTACAATTATATTATTACATTTTTGGGGTAAGGTGCACTTGTCAATCTCACTGTTTTGTAACTTCAGCAGTACCAAATCGACTTACATATGAATAAATATATATACATATATATGTGTGTATGTGTATCTGCATACAATAGCATTGTGTGTGCTTTCACATGGACAACGAAACTTAACAGCAGGAAGGGAATTAAAAAAGATAAAATCAAATATAAGCACTAATTTAGTAGATAATTACAGTTCAAGAATGAGACTTTACTTGCATAACTAAATTAGATAATTACAAATCAAGAATGAGACTTTACTCACATAACATAATCATATAGCCTTTCTACATTAGTCATTTTCCATGTTCATTGGAAAAATATTCCAATATTCTACCACAAAACTACGAAGAGAAGAAATAATAATGTTCACAACACAGGTAACCTGAAGAATCTTGTTTCTACAAATATCTCAAGGATAAATTATTGCCATATATTTTTATTTTATCTTTTTTTTAATATAAAAATATAAATACTGCAAGCAATGCACACCTAGCATCAAGTAAAAAAATAAAAAGGTAGCATTAAATAACTTGATATCAAAAGAGCTAGTGTAAATCCTTGAGCACAACTACAAAACAAGAGAGGTCGACCTTTGCTTTAAAATTAAAAAAGATCAAAATTTACCAACATATATTTTTCAAACTACAAACTTGATTTTTACCATATTATATATACTAAACTGCAACAAAACTAAAACAATCAGAAATAACACAATAAGGGAAACCATCACTGAAAAATGTAGTTCCTCTTCTCGAAGATAAAGGTATAAGGTTGGTTCATAGTCAAAGTGTTTAGGCTCTATTTGCTTCCAGTGGTATGTCAAGCCTAAAGGACGGCATATCACTGTAAAACATATTTATCTTTTTTATAATAAACTAGACTAATCCATCAAAAAATGCAGAAAAGAATTATACAATAACCTAATTGTGTAATACGCCATTAAGATACAAAAGGAATATAAATGTAAGAGTATAGATAATTAGACATGTGACTGAAGAAATATAGCCCCATGTTACTCAAGAGAAAGGAAACAAATGTGAGATTTTGTTTTTCCAAAAATAATTATAACAATAATAATAATTAATAATGACAAGTAATGACAGCTCAAATAATCTGTAAAATCAATACTCTTGATTAATCTAATCAAAGAAAAAAGCAGAAGAAATGACATTTAAGTCAAGTATTAGTTGAGAATCAAATCTAAATATATATATATATATATATATATATATATATATGAATATACAATTCAAAAGATTAGCAGAAAATCAAATATATGTGACATATACAAATTTTTACAAGTGAGTGGTTAAAAAATGAAAAAAAAAATTAATAGAAAATGAGGTGAGGATTAAAAGGAATAAAGAAAACTTAAAGTCATAAAAGTTACCGAACTAGAGGTCGCAGCCCTAAAACCTAGCTACGGTAAACATAAAAAAATATTAAGGAAACAAGTGTTAAGCTACAGATCTGAGCAAAATCCAACTGAATAATAATAATAATTGTGTTTTCATAGAACTAAATGGAAAGGGAAAGTTAGCAGAGAAAATTACAGACCTAAGGACTAGACAGATCTGAGCCAACAATTAGCAACAATTCCACGACAAACTTGACGTTCAACTGCAATGACACAATTAAAACCGATCTTCTGCGAGAGTGAGAGAGAGAGAGAGAGAGCTATATGTTATATATTGTGAATTTTACAAAGGGTGTGATTATTAATAACCAGATATTTGCTCAACACAGCCCTTTTATAGTTGTACTCATTAGGTGTAAATTAATTGACTTTTTTGTCATTCCATCATTCAACTGTTGGAGGTCAAAATTGGAATATCAAGAAGAGCCACATCATCTTACAGCAGTTGAGAAGGTTCGCGAATTACTTAGAAATTGATATAAATTATTAATTAAATTTAAGATGCACTGAAATTTAATGTAGATCGAACTTGAGTTAAATAATATCTCGAAATGTCGCAAGTCATCAATTTTTTATTTTACAAATTCATTCCTTAATGTAGATATGTATCAAATTCTGCAATTTTATTGTAATAAATCAAAATTTACAATATCTACGTGAATATTCGAGTTAGCTTTGAGTTTGTCGAGTTTATAAAGTCAAATTTCAGCTCAAACGACATAAGCTTCTCCTATAGTTCGAGGCATGCTCATTGCTTGAACTTCAAGTCTTTTTCGGTCGAACTCAATCTCAAGCTTAATAAAATTCTCTAACGATCAACTAGTCATACACCTTGATGTGGGTGTGGTTAATATACTATTAATCCTAAATAAGTTGCACTGTATTAAGAGCATATTTAAGTTGTGTTTGATTTCGGCTGGAATTGGATGGAGCACATCCGTATGAGGAAAAAAGGTGGATGGAGCAAATCTTGTAAATAGTAAATTTGTGTTAGGTTTGTGTTGGATGTGGTAAGAGGTGATGAAACTATATATCGAATGAAATCTCAATCCCCGCGAGTTTCAGGGGTTCCCCGCCCCCTCACCGCAAAGAATTCAGGGGAAAAATCGGCCTCGTTCCCTGCCCCGCTGGGGTTTTCATCCTCGCTGAGAATCGGGGATTCCCCGTTCCACGTCTCATTAAAAAAAAATTATTTGCACTACTAATACAAAAATATACAAATTCGAAATACAAACTTAACAATGTTTAAAATCGAAGTATAAATTTAAAGCATACAACATCAACAAAAAATAAATATAAAAATCTAAGTTTATTTGTTAGTACATATTATTTATATATTATATTTATTAATTATATATATATTTATATTAAATAATTAAAAAAATTGGGGTCCTGTGGGGAATATTGTCCCTGTCCCCGCCCCGGCCCCGCCTGCAGGGAGAAAATTTTCCCCATCTCTACCCGTGGAAAATTATGCAGGGATTCCCTACCCCACTGCCAAGCATAGAGCTGATATATATGTCCTCGAATACTTATTGCATCTTAAAGGCAATACATCCGCTATTGTTGAACTTTTAGTACATTTCCTCTCCTTCATTCTCGTATGTGTTGCTTCATAAACATAAATTTCAAATATAACGGGATTTATGCTAGCATGACACTCCTATGATTTTATTTTGAGTGCCACTAAACACACACCAAATCCTCTAAACACACCCCATAATTTTTAAAATAAAAATAAATATATATAAAATGACTAAGTTATCCTATATAAATATGGGATACTATTTTGTCTTTTTTTAAGTTTTATTTATTTTAATTTTAGTCCTCTAAGGTTTTTTTCATTTTGAAATTGATTCTTTAGCTTTTTTGTAAGTCTAATTTTTTAAAATTATTATAAGTGGAAAAATAAAATAAAAAAATTGAAAAAAATAAATTAAAATATAAAAACAATAAAGCAGTAACTATATCTTTAAAAGGAACTAAATAAAAAAAATCAAATAAGCAAAAAATGAAAAAAATTCTGAAAAAAAATTAAATTAAATTTTATAAAATATTATTAAATCTTCAAAATAAATAAATTAAGAAAAAATCAAAAACCAATTAAAACAAAATAAAATATTAAAAATTAAAATAAATCTTCAAAATTAATTTAATTAAAATGGTTTTTTCAGATTTTATTTAGTTTTACTGATTTTTTTAATCTTAATTATCTTTTAGATTTATTTTTTTTAAATATTTTACTGATTTCATTTAATATTTTCAGTTTTTTTAATTTAAATAAATTTTAAAAATTTAGTTTACCTTTTAATGTTTTTATTTTGTATTTAGCTTTTTTATGATTTTGAAGATTTTTTCTAATTAAGTTTTTGAATTTATTTATGTTTGAAATAATTTAGATGAATTTTTCGTAATATATTTATGATTTTATATAAAGTTTTAAGATTTTTTTCATAAAAAAATTAACAAATACAAAAGAATCAAATGATTTTTTTAGGAGAGAAATGTTCATGAGAAAAGGAAAGGGATGAAAATGTTATTTTTATATTTTGATAGAAGAAGGATATAATAGGAAAAAAATGGGGTCTGTTTAGTTAATGCATGTTAATTTTTAAATTTTATTGGGGTGTGTTTAGAGGATTTTGGGGTGTGTGTAGTGGCACTCTCTTTTTTTTTAAGTGATTTAAAAATCACTTTTGAAATTTAGAGGACTTTAAAATCCTGATAAATAATAAGGTGGGTGTTTATTTTATAGGTTTTTTAATAGTGTAATAGAGATTTGTAATGTGGTGGTGGTGGTTTTTAAAAAGCGGATTTCAAAATAACCGATCTAGGGAATCGTTTTAAATTTCAAAATTCAATTCCTGATTTTTAGACCTCGTAACATACAAAGCAATTTCTTCGAAATGTTTGTAAATTAAAAATTCTTTTGTGATGAATCCGGATGAAACTAAATGCATCTTGCTTATTTGACCACTAACTCAAGTGTTCTTCCTGACTAATCGTTGAACTTCACTTCATTTTAGATGAGACAACCTAATAATTATCTCACTATAAGTATTTGACGTTCAGATCTTAACAAAATGATTCTATAAATCTTTTAGATTATATGCATTATTTTAGGGTTGTTTATTTCAAGCTTGGGGGGATTTGAGATTCTGTAAGGAGGATTTGAAATAAAATACATACATAAATTTTGTCAGGATATGACAAAGTTTCATGTGTAACTGGTGTACGAATTTAAGATCTGTACACTCGCTTTAACCTTACATATGTATCCACAAAACATGTCTAATATATTCAATGAGTCATGTATTTTTTTAAATGAGTCATTATGTTGCACGAGTGCACGGTGCACTTAGATGCACAAGAGATTCACTCGTATAGGATTTAATAGGGTAGAATTTTAAAAAATACTCCCTCCGTCCCAATCATAATGACATTTTTACTGTTCATAATGATTTAGTTGAATAGTGATAAAGTGATAAAGTGGTGGGGTATGAAGAATTGTTTATTAGTATTTTATATGATAAAGTGATAAAGTGATGAGTAATTGGGGGTAGAAAGTGTTGTTTATTAATATTTTATGTTATAAAGTGTGTAAATAACTTTACTATTATGATTGAGACGAAAATATGGGGTACTTTACCATTATGATTGGGACAGATGGAGTATGTGATAAATGATTGATTATGTATTAAAAATTGTATATAAAGTAGAAAAAGAGGAGAGAGGGAGAGAGAGAGAGTTGAATTGTGTAGATAATAATAATTAAAAGTTTGTGATATATGATCGATAGTGTATTGAAAACTGTGTTTAAAAAAAGTAAAATAGGTATATTGTAAACGTTACAGAGTATGATTTTAGAGGATTTAAAATCTTATACCCGAATTCGAATAAACAAACAAATATTAGGATTTGAAATTTTGTAAGGCTCTATTTGGATGGAGGGATTTTGACTTATGAATATTTAAATTTTTTGCAGTGATTAGATGCAAAATGAAATCTATGAATTTATAAATCCTTCTTTTGAAATTTTAAATTTTACATATAAGGGAAAGGATTTACAAATCCATCCCCAACTAGTGTTCATTTGAGAAATAAACTCTCACTCAATTCTCTCTTTCTTTTTATATTTTTTGCAAAAATATTAGTATTACTATTTTAATATACATTTTTTTTAAATTAAAAAAATTATTTTTAAAAAAAAAAATTAATTTTTTTTTTTTTTTCGAAAAAAAAAAATTCTGAAAACAAAAAAAAATATATATTAAAAAAATATTTTTTTTGAAAATAAGTCTTTTTATAAAAAAAATATTATGAATATATTTTTTTAGATAATTCTTTTTTTTTTTTTGTAACACAAGTTTTTTAAATGTTTTTTTTTTCGAAAATAAAATTTTTAAACAAAATAAAAAAATTAAATTTAAATTTTTAGAAAAATTACTTTTTTTAACCGAGATATAAGAAAGAGAGGAGAGAGAAATTATAATTTTATTATTTATTAAATAATTAATAAAAAATAAAAATTCTAAGTTTGAATTAATTTTGCCAAATAACAATTTTAAAATTTAATGGATTCATAAATCCATTATGAATCGAAACAAGTAATTTGAAAATCAAATTCCCTCCATCCAAATGAGGACAAGTAATTTGAAAATCAAATCCCTACATCCAAATGAGGACTAAGTGACTTCTTGCATCATAGGACAAACAACCCCTTAATTTATCTTGTACGGCACACAACATCAATATTTTGACCACTCTATTTATAACTTATATTGATGATGCAATTTTATATATTGTTATTACGGTAGTGGTAGAATACGAAAGAAGTAGCATTTTTGGTGAAAGATTCAACATTAGTGGGTGCCATAATTTAATGAAAACAAACAATTGTCTTTATAAAATTAACTACCCCGATTCATACATCTAAGTTATCCATGAGTACAAAATTACAGCCTGACAAGTTAATTTGGCTCTTCCAGATTGGCCTCATTTTGGTTATAAGCTACGCCCATTTACACGGTGTCTTTTCTTCTTCGATAGCTGAGGTTCAAGACTTGAACCAGGAGCTGCACCTCCGTATAGTCGATGTCTTTCTCTTCTTCGGCACGTGAGTTTCAAGACTTAAACTAGGAGATGCACCTCTGTTTAGGCAACGTGTCTTTTTCTTCGAAGATGGAGTTTCGACACTTGGGCCGAAAGAGTCGGAGTAGCCTGGACTCGTAAGTTGTAAGGTCGTGTTTGGTTGAACTGCAAGAATGAGTAAAATCACATCATCAACTGAATTGTTACTAAATTATTTCCAAAGCACATCCAGAATAAGAGGACATACTATTGTGTCAGATCGTCTCATTTGTGAGACGAAAGTCTAAACTCGACTATCCAAGGAAAAACATTACTCAGATTAACTTCCAAATGATAAAATTATAATAGGGTGGTTTTGGCCATTTATTGTCTTACGTGAGACGATCTTACAAGAGACCATCTGAAATAAGAACTCTCTCTATCTATGCACAAAAATGGATTTAAGAAAATAGAGTAAATTGCAAAATTTGTCCCGCATCTACCAAGTGTTCACGATTTAAATCCTACACGAATTATTTTAAGTACCATAACTTTTAAATGATGCAGATTTAGTCCTATATTGACAAGGTTGCACAATCTTTGCTCGGTTGCTCACGTGAGCTAGCAGAATTCCATGTCGCAACCCTAACTAACGACTTGGTGTTGCTTACGTGACATAATGACACCCCAACATATTAATTTAAATTAAAATATCACAAATTAATTATCATCCTAAAACAAAAATTGTCAATATAGGACTAAAATTGCATCATTTCAATAGTTATGGCACTTAATTGAGAAAAATGATTTGCATGGGACTAAAATTGCCAACACCCAATAAAAATATAGGATCAAAATTTTGAAATTTTCTCCAAGAAAATATTACTAATTCAGATTCGACAAAGACCATGCTAAAACTAAAGGACTCCTTTTCATTGTGGGGGAGGGGATTATGTTGTCATCAAAATTATGTATAATTGCATGTTACCTTCTGAAAATTTCAGCATCTCATGATCACTTGTACGTGGAGCAAGCGCTGGATGCTTCCGTGCAGGGTTGTCTCGCACAGGTTTTGGGATTTGAAAGGAAAACTGTGATAGGTCAGCACCTTGCTTTACGTACTCTGGGTGCTCATTGAGGAAACTTAAACGAGGGCATCATAAAATCAAACAATTGAATGTGAGGACAACATTGATTGAAAATTCCAGATATAAACAGACATCAACATTTTAATTATACCTTTCAATTTCCACCTTAGAACGAAGTCTCTTCTTGCTCAATGGTGCAACATAGTAGCTGTGAATAGAAAAATGAATAATACATTTAATTTGATGCAGGCAAAAAGGATTAAAAAATAAAATCAGTGAAGCTATTTGAGTACTTTTATCACTTTCTCCTAAAACTTTTCTTTCAAGGTTACGAGGGTCTTAACTGCATTATCCCATTGACAAAGGGCATAACTGCGCCTTCTCACTTTTTAAAAGAAACTCTTTTCAGGAGAATCTCTCTTTGATAACTTCCATGGGCATTTTATGCTCAACATAAGTTCCAAACTGCAGTAATGTTGATGTCTACTACACATCGTATAAACAACCCACACCCCCCCCCCCAAAGCACACCAAACTAATCAAGAAACACATATTTGAGGTGCTAAAATTGGAGTTGACAACTAGTCTTGGTCTCTATACTTCTCAATATTTTACTTCAATTTTTGGATACAGAGAAATAGGGTTATTTGTTGAGGATTATTGACAGACAAAAGAAGAGAGACAAAAGTTCAGAAACTTATCCTTTTGGTCATAATAATTGTTCCAACAACTTAATATGAAAAAATGAGAAGATTTCCAGATTCAGCTTAACTACACCTCCTAGGTTCATTTGTTCTTCAATCTTAATTTCCTAGACTTCATTCTTATGTTTAAATAATCCCGATGGAATAGAAAACTTTGTTATTATTGAACTACTACTCCCAACATATTCAAGTATTTTTTTCATGTTTCTTTTTCTATAATAAAAAATACTAGCAATCCTCAACAACGCATGACTTCAGGTTTTTGGAGAACAAACAAAATTGCACTGGCAGAGAAACAAATACAAGCAAAAGAAATAGAACACATACACATCTGCAAACTTGGTGCTTCCTTCACATCTGAATTTCACAAGTCGTTTCCATCCAGGAGGAGGTTGAGATATATTAGGTTTATCAATCGCCCAAAGCCTACTTCCATCCTGCGCAATATCAGGTGGATCGTCACATGACATGTTGGGCCGCCATTCTTGACCAGTTTGACAGAAGAAGGGAACTTCCAGAATGTGCTCCCGTATTTCCTCGTACTTCTCCTGTGTTGGGACGATCCTCCACTTGAAACAGTTGGCACACTGAATGGTGAAAGCCAAAACAGATGGATAAATTTTTGGATGTTGTCTTGGAACAACATCAGTTTCAACAGCACCATTAGAACTAGGATCGTATATCACCAACTGCTTTTGAGAATTTTCCGATGGATTATCTTCATTTTCTGTGATACGATTTGGTAACACTCGTTTCTGTTGAGAATTGTTAGTCGGGCTGTCCTGAACCTTGGCATATTTTGAGAGACGGGATTGTCCTTCTGCATTACTCGGATGATCAGCAGTAGATAATGATTTTTTGACAGATTTCTCACGTTTCCGCTTGAAGGTACGTTTTAACGACTCTGGCTGCATTGCTCTCTCCTCAACCACCAACGGTTTTAGAACTTGCAAAAACTTCAATAACTTAACCTGCTAAAAGGCATGGGCATATGGAATCTTCTTTCCCAAGAACAGATTCAACAACTGTCAACAGAGGACAAACAAGTTACAACTTACAAGTGTAAAAACTTCAGAACAATATAAGAACTAACTAAAGGAACCGTTGTGCATGAAGCAAAGACAATAAAAAGTCTGAATCTGGAAAGCTAAGAAAGACCTAGACGTTCCACATATAGCGAAATATAAGGTTCAATGCATTGATGCCCTTTTAGCAAACAAGAGAAGCCCAGAATTGTTCAATCTGCAACATAGATGGGTCTATGAACTCTTGCCATCATTGTAGTAATTTTTGCAGAGATTCAAAGGGTATGTGACTGCATTTAGCTCGATTTTGTGTACAAAGCTACGATTCATTACACAAAAAGGACACAAGGGTAAATACTAAAATCCCATCAAAGACAAAAAGATAAAAAATTCAGTTAAACAGCAGTCTACTAAACTACTTTACATAGACATAAACAGAAATATATATCACAACATTAACTCAGCAACAGTCATTTTTAGGGGAATAATGAGGTACGCCAACAAATGAAAATAAACTTAACTCTTTGGGGACGATGTTTCACTCGGAACATAAGAATAAATCAACAAAAACTAAGAAAAATCGGCATAATAGAAAAAATGTAAAAATTCTTTTTACATAATAAATTATAGATAGTAATTTACTAACCAAACAGATTGGATTGGATGTTGATAGAGGTCGCTAGTATACGCAGGGATATTCACCAATTTCGACGGCCACTGGTTAACCTAACCACTCCGGTAGTCGCCATTAAATAGCCACGGGAAAGATGAAAACTTCACAATTTGCAGGCACAAAATTGGTAGCTGATGATGAAGAAGAACTACTGATGCTTTTGAGAGGCAAGATTTAGCAACGGTTGCGCTCTAGGTTTTTCTAATTTGTGGGATTTCACAGTGGGGGCTGTTAATATATTTTTTCTACTATCATTTTATTTTTAAATAAATTAATTAATGGGAAAGTGCACACAATTTGGATCATTCCTCGACTTACATGTGTCATCTTTGTCCTTATTTTTCTCTTTATTATTTTAATGGGTGATGCTATATGGGGTGATTCACCCCAAGGGTGATAACTTTTAAGTGTATCAAATGACTATTTTATTATTAATTATGTTCAATTATTTCTTTTATTTAAAGATATAAGGGTAACTTTAATCATAAGATTCTTATCACGCCAGGGGTGATTCACCCCTGATCATTCCTCTATTTTAATTTTGTCCTAATTTTCTCTATATTGTTTTAATTTTTATGATGATCCAAAAGGGATAAAGTGGAGTCAGTTTAGCACTAAGAGTGAATCAATGAGCAAAATAGGAGTCTCTATTATTAATTGCTAATATGTAAACATCTATTATATGTTAGTGACTCAGAAATTCTCTCTCTAAAATTCCGGCAGGAACATCGATGCTTTCCGAGCAAATGAACGCGTAAAGTGATGCATTGGGCACCTGTTTGTGAATTCTAGAATACAAATATGATAGGAACATCAATGTTATCCGTGCAGATGATCAATTCAGTGATGTCTTGGGCGCCTATCTATTTTGAGAATTATGGTTTGGGGTGCGGGGTTTCTAGGGTTTGCACCCTCTATTTAGTGGTCGTTTTACTGTTTTCTCTCCATTGTCGAGAGCCGAGTGATAAGTGCTTAATTTTATCTATTTTAGTTTCTAGGGCACAAAATTGGAGACAAGAAACAAAGTTTATTGGCTGGAATTGACGGCAATTGGCGAAAATTTCAGCACCTCGGTGTGCGAAATTTTCAATTATTTAAGAGGGAGAAAAACCCCAGCATTCAGCCTATAAATAGAGAAGATGGGAGAAGGAGGAACATACATCAGACACGGAGAAACACTCAAAAATCCAGAAAAGAGAAGAAAGAAAAAAGAAAGAAGTTGAGGGTTGTGAGGGCAGGATTCGGTAGAAGCCGGGACGAGAAGAAAGCTGTTAGATACGAGCTAGTTCGTGATCTGCGGAAGGAGAATTCAACCGGTTGCAAGACGTGTCAAAGCGAGCTTACAACGGGGAGTCTTTCTTGTACTATTTTCTAAATTTTTCTCCTCTTAGGTTCCTACTTGTTGAATTCCTTTACTTGCCCTCCATGTTTGATATTGTAATCTTGCTTAGAATTAACTTGTTGTACTTTGTGTAATTTTGTTTAATGAATAGAAATCTATTTTGATATTCGAGTCATGCTTGTGCCTATCAATTTGAATTTATGAATTTATTGCACAATTCTTGGATCCGTCTTGTGCATTTAGTTTCGAAATATATGCTATTTTGTTTGGTTTGGCCTAGTTTGAATTGAACAAAGATGAGTAGCATCTAGTTTAGTCTTGAACATTCACTTGGTCTTGATTAAATTAGAGTATGGCTTGAAGTAGGTGATTTGAATTCTAATGTTCAATTTCACTTATGATTGATATTTTCCCTTGTGCTAATGAAGCTAGTTTCTCCATGTTAATTGAATAGTAAAGGTTGATGTGGTGAATATAGTTGGTTATAGAATCTTCCTAAGTTGATTCTAGTTCTTGTGAGGAAAAAGTGGAACTTTAGCTACTAGAGTTTGCACAATCAATCTATCAAGTTAATTCCTTTTCATTTACCAAGTTTGATTTAGGAGTTTGAGTGATATTTAGGTGTTTGAGTTGTTGTTAATTATTTAGCTTTCATGATTTTTCTTGTTAATGTTTAAGTTTAGACTTATTTTCTTGTTCTTTTACTTTTGTTTGCCATGCTTTGAACCCTCCCCCCCTAAGAACTTTGTATATATGTGAAGATTTGGAGATTTGAGCATAATAGATCATATATGAATGCAGATTTTTATATCTCTTTAAACAGATTTTTCTTGAGCTATGAACTAATGTTTTATGCCTTGTTTGCACACTTTTGTAAACTTAATTGTTGGTCATTAATGTTGAATAAGTTTTGCAAGAAATAGACTATTGAAGCTACACTTTTTGGTGTAAATTCTATGTGATAAAATGCTTAAATTTCTGGTTTTTGACAGCAAAAAACCAGATCTGTTTTGGGGTTGTTCTTAGGCCTATTTGAGGCTTAAAATGTTATGAATTTCATGTTTAGTGCAAGAGGATAGTATGTAATACCCTAGCCTTCATTTCAACCTCATTTGAGTGTTAAAAACCATCCGAAACACATGATTTTTGCACCCCTCAAGTCAAAAACGAAAATTCTTGTTAAAATTGGTCTTAAATATGTTTGAACAAGCTATGTAATTGTGTGGTGTAATTTAGTTCAAGTTTTGTTTATTTACTTAGCTAGCTTACTTGTATAACTATTTTAGGTCGAAGAAATCCTTAAGGTGAAGTAAACAAATTTCTCCTCGTGGGAACGATCCTTTCTTGCCATATACTATATTATCAAATAATTTGATGCTAGATAAGTGTTGGGAAATTTGTAGTTTCGATGGAAGTTCCAAAACAGATAATGTAATAGGACCAGTCAGACCTGTTAGCTGACTGATGATCTAAATAGCAGATAAGATGACCAGCTAAAATGTATAGACAGCTGAAGTAACAAATAGGTCACATATTGAGGGGGAACTCAATATGTATAGGTTAAGTCTTGAAGATCAGATATGCTGAAGATCTGATGAAATAAGAAGCAGACAAGCAGAGAAGCAGACAAGACAGAAGACCGTCCAAGACCTACATCAGATGACAACAAGAAAAGGTCAGTAAGTTGTGCTAAGGCAACTTACGAGCAGAAGACCTAAATCAGGTAGACAGATCAGTGTTCGAACTGATCTGTGTCAACTCCATCAGGTAACTACTTCATTGTTACCTAGTATGAGGCAAGTGTTCAGACAAGAAGAATGTCAACCTTGTTGCTAATTCAAGTGCTGCGAAGTGTACTTGATAGCCAATAAGAAGTCGACAACGCACGCACGGAGTTCTGACAATCTACAGAAAAGCATTTTAGAGTCAAACGGCTAGAAAGGACAAGCTTGCATGCTTTCGGCCATGCCGCCCCTGAAGCACGTCAAATCAGCCTGCAGACCTACCTAAAATAGACCGAAATTCGAATTGCTCTCCAACGGCTAGTTCGAATTTATGCCTATATATATGAGATCAAACCTTCATAGTAAGGTTACGGAAATTATCATCAAGCTCAAGCACAAGCAAATTTCCACACGAAGAACACTAAATCGAAGCTTATTTTCTAAGTGTTCATCCCATTGTTCTTAGCATAGAATACTTATCCTCCAGCCTTAGGCTACTTAGAAGATAGGATAGTATTCCAGTTGGAACATTACAAATCTTATACCCAAACAAAAGTTAGGTTAAGTTTGTTATAGCAAGATTTCAGTCTAGGGTTTCTAGATCTGATTTTTGGGATTGGTTGAGTGAGAACTCGTGAAACATCTGTTGGTTGTACTGTGTTGGACTAACACATTAAACTAAGTCCAATTGGTTAAGTTGGTGCCCCTGCTGATAGGGAAGAGTGGACGTAGGACAAGTTGTCCGAACCACTATAAATCTGTGTGCATTTATCTTGCTTTACACTCAACTGCACACTACTTGTTATTTGCATGCATATTCCCATCTGGTTCAGATTAACATCAAGCTACTGAACTGATCAGCTCGACACTTTAGTCATCTGATCTTAAAACAGATAGCACCGGAATCTGATTGAGTAAAACTGGTTTTCACACGGGTTAACTAATCTTCCGCACCATCAGTTAAACCGATAGACGCCGAACTGATCTGGTTCATACAGATCAGTAAGCCGAATATCAGTCCATACTAATTCACACTGCACTCTGATACCACTTGTAGGCTACACCTGTTGTGTTGAGCACATCTGCTGAAGAGATTAACTTGCAGGTCTACAATGACCAATTGCTTGATGATCTCTCTAATGCAATAGATACTTATACACGAGTAGAAGTTGAGAACAATAACCTAAGGGCTGAGAATATCCGGCTTGTCAAAGAAATTGAGGCAAGTAAAGCAGTTGAACTAAAATCAGCTGAAACTGTTCAGAAGATGACTACAGAAATGGAGTTTCTGAAAGTCAGTACTACTGATCAGGGAAAGCTGATTAAAGAACAGCTGACTCTCAATGAACAACAAGCTGGAGAACTCAAAGTCCTTCAGGCCAAGTTTGATGAACTCTTCTGAATGCATGAGAATCTGAAAACTACTGAGGACAGTTTGCGTAAGAAAATAGAGGTTTTCACGAAATCATCTAAGACCGTTCAAGATCTGAACAACTATTTTTGTACGCCAACTGATAAGAAGGGAATTGGGTATGAGAACCCTTCTGGATCCTCAAAAGCCCAATCTGGTTCACATCAGAAAAGTGTAACCAAACGAGTTTCTGATCAAGATACACGAAAAGTAAAATCTGTATCAGATAAGGGAAAATGATCAGCTTACCAGGCAAGGCGAGTGTCGGATTAGAAAGGGAACATAAATGGACCCCAACTGATCAGACATCAGCCGAGGGATCAACAGAAGAATCTTGTTCTTCTGAAAAGACCTCAGCCAAATCAGCAGAGTAGGCCTCAGTCTGGACCATCTCGCGAGGGACAGTACCAGCTGAAGTCGACTCAATCCAAGCTGTCTAAAAAGCAAGCTAAGGGTAAACTGCTAAGACCATCTATGCCAAAAAGATATGAATCTTTTAATGGTAGCAGTCGTACCTACCCTTACAATCAGAAACCTAGGGCTGCTGCACCTGAGCCTCACTAGACCAAAAGAAGACAAGTATCAATGAAAAATCTCAAGTCTTCTGATTCATCCAAGGCTCACACTAATACTCATACTAACCAGATTGCATATGAAGAGACGTATGAGTATGTAGATGCTTATGGGAGACAAATCAAGCCTTCTGTTTTTTGTTGGAATTATACTGGAAAGTATGCTTTTACTTTGTATAATCAAACTGAATTTCGGTCTTATTTACTGAAATAAATTGTTTATCACTGATGCTTTAAATATCATCGAATATTACATATATTTATTGCATAACTGTTCAATAAATAGTATGTGTTACATTGTAGTTAATTTAGTGATACCAGATCACAGAAGATTAAATTAACAGTCCCTTGTAACCAAAAGTACACCATTCACGACCTAGATGGAAATGAACAATCCATCGTGAAAGGTTGAAGTGTAAGGCTCAGATTGGCTTGTCTTGACCAAGAGATTACACTAGTGCATGTTTAGTGCACTGAATAGGACCTACAGGAGGACAAATTCTTCAGAACTGAACTATGAAGAATTAGACCTCAGTGGTTTGTTATTTCTTAATCTTCGTTCCTTAAATAGGATCGCGTGTGGTTAGTAATTATTGCTTTGACTTATTACGGGTAGAGAATCAACGAGATTCAATACTTTATATCTTGGGCAATATTATTGGTCACATGCGATTGCTAAGATTTAATACGGAGAATCGTGTGCAAGTACGCTTGTTCGATTTGCCCCCTTGGGAGGTTCATAAGTTTTATCATACCAAATCTTGCAAGTGGAACTAGTTTCCGGTATGGATAATAATGTTGAACCGTTCCTTTACCAAGGATAAAAGATATTAATTAATGGAAAGCTATTTCAGTGGCTTGAATTAATTAATGGGCTAGATAATCTTAAACATTGGAAATAATAACCGGGAGCCATGTTGACTGTAATATGAGTTAAGATGGATAGTGTAATATTAATTATGTAGTGAGATTAATTAATATTTATGGGCTTGAATAATATTGTGGCTCAATATTGATAATTCAAGATCCATTGGAAGGTCCAATCTTAATTCTCCTAAAGGCCCCTCAAGTAGCCCAACATAAAGTCCAATAGCTGAAAAAAAGTGTTTAAAAATAAAATAAATTTTGTTGCTATTTTTCCTCATTAATTTCGAAAAATATAAATAAAAGGGGAGAAAGATTTTCTTTGAATTTTGTTATGGAATGAAGATATGTATTCTTGAAATACAAGATTATCTCATTAAATTCAAGAAATCTCCCACTTGGTTATTTATATGTTATTTTCGAAAATTTTGAAAGAATAAGGGAAAGAAAGATTTTCTTGATTTTCTTGAAAATATATTATGGAAGATATGTATTCTTGCAATACCGATATATCTCATAAATTCAAGAAGATCCAAATCTTGGAATCTTTATCCTTATTTTTTTCGAAAATAACCATAACAAGAGAAGGTGGGATTTTATGGAATATTTTAATTATGGAGAAAAGAATATAGGAGATATATTCAAGATTTCTTGGAGATCAAGAAAAGATTTTTCCTCCCTATTCCATGACAAAAAATCGGCCACCACCTATCTATAAATAAGGGATGATTTCTTCATCCCCAAGGACAATTCCATATGTGCTGGAAAAATTAGTAAATCCACAAAGGTGGTGCAACAAATTTTTATTTTCCCTTTTGTTAATTGTTCGCGAGCTTCCTTCCACCGGATTGACGAGCAAGGACTAGGGAATACTTGGGAAGGCTTTTTGGTGTGTTCTTATCGACGAGACCATTGCCGCTCCAAGAGGTTAGTTCACGAAACCAAAGAGTAATTTAAGCATGCATAGGATTTATGTGAACTGTTTATATGCATGATTTGTTGTTGAATTATTATTTGAATTAATATAGGATTAATTCATGCTAGTAATAATTGTTAGAATTAAATTTGTATTTAAATATTCATCCCGAATAGATCCGTGCAATTAATTCCCCAACAACTGGTATTAGAGCCTCGGTTTGAACTCAATTTTAAATTGTAATTTAGTTCGTTTTCATTAAATTTGAAATTGGATAGTAGAATTGCTAGATCTTTTTTGCAGGTATCCAATTGTCATGGAATTTAATGTGTTTATTTGTGCATGCATATAAATTGTGATTTTTTAATTCGATTCGTTCGAATTCATTTTGCCTCGTGAGAAAATCCACGAGTAGATTAAAATTTGTTTGATTTGATCAATGTAATAGACTAGTCTAGATCTATGTTTATTTATTTTTGTAAATAAATTGTAACCGGATCGGAAACGGAGCAGGAGACAAAGAATTAAAAGACGGATCCAGACCCGGGCGTGGCAGCGGCGTCGCGAAACGTGTTAAAGGAGGCACGCTGTGATCGGACCAACCAGCGGCCAAGACGGCGTGGAGCGAGGTTGCCGAGAAGCGCCAAGACGGATCGGCCAGATGATGCGGCGGGCGATCATCACCGAGGCGCCATCGGGGGGGTAATGCCGACGCAGTAACGCGAAATGCGACGCGGGTAAGGCAAAGGCTTGGCGTCACAGATCCGTCTTGCGCCACCGACCGCCGAGATCTATCGAGCAGCGCCGAAAGCACCGGGCTGGCGACGTCTTGGGCGCTTAGCGACTGTAAGACGGGCGCCGACGACGACACGGGGAGGGAGGCAAGACGGCACTCCGACCATGCGAGTTGGTTGATGACATCACTAGACGTGGCGAACCTTTCGAGACGAACGATGAAGGCAAAGAAGACGATTTCTGAGATCAAGACATGTCAAAAATTAACTGTGACAATTGGATATGTGTGCCCAATATGTTTAATTTTTTGTCTTGATGTTTATGCATTATTTTATGCTTATTTAAATTGTGTTTAAATTTGCGATGCATGAGAAAACGTTTTGAAAAATCTCACTTTCGAAAATTACTAAGAATGTTTAAACAATTAATTGACAATTTTATGGATAATAAAATTGAATTAATTTTGACCTCCATGATTTATTTATTTGTGAATTCTTTTGGAGAAATTCCCCCCTCGGGACGGTCAAAAGATAGCTTTCACATGAATAAATTCCAAATGGATGATTGTGGATTATTACTAGTGGCGACGATGACCCTCCCCACGAGGCTCGTTCAAAGCGAAATAATAATTCTGTATTTAATCATGGTTATTACTTAGGTATAAAATTGATATGCATATACTTCCCCGAAGTCCCTGTCAATTTTATATTGGTCAAGTGGGAGCCAACTATTAATCTAGTTATTAAAGGTTTGTAACCGTTCTTGTTTGTAACCTTCTTGAATGTGTTTAAATAATGATCCACCCCACGTGGCTTATTTAAACTGTTTTGAGATGTTGGCTGATGCATGTTCATATTTTTGAGATTTTAATATGAAACATGTGATCGAATTTTGTGATATATTTGTGCTTATGCATATTATTATTTATTTCAGTTCATCATGTCGCAACCTTTTAATCCACTGTTCAATATACTTAAAGACAATTTGCTTACTGGTGAAAACTTCGTTGATTGGAGTCGTAAACTTACTATTGTCCTCACTGCACAAAGCCATAACTGGGTTCTCACTACACCTAAACCAGAAAAGCCATGATGAGTCAACTAAATCGGTTAAGAAAGATGTTGGTCCCGGTGCAAATGAGTCTTACACGTGTATGGGGGGGAATACACGTGTTCAGTGATTCTAAAACTTTTCTTTACTGAGGTCAGCTTGGGTCAAGTTGTCCTGATGATTTGGTCCTGAGAAGCACAGATCGCCCTGAGTCAAAGTCTATCTGAGACAGTGATCCTGAGCTGCTTTCAGATACCTCAGATAATCCCAACTGATCCTGAGTTTTCAGAGATCCTGAGCTGCTTGGATCAGATAACTAACTTACTGAACCCTCAGTAGAGTAAGTTCAGTTTGGTAACTATCTGTTCTAGCTACTCAGATGTGCGGAATGGTTGGCCCTGAGTTTATACTCATTTTAATGCTTTTGGTGAAAACCTTCCTTTTAATGGAATAGTGATTAGGCTGTGATTCAGTTATACGCAGCTTTCAGTGGATTGATTCCAACTGAGTATCAGTGAAAATATGCTTTCAATTCAAAGTAATGCAACAGTTAAATCAAGCAAAACAGAAAGCAAATAACACAGCAAGTTATAGTGGTTCAGAGACTCAAGCTCCTACGTCCACTCTCTCTGATCTCTTCAGAGAAATTCACTAATCACTTCCTAAGGTTTTCTGACTACCTCTGTAGTTTACTAACCTTTCTATTTTGAGCTTTCTGACTACCCCTGTAGTTTACTAACTCAAAACACACACAAGCTTTCTGACTATCCACGATAGTTTACTCATTTCTTCTCTAAAGCTTTCTGACTACCTCAATGTAGTTTACTAACTCTTTACAACTCCAATCTCACCAACAATCACACTCAAACTACCTTACAAAGGGTTTGGAGTTTCTTGGTTGGTTTCCAACTAGGATGAGATATCCTTTACAATTAAGAACAATGCAAAGGCTAAGATATCTCGACTAAGCTTTGGATATATCTTATCAAGCTAGGCTTAGTGAAATGAGCTCTCTTCGATATAAAGCACTTGGGAAATTCTTGGGTTTTCGAGTGCTTCAACTTGCGATAATAAGTTTGAGCTCTTGAGTTGTTTACAAATTTCCCGTAACCTTACAATGTAGAGGGTCACAAGTATTTATAGGTAGGCACCTAGGTCACTCTTGAAAAACTATCCGTTGGAAGAGATAGCTTCGTGAGTTTCCTCTTATGGTGTGTGATGAACGACTATATTTAGGGTTTGAGACTCCCTAGCACGTTTTAGGTAAACTGCTTTTCATGTAGCTGGTCATCACTTTTTGCGATCGGGTACATAATACTATCGACATGTTTCAGTTGACACAGTCATTTGTCGATGTCGATAATGTACAATGTTGTCTTCTTCTTTTTTACTTTTGTCTCCAGTTAAATGTAGACAACCACAACAGCTCTTTTTGGTTACAATCTCTGAGTGATATAACCTTAACAACACTTTGTCTTAGTTCCTTTTGTCTGCATGAGAATATATTGGGCAATATCTATTTTTCTAAGGAATCGCGTTCTTCTCAGTATTGCATCCTTCAGATAGATATTTTCAGTGCCTCGGAACATTCAGGTTTATACTGAGTATTCAGTACATTACTGAGTATTCAGTAATTACTGTGCCTTCAGTATCCTCTATCTTCAGTCTTCTGTCTTCTGTGTCTTCAAAGTCTTATGAGTCTTCAGGGTTTTCTGAGTCTTTTGAGTCTGCAGGGTCTTCTGAGTCTTCAGAGTCTTCTGAGTCTTCAGGGTCTTCTGAGTCTTCACAGATATACTGAATGATATCTTTGAGATATCTTTGAGTCTTGATTTCTCCTTTGAGTCTTGATTTCTCGATTTCTCATTTCAGTCTTGATTTCTCATTTTCATCTTTGAAACTTTAGAAACTTTAGAAACTTCAGAAACTTACTGAGTCTTCAGAATCTAACCTGATCTATATCTGCGGACTATACATTGTGCAGATAACATCCTGAATACTCTAAAACTAAATCCTGACTCAACTATCAAGATTATCCTGAACATGTCATACTCAGGGGTTTTTGGGATCTAATCAAAATCTATCTTTATTAAATTCATCTCCCAACAAAAGAGTATGCTGACTGGGAGCGTTCCAACGAAATGACAAAGTGTACCATCTTGGCTTCAATGTCAGATGTGTTGCAACACCAACACCAGAACGTTGAGACCGCTGCAGACATCATGACTAGTCTTAAAGCGATGTTTCAACATCAGAACCGTGTGGCTCGTCAGATCACCATGAGGGTCTTACTCTATATGAAAATGGTGGAGGGAACGCCCGTAAGGGAGCGCGTTCTCCAGATGATGGCTCATCTTAACAAACTTGGGGTACTTGGCGCTAAATACGACATCGAGACCCAAATTGATTTCGTGCTTCACTCTCTGCCGAAAAGTTTTGAACAGTTCAGGCTGAACTACCAGATGAACAATCAGAAGTTCTCGATTCCTAATCTATTGCAAGCTTTGGTCTCGGCAGAGGCGATATTGGGGCAAAAGAGCCAAGCCTTGGTGGCAAATGGACCTTCTTCTTCTTCTAGGCCAAGGGGTGGTAAGAACAAGAAAAAGGACAAAAGCCACAAGCAAGTGAACTCAAGTGTTGCCAAAGGCAAAGAAAAGGTGAAGGTAGGTGGAGGAGTGAGCAAGCCAGCTAAGGGGAGGTGCTTCAAATGCGGTGAAAAAGGACATTGGAGGTCAGCCTATTCCAAACCCAAAAGGAATGGAAAGAAAGGTAATTCTCACACACTAGTTGTTGAAACTTGCTTAGCGGCGTATGCCTCCCATTTATGGGTGGTGGATACGGGATCCACTGATCATGTTTGTTTCACTTTACAGGGGTTCAAGCGGACCGACAACTTAGTGGGAGTGAGATCCTCATCACACTGGGCGATGCTACGAGAGTGGCAGCTGAAGCAGTGGGAGAAGTGCACCTGTCTTTTGAAGACAAAGTTTTAATTTTAAGAGATGTTCTTTACGTTCCGAATTTTAGAAATAATTTAATATCGGTTTCTAAACTTTACCTTGATGGATATTCGGTTACTTTTGATAAAGTTGTTACCATTTCTCTTTATGATAAATTTATCTGTCATGGAACGTTGTCGAATAGTCTCTATACAATTAACTGTGCACACCACTCACGAAATGCATCCTATAACACATCAATCATTTCCGATAAAAGAAAATGTTCATCAGACGTGAACGAAACACTTCTATGGCATCTAAGATTGGGACATATTAATCCAAAGAGGATCCAAAGGTTGGTAGAAGACGGTTCACTGGAGTCTCTCCAAGTTGAACCAATTCCAACCTGCGAATCATGTTTGGAGGGTAAAATGACCAAGAGGGCATTCGGAGCCAAGGGGAATAGAGTCAAAGAAGTGTTAGAAATCGTTCACACAGACGTATGTGGTCCAATGTCAACCAAAGTAAGAGGAGGTTATGAGTATTTCGTCACTTTTATTGATGACTACTCAAGGTACGGTTATATTTTCCTTATGAAGCATAAATCTGAGACCTTTGAGAAATTCAAAGAATTTAAGGCTCAAGCAAAGAATGATAGGGAAAAACGTATCAAGTCTCTACTATCCGATCGTGGAGGCGAGTACCTCAGCGATGAGTTTTTGAACTACTTGTCAGATGAAGGGATTGTATCCCAGCTAACTGTACCCGGAACCCCTCAACAAAACGGGGTTGCAGAGCGAAGAAACATAACTCTTTTGGAAATGGTTAGATCAATGATGAGTTATGCGGATCTTCCCAAGTCATTCTGGGGTCATGCCTTGGAAACAACGACTTACATTCTGAACTTGGTGCCATCCAAATCGGTTCCCAAAACTCCCAAAGAATTGTGGACCGGGCGCAAGCCTAGTTTGAGACACGTGAGAATTTGGGGGTGTCCGGCCTACGTGTTGGACAAGGAAGCCGGAAAATTGGATCCTCGATCAGAATTAAGGTTGTTTGTAGGATACCCCAAGGGAACAAAAGGGTGTATGTTCTATGGTCTCGAAGATCAAAGGTGGTAATAAGCACCCACTTTAGATTTTTGGAAGAAAACTATATGAACGAAAGAAGACCCAGAAGTGAGATTACCTTAAATGAGCTAAGGGGGCTAACCTCGAATTAACTGTACAAGATGACATACCAAACGACACACTTACACAACCGGAACCTCGTCATAGTGGGAGGGTTGTGAGACAGCCCAAGAGATTCATGGGGATAGGAGAGTCCTCGGACTTGATTCCCGGACAAGACGAATCAGACCCATGGACATATGATGAGGCAATCCAAGACAAGGATGTGGTTTCTTGGCAAAAAGTAATGAAAGCCGAAATGGGTTCTATGGATCATAACAGAGTGTGGGAGCTAGTCGAACCACTTAATGGGGTCAAACCCATTGGTTGCAAGTGGGTATACAAGAGAAAAAGAGGACCGGACGGGAAGGTGGAAAGCTTCAAGGCAAGGCTTGTGGCGAAAGGTTATACTCAGAAAGAAGGGATCGACTATGAGGAAATTTTTTCACCTGTAGCAATGCTCAAGTCCATCTGAATTCTCTTGTCGATTCCTGCGCATCTCGATTTGGAAATCTGGCAAATGGATGTCAAGACAGCTTTTCTTAACGGAAGTCTTGATGAAGAAATCTATATGCAACAACCCCAAGGCTTCATTGAAAAGGTCCAAGAACACCTATTTTGTAAGCTCATGAAGTCCATTTACGGACTCAAACAAGCATCAAGAGCTTGGAACCAATGTTTTGATCATGTTATAAAGTCTTATGGGTTTGATCAAAACGAGTTCGAAAGTTGTGTGTACAAAAAGTGTGTCGGAACTGCATTGGTATTCTTAGCACTATCGTGAGATTTACATTACGCTCATCGGGAACGATGTAAATGTGTTATCGATGTAAGGGCATGGCTTTCAAAAACAGTTTGATATGAAGGACTTAGGGAAGCCGGGCATCCTTGGGATCAAGATCACTTTCGAGATCGCAAGAAAATGATGATAGGCTTATCGCAAGCTTCATACATAGACACCTTTGCCTTGAAACGATTCAAAGATGCGGATTCCAAGAAAGGCTTCCCTTTCGGGCATGGTGGTAAGATATCAAAGTAACCCGGGAAAGAACATTGATTGGCAGCTAAAAAACATTACGAAGTATCCTAAAAGAACTCGAGATAGAATGTTGGTTTATCGATCGATAGTCTAATCCCCCCGGCCACACGGACTCGGATTTCCAATCGGACTTAGATTCCGTAAAATCTACCTCCTAGAGTGTGTTTTGCATGGGGGAGGAGCCATGACATGGAGAAGCGTTAAGCGAAAATGCATCGCAGATTCTACCATGGAAGCCGAATATATGTAGCCATGCTTATGAGGCAAAGAAAAAAGCGGTTTAGCTCAAGAACTTCCTAGTGGACTTGGATGTAGTTCGAATTTACCCAAAGACAATCATCATTTATTGTGACAATGCCGAGAAGCGATTGCAAATTCAAGGGAACCAAGAGCCCACAAGGCCAAAGAAACACATTGAAAGGAAATACCATCTTATACGAGAAATCGTTAAGAGAGGAGATATAGAGGTGGCAAAGATCGCATCAGAAGACAACCTAGCAGATCCATTCAAAAGGGTCTGCCTCAGAATACATTCGAGAGACATGTGGAAGGAATGAGTGTCAAGACCGTTGCCAATCTGCTTTGAGTATAAGTGGGAGACATTATTAGGTTCGTGTAGGTGACATTCTATGTCACGACAGAACTACACGAGACATGTTGTAGTATACTTAAAAGCAGACTTTGAGTATAAGTGGGAGAATGTTGGGATTATACTGGAAAGTATGCTTTTACTTTGTATAATCAAACTGAATTTCGGTCTTATTTACTGAAATAAATTGTTTATCACTGATGTTTTAAATATCATCGAATGTTACATATATTTAATGCATAACTGTTCAATAAATAGTACGTGTTACATTGTAGTTAATTTAGTGATACCAGATCACAGAAGATTAAATTAACAGTCCCTTGTAACCAAAAGTACACCATTCACGACCTAGATGGAAATGAACAATCCATCGTGAAAGGTTGAAGTGTAAGGCTCAGATTGGCTTGTCTTGACCAAGAGATTACACTAGTGCATGTTTAGTGCACTGAATAGGACCTACAGGAGGACAAATTCTTCAGAACTGAACTAGGAAGAATTAGACCTCAGTGGTTCGTTATTTCTTAATCTTCGTTCCTTAAATAGGATCGCGTGTGGTTAGTAATTATTGCTTTGACTTATTACGGGTAGAGAATCAACGAGATTCAATACTTTATATCTTGGGCAATATTATTGGTCACATGCGATTGCTAAGATTTAATACGGAGAATCGTGTGCAAGTACGCTTGTTCGATTTGCCCTTGGGAGGTTCATAAGTTTTATCATACCAAATCTTGCAAGTGGAACTAGTTTCCTAGTATGGATAATAATGTTGAACCGCTCCTTTACCAAGGATAAAAGATATTAATTAATGGAAAACTATTTCAAAGGGCTTGAATTAATTAATGGGCTAGATAATCTTACACACGGGAAATAATAACCGGGAGCCATATTGACTGTAATATGGGTTAAGATGGATAGTGCAATATTAATTATGTAGTGGGATTAATTAATATTTATGGGCTTGAATAATATTGTGGCTCAATATTGATAATTCAAGATCCATTGGAAGGTCCAATCTTAATTCTCCTAAAGGCCCCTCAAGTAGCCCAACATAAAGTCCAATAACTGAAAAAGGTGTTTAAAAATAAAATAAATTTTGTTGTTATTTTTTCTCATTAATTTCGAAAAATATAAATAAAAGGGGAGAAAGATTTTCTTTGAATTTTGTTATGGAATGAAGATATGTATTCTTGAAATACAAGATTATCTCATTAAATTCAAGAAATCTTCCACTTGGTTATTTATATGTTATTTTCGAAAATTTTGAAAGAATAAGGGAAAGAAAGATTTTCTTTATTTTCTTGAAAAGATATTATGGAAGATATGTATTCTTGCAATACAGGTATATTTCATAAATTCAAGAAGATCCAAATCTTGGAATCTTTATCCTTATTTTTTCGAAAATAACCATAACAAGAGAAGGTGGGATTTTATAGAATATTTTAATTATGGAGAAAAGAATATAGGAGATATATTCAAGATTTCTTGGAGATCAAGAAAAGATTTTTTCCTCCCTATTCCATGACAAAAAATCGGCCACCACCTATCTATAAATAGGGGATGATTTCTTCATCCCCAAGGACAATTCCATATGTGCTGAAAAAATTAGTAAATCCACAAAGGTGGTGCAACAAATTTTTATTTTCCCTTTTGTTAATTGTTCGCGAGCTTCCTTCCATCGGATTGACGAGCAAGGACTAGGGAATACTTGGGAAGGCTTTTTGGTGTGTTCTTATCGACGAGACCATTGCCGCTCCAAGAGGTTAGTTCACGTAAACCCGTAGCAATTCCGCATGCGTAGGATTTATGTGAACTGTTTATATGCATGATTTGTTGTTGAATTATTATTTGAATTAATATAGGATTAATTCATGCTAGTAATAATTGTTAGAATTAAATTTGTATTTAAATTTTCATCCCGAATAGATCCGTGCAATTAATTCCCCAACATTTTCAACAAAGGTGCCAGATTTGTTTGGATCCCGAAAGGTACTTCTAACCCCCCAGGACCCGAATCTACTAGGGTACCTAAAATTTGATTCGTTCGCAGGTTCGAGCGGGACTGGCCAATAAAGGAGGCATACAAGCTACTATCTGGTACATAGATAGTGGATGCTCAAGGCACATGACTGATAGTCAATATCTCCTCACCAATTACAATGAAAAACCAGGCCCTCGAGTTCTCTTTGGTGACGACAACTTTGGTTTTACCAGAGGAGTTGGAACCTTAGTGAATGATGATGTACATGTTACATGTGTTTCATACGTTGATGGCTTAAGGCACAACCTGTTATCTGTATCACAGTTCTGCGACAACGGATTTAGTGTTGAGTTCTCATCAGATCAATGCACAATCAGAAATCGATTGACTCAACAGATCTTGCTAACTGGCTCCAGAAAAGGAACGATTTACACAACAGATTGGGACAGTTGTCCAAGAAATGCATGCTTGATTGTTAAGAGTTCAAAGAGCTCCATTGGCTCTGGCACAAGAGAATGAGTCATCTGAACTTCAAGACTCTTAATAAGATAGCAAGGATGTCCTTGGTTGAAGGTCTCCCTAATGAAGTATTCTCTAAGGATCAGACATGTGCCGCATGTTAGAAGGGAAAACAAGTAAAAGCTTCATTCAAAGGGATACCTTGTCTCCATCTAGCTGAGTATTGCAACTGCTCCATATGGATTTATTTGGACCAGTTACGCCTCTTAGTTTCAGTGGATGCAAATACACTCTGGTGGTCATGGACGATTACTCCAAGTTCACCTGGGTTGTATTCTTGTATAAGAAGAGTGAAACTAAAACAAAGCTACCTGAACTTCTCAAGAAGATTCAGAATGAGAAGGGTCTCAGCATAGTGAAAATCAGATCAGATAAAGGTACATAATTCTTGAACCAGTTTATATCTGATTTTTGCTCTGAGTTTGGTATACAACATGAGACATCAGCTGCAAGAACACCATAACAAAATGGCGTTGCAAAAAGAAGAAACAGAACACTTAAAGAAGCTACACGCACCATGTTAGCTGAGCATGCAACACAAATGCCATTTCTGGGCAGAAGATATCAACGCTGGTTGTCACACGCAGAACAGATGTTCTCTGACTAAGATTCACTTCAAAACACCCTATGAACTGTGGAAGGGCAGAAAACTTTGTATTTCCTACTTTCATGTTTCGGGTGCAAGTGTTTCATACAAAACAATGGGAAGAGTCAGTTGAGAACCTTCGATGCCAAGTCAGATGAGGGTATATTCTTAAGATATTCCTCAACCTGCAAAGCATTTAGGGTTTTCAACAAACGAACCCTAGTTGTGGAAGAAACACCTCACGTGGTCTTTATGAGTCAACATTTGATCAAGAGAAATCTGCCGCAGAACAAGATGTACCAGACAAACCAGAATCACTGAAAATGGATTAGTTAAGGCTCAAAGAAAAGGATCCAAAATACGTCACTGTATATGTTCCTAACTTTGACCTTGACGATTCACCAGGTCAGTCAGACCCCAAGGTACGTACAACTGTCAGTAAAGAAGCTGGTGCAGCTGAGACAGTAACAACTGAACCATCTGGTTCAAGGGGAACACCTGATGTTCCGGCGGACAGACTTCAGCACATGATGAGTCCAACATCAGCTGAGATATGTCCATGCCAAGTGGATCCTACTCAAGTATTTCTCCCAGTCTCTAGTGATGAATCTTTATCAGAAGAGGATGATGTTCTCCAAACTGATGATAATCAGGAAAGAATGACCTGGATAACCAGTCATCCAACTGACCTGATCATCTGAGACCCATCTGATAAAGTCAAAACTAGACATCATATTGGTGAAAGTGAAAAGTATTGTTGTTATCTGTCTTTGAAGGAACTACTGACAGTTGAAGAAGCTCTACAAGATGCAAGCTGGATTCAAGCCATGCAAGAGGAACTCGAGCAGTTTGAAAGAAATCAAGTTTGGGAACTTGTAGACAGACCAACTCATCAAGATATGATTGGTACTAAGTGGGTCTTCAAGAACAAGAAGGATGAGCATAATGTGATAACCAGAAATAAGGCAAGACTTGTTGCTAAGGGATATTCACAATCAGAAGGGATTGATTATGATGAAACCTTTACACCAGTCGCTCGCCTGGAAGCCATTCGTTTGTTTATGGCTTATGCCGCTCATAGGGGATTTACTGTGTATCAGATGGATGTAAAGAGTGCATTCTTAAACGGGGTACTAGCTGAGGAAGTTTATGTTGAACAACCTCCTGGCTTTGAAATGAGCTGGGATTACATGACTTAGGAGAAGATGCACTAGATTACTTTGGTGGATTAATCTTCAACACCAGTTGGTTAAGAGACTGGCCAGGTAAGAAGGTCAGATGAAGAAAAAACTTCATCTGATCAGAAGAGATCAGTTGGGAACTGATCAGAGAGGAATGTCAGGTGAAGGGGGAACTTCAACTGGCTAAGGGATTTGGGTCAGAAGGAACCTATTCTGAAGGATAAAAACATTGTTGAGAAAATTTGCTAAGGCATAGGCTACACAGTAAGATCAAAAAATCAGAAGAGTTGGATCAGATACAAGTGGTAACTGGTTGATTACAATATCAACCAGTCAGATACGTTCTCTGTTTATATTATCTGAGCTTATCTACTTTTCTGTAATGATTACTGTTTATCTTACTTTATGACGCAATCATTGCAAGCATTAAATGCGGACGTGGGGTTTGTGTATTTATTAGCTTTTAATGCGTATTTTTGCATCCAAAATACTTTCAGAAAATTTTCTTGACCACACGATCTTTTTACTTTACGATCGCTTAATCTAAGCCGTTCATTTCAAAACACGAATACTCAAGTATTTGTGGGAATATGTGTAAAATGTTTTTCCCTTGCAACCCTAAAGGTCTTTCACCTTCACACTTTTGAAACATACCAGATTTCTCCATACTTACTCTGTGCAAAACTCGACTTAATTGAGAGAATTCAAATCGATTATTTCAAACCGTTCCAAATTTCAAATTGATTTCGGGTAATTTCTCAGTGAATATTGATTGCTATTATGTGGGTTTCACTGTTCTATGCTACTATTGATGTATTCTCGATGGACTGTGTATTTCTCACTTATATTTACTGGAATTAGATCTTTGTCTAGGTTGTTGTTTGATTTATTCACTTACGAACATGCGTATATGCCTATAATGTGCGTCATGTGCAGATTGTGCCTTAGTTGATGTTTTGGGCTGAATTATTGCTGTTTTTGGTATATAAATTACTCAAACTCATCTCCAAAGTTGTTCATTTGATGCAAAAATGGCACATCTATCAGCAATACCAGGACAAGGAAAGAAGATGTGCACCTTCCTATCGATGAAAAAGGATATCATCGATGAGAAGTATGTAATCTTCAACACCACGAATGATGCTGAATCGAAGGAAATTTTGGAATGTCTCCGGGCCGTAGGACTCGAGCAATTCTGTTACCGACACCAAGATATTGTACATACATATGAGGTTCTAGAATTTCTGTACAATCACGAGGAGGACGACGAAGGAAGTTTGAGGTCATCTGTAGGAGGTTTTAACATAACAGTGTCTGATGATGATTTATTCAGAATCTTCGGCCTTCGTTCTCGGAGCATCGATCCAACTAGTTTCACTACAGAATTGGACGAGAAAACATATCTGAAGGATGTCTTGTTGAGACCGACAAACCAGGAGCAAGTATTTAATGTCAAATCACCACATCTCAAACGGAAATAACGTCTTCTGTTTGAGATTGTATCAAAGGTGATACTGTGTATTACACACAGCCTGGATGCTCTTACTGCGGTGAAGCAGAATGTGATGACGACGATCATCAGCAAGGCCGAGAATCAGAATAGGCTTGGGTTGTTCAAGATAAGGTTGCTGAAGGAAACTGCCAAATTCAAGTTGAATGAGCGGAACGAGGTGTATCTGACTTTGAAGTGTTCATACATCCACAAAGTGTCAATTATACTATTTGACAAGCTGCCAGATAACTTCGAATGGAATGAAGATGGAAAGAAAGTTTACTTGGCAAAATTTAAGGCCATTTTGGGGAAAGATGAACCTCTGTCTGGGCAATCCGATGATGATCCAGCACCTTATGTGCCCAAACCGAGAGGAGAAGGTGTTGTAGGTGTATTACGCGAGGTCAGATGAGATCTGAAAAAGATAAAGGAAAGTCCCAGTCCAAGTCTATTTCTCTACAAGTATAGCACCTCACGGAGCAGAGCGGGTCGAAAGGCATTTCAATACTCACGCATGCGACCTGAATGTACCTCGCAGGTCGCGTACGGATAACAAGTACAGAGCATTAACTACGATTTGACTAGTGTCAAACGAACCGCACCGAGGAACATACCTAAGGATGGCCTTAATCAGAAGAATGTCAGTAAAGGACAATAATGATGAATGACAAGGAGTACTTAAACGGCTAAATCCTTGATTATCCGGAATTACCTTGGGCGATGTCCCAGCGAGGTGCCGAAAGGCCCGATAACCCGGGTAACCTCTCAAGCGACCTCCGACCTGGGTCACATCAGTCTTGTAGCATTTAATGTTTTGCAGAGTCACTTTCGGCTCTTTGTACTTGTAATTAGGGAGAGTGAACTCCACTCTCCCAAACCTTATATATATGGGTCATATATGACCAAAAACACTAGAGAATTCAATATCATACCAAAACTCTTACCAATTTATTCCTCCAACACTTATTCTCTCAAATCAATCATAAGATATAAATGTAACTCATACAACTCATTTATTGTTTGTGTCACTAGGATCGATAAGCCACATCTTAATCTCTAACACGTATATTTTAGTGCATAACAATTGGCGTTAGAAGAAGGGTACTCTTTAAGAAATATCGGGCTAAGTTCTTAGCATTTTCTCATTGGAGTATTCCTCACGAATCTTCCACACTAACCCATTACGACCACTCAAATCATTCAAAAACCCGACCATGTCTCAAGCAACGTTCATCTCCAATAGAAAGGCATCAGTTTTGTGTCGCTCTGGTGGAGCGGGGGCTAGCGGCCAAGCCGTTAGCAATCGCAAACCCAGGGGGCCCACTATCGGAGTTGCTCAAAAGCTCGAGCAGATTCGCACCCTAAAAGATATCGATGAGGCCATCGCGGAATTACGCAAAAGACAAGCTGAGATGGAGTTCCCCGATGGCGACCTACGCCACGAATTGAACCGTAAGGCAGAAAGCAAGGGCAAAGGCCAAATACATGAGGGACCTCGCCCCGAAGGACATCGCCGAGAGAAATCCCGCTGCAAAGAACATCATCACAAGGGGCCTCACTATGAGGGGTCTCACTGCAAGGAAAGCCAAGAAGTCAATTCCCACGGGGCGCAGCACACCCCATACTATCGGTGAAATCCACATGAGGGTCCTAACCCGATCCACCGACGTTTATTCTCAGAAAGTCTCAGCTGTGGCCCATACCAAGCTCGCGGGCCTCAGAGGGATCGACCCCGGATGTTGCAGCGCGACCACGCCGAGACCGGGGGATCTTTTTCAGGATTGGTAGCTCCCCGTGGCCCCAGGCAACAGGTATCAGCGAAAGATCAACTCGAGCAAAGTCCCTTACCTCAAAGAATAGAGAAAACCCCATCACCATACAGATACCCCCGGACTCCGTCACATCGCAGACGACAAGAGATTTCCCCACCTCGTCCGCATCGCGACGAGCTCGCAGGATAAGATAACTCACCACAGATGGCCGCCATCCTCCAAAATGTCAAGGACCTGCAGGAGCAATTAGCAAACAAAGGGGGAGTACCCCTCACCACCAAAATTCTCGTCTCACCCCTATCACCCACAGTTATGCACGCCCCCGTGCAAATCAAGATCAACGCAAGCTCCATTAAGCAATACAATGGCAAAACCGACCCGATCAATCACATAAGCAAGTACACTTCCTATATGAACTCGATGGGGGCGACCGATGCCACCCAGTGCCAACTTTTCCCACTCACTCTATGCGACCAGGCCTACCGGTGGTTCAACACCCTACCACCAACGTCTATAGAATCTTTCCATCAGATGGCTCAGATGTTCCTCACTCACTTTACGTCTTTAACCCCGCACAAGGGAACCAAGCAACGCCTAGCAAATGTCGACCAGCTCGAGAAGGAGTCAGACCGAGCGTATATCGATCGCATCGACCAGCTCATCATGGAGGGCGAACCACTTGGAGACGAAGCCAAGGTTCTGGGGATAATGCATGGTTTAAAGAAAGGAACCAAACTCTGGAAAATGATGAACAAAGAATACCCTACCAGTTATGCCAATTTCAGATATCGAGCAGGTATCATGATAACCAACGCTGAAATTTTGGCCTCACGGCTGGGCGAACAACAATCAAACAAAGAAAAAACCAAAGTCAAGAAACTAGAGACGAAGTCCGAGAAGCCTTTTCGACGACCTGGACCTGCAAATTTCTGAGCTCCTGGGACATTCAAACCAATTGACAACACCCTGGAGGTAAAGCTCCTCGAAAACTTGACCAAGAACGCAACCTAGATCTTCCAAGCAATCAAGGACAGACAGCCGATACCCCTGCCAAGAGAAATGTTCCAAGACCTTTCCAAACTCAATCCGAGGAAGTTTTGTGACTATCACAATTCTATTGGACACACCACCGAACATTATCGCGACCTGCAGAGTGAACTTTTGGAAGCTGTACAAGGAAGGGAAGCTAGAGAGGTTCGTCCAGCCAAGGCAGCAACAAAACCAGCAACGGGCTCCTCCGCTTGGGTACCAACCCGACCAGGGGAGGAGAGGCCCACAGGTCCCGGAAGGAGCGGAAAATAGAGTAATCCACATGATCTGCCCAATGAGGGAAACCCTTGGGGGTTTTCTCCCGGCGACCTCCTTGTCAAACCGTCGTCAGAAGGCCGAGATGCGAGCCCTTGACAATGCCGTCTTATGCTGTCTTCCAGTTAATACTATTGCCCCGAGCCAAACTCAAATCACCTTCACTGAAGAAGATAAGGATGGAGTGGTTTTCCCAAACTGGGATCTGCTCGTAATCTCAGCCCGGATAATGGGGGCTCTGGTCCATCGTGTCATGATCGACAATGGGGCATTCTGCAACATCCTCTTCAAAAAGACTCTGGATCAGCTCGATGATTTCCACTCCTATGTCGAGCCGTGCGAGGTCAGAATTCGAGGGTTCAGAAGATAACCCGCCGAAGCCTATAGAATGATTCGCTTATCAGTGGAGATCACCTCAACCCTGGACCCTGAGGTAAAAGTGACAAGACAGCTGGACTTCGTGATCATCGATATTCCATCCAATTTCAATGCTTTCTTCGGCAGGCCTTTTGAACAAGAGTTCGGGGCTGCCGCCTCATCTTACTACTATTGTATCAAATTTCTCGGATCTGACGGGAAGATTGACACCATTAAAGGTGACCAAATCGCAGCAAGAAAGTTTTTGAGTTACTCTTGTGTCAATTTAAATTCTGCTTTTTACTACGGTAGGAAACCCGAGGTGGGGCAAGGTTGTACGGGCCGAACTCCACCCCGGGCAGAAAGAAAATGTGAAGAGATGGAAATAGACAATGTAATGGAAACAAGTGTAACACCTATGGAAATTGACGTCGAGATAAAGGAAAAACTCGCAAAAGAGCTACCAGATTTAGAGCCTCGCCTCGGTTTTGAACCAATGGAGATCGATACAGAACAACTAAAGTCAAGTCTTGACCCAAGGATAGAAAGAGATAACCAGCGAGCAACTCCCATCGAAGAGCTCGAAACAATCTCGGTCGACCTCGACAGACCAGAGCTGAGTGTGACCATCAGAACGCAAATACCCAGTGATTTGCGAGCTCAGTCGATAGACTTCCTCAAGCAAAATTTAGATGTGTTCGCATGGTCACACGAAGATATGATTAGCATCGACCCCGAGGTCGCCTGCCACAAGTTAAACATTGACCCGACAAAGAGGCCGATATCTCAGAAAAGAAGGAAGTTCAGCCTCGAGAAGTACGCAGCCTTGGCTGAGGAGGTGAAGAAGCTGCTGAATAATAAGTTAATCGAGCAGGCCGACCAACCACAGTGGGTAGTTAATGAAGTTCTGGTGAAGAAAGCGAACGACTCTTGGCAACTATGCATCGATTTCACCGACCTCAACGAAGCGTGCCCAAAAGACTATTTTCCGATGCCACACATCGATCACCTTGTTGACAGCACGGCTAGACATGAGATGATGACTTTCATGGATGCTTTCGCAGGATATCATCAGATCGCCATGAACAAAGATGACCAATAACACACGTCTTTCCTAACAGAGAAAAACGTATATTGTTGGAAAAGAATGCCATTAGGATTGAAGAACGCAGGAGCGACCTACCAACGCATAGTAAATCGGATGTTCGCTGACGATATAGGAAAAACCATGGAAGTATACATCGACGACATCGTGGTAAAGAGCGAAAAGAAAGAGGACCATCTGGGCTACCTCGCAACGACTTTCGATATCCTAAGGAAATACAACATGCGTCTGAATCCCAAAAAGTACAGTTTTGGAGTAGGATCGGGAAAGTTTCTGGGTCACATCATCAATTAACGAGGAATAGAAGCAAATCCTTCGAAGATCAAAGCCATCATGGACACGAAACCACCTCGCAACATCAAAGAGGTCTAAAGGTTAACTAGATGCCTTGCGGCCCTGAACAGATTCGTATCCAGAATGGGAGACAAGTGCAAACCTTTTTTCGAAGCCATGAAGAAAGGGAAATTATCATGGACTCCACAGTGCCAGGCCGCCTTTTTAAAGCTCAAAAGTGTATCTCTCCAATCCTCAGATTTTGGCAAAACCCATCCCCGGTGAAAAACTGTTCCTATACTTAGCAGCCTCGGAGTCCGCTCTCAGCGCGGTGCTAGTTCGGGCAGAAGGTCAGTATCATCTGCCCATATACTTTGTCAGCCAAACTCTCAATGATGCCGAACTCAAATATCCACCCCTTGAGAAGCTCGCATACACCTTGATCATGAGTGTCCGAAAGGTGAGACAATATTTTTTCGACCATCAAATTGAAGTCCTAACCACCATGCCTCTAAGATAAGTTTTGCATCGGCCCGATACAGCAGGACGATTATTGAAATCATCCATCGAATTAGGTCAGTTCGGGATCACGTTTGCACCTCGAACTGCAATCAAAGCTTAGGTCCTCGCCGACTTCCTCACCGAACTCACTTTTCCAGAAAAGACATCGGAAGCCACCGACATCCCTTGGACATTGCACGTCGATGGTTCCTCGAAGAGCACCCGAGCAGGGACTGGGGTAGTCCTAATCAGTCCCGAGCAACAATCATTCACGACGGCTATAAGTTTTGATTTTCATGCCACCAACAACGAGGCAGAATATGAAGCATTAATAAACGGTCTGGAAATGGCAATGGCCATTGGAGTACGAAAACTGAAAGTTTACAGTGACTCTCAACTGGTCGTTTGCCAAATGTTGGGAGAATACAAAACGCGAGGTGAACAGATGATGAAATAACAACAAATAGCAAGAAGCCTCGTGGAGAAGTTTGAGGAAGTACATATAGAGCTCGTGCCACGGGCAGACAACACGAAGGCAGACGCTTTAGCCCGTCTAGCTACCTCGGAGGGAACTACCAACATGGATAATATCACCGTTGCAAGGCTTAACATTCCCTCCATAGGTCGCGTTACCATCGACATAAAGGAAGTTACTTGGGCAAGTCAAGCAAACCCATCAAACTCTCAAATGGAAGTCTTTCAGATCACGGCCGCCGAAGAGAATTGGATGACCGAGATCAAAAATTACATCGAAAAAGGGACACTACCAGAAGACAAGGTCGCGGCTCGCCATTTGCAACTAAGAGCAGCAAGATACACCATAATCGACAAACAACTTTACAAATAAAGTTTCTCGCTACCACTGTTGAAGTGCGTCACACCCGAGGAGGGCCAAGTAATCTTGAGGGAAATACACGAAGGAGATTGTGGGAACCATACCACAACACAGTCTCTCATATACAAGACGATTAGACAGGGCTACTATTGGCTAACTCTAAGAAAAGATGCAATCGCATACGCAAAAAAGTGCAAGCAGTGCCAGTTCTTCGCCCCAACAATCAAGCGAGCTCCCGAAGAACTCACCTCAATATACAGTCCATGGCCATTCCCAAAATAGGGAATCGACCTGATAGGTCCCTTCCAAAAGGCCCCAGGAAGCTCGAAGTTTGCCGTGGTCACAGTCGACTATTTCAACAAGTGGGCGGAGGCAGAACCTTTGGCAACAATCACACAAGAGAAGATCATCTGATTCATCTGGAAAAAACATCATATGTCGTTTCAGACTCCCACAAGCGATCGTTACGGACAACGGAAAATAGTTCGACGGTTTCGAGATAGACGTCTTTTTCGCGAAATGGAAAATCGCAAAGCTGTTCTCCACCCCGTACCACCCTCAATCTAATGGACAAGTCAAAGCAGTAAACAAGATAATCAAGCATACTTTGAAAACCCAACTGATCGAGTCAACAGGACTAGGGCTTTCAAACTTCCGAGCATTCTGTGGTCATACAGGACCACGTTCCGAAACTCAACGGGCGAGACACCTTTCGCTTTAACATTCGGAACAGAAGCAGTCATACAGCCGAAGTCATCGTCAAAAGTCATCGGACGTCGCAGGCTGTCACAGAGGACAACGACCATGCCATATCCCTCAGCCTCGACCTCCTTGAGGAAAGAAGAGTGGAAGCCAACTTGAAAAATGCGAATTACAAGCAGTAGTCGGAGAAATACTACAACTCGAAATAAAAAATCCAAATATTCAAGGTTGGCGAACTCATTTTAAAGAAAATTCTCGGAGTCCAGAAAGGAGTTTTCGGCACGACCTGGGAAGGCCCAATGAAAATTGCAAAGTTTCTACCAAATGGTGCTTACCAACTCGAGAAAATAGATGGTACACCCGCGATGTACCCTTGGAACGCAACCTACCTGAAAAAGTTATACCAGTAACCATCTATTTTCATGCATCATGTTTTCATTTAATTTCATGAATGAATTCACAATTATCTGAGTACTTTTGAGTTCGTAAATTTGTCATTATTTTATACAACCTTTTTTCATTCCCGGACTCGGGGGGACTGGTCCCCGACCTCTCACGAGTTCGATCATAAGTAGATCCGTAAATGAAAAAGCACGTAGAACAAACTTTAAACCAAAAACAGATCATCTCAATTTGCATAACCTTTTTTCAATCTTTCACATTTACGAACTTGGGGGACTGGTCCCCGACCTCTCGCGAGCTCAGTCAGAGAAAAGATTCGCATATGGAAAGAAAGAATTTAGCAACCTAAGTCGACGAAGCCAAAAATTTCAAAGGCAAAAAGGTCGCATATCATCTATAAGACGACCTCTGTCGCATGTCCAGCCTAAGTCGACAAAGCCAAAAAATTCAAAGGCAAAAAGGTCGCATATCATCTATAAGCCGACCTTGGTCGCATGCCCAGCCTAAGTCGACAAAGCCAAAAATTTCAAAGGCAAAAGGTCGCATATCATCTATAAGATGACCTCGATCGCATGCCCAACCTATGTGGACAAAGCCAAAAATTTCAAAGGCAAAAAGGTCGCATATCATCTATAAGCCGACCTCGGTCACATGCCCAAACTAAGTCGACAAAGCCAAAAAATTCAAAGGCGAGTTGGCCGCAATCATTATAAATAAACGAGTCATTCACCATATTTTATTAACCAGACCATCGGACAGACAAGAGAAACAACGGAGGACACGACCTCAATGAAATGATGAGAAACAAATGAATATTTGAAGAACAGATAAAGAAAAGCTACGTTGAGTCCAAACAGAAAACAAAAAGATCCACTATTAAACGCCCGAAGGCAACAAGAGAACAACGCCCGAAGGCAACGAAAATTACACCCGGAGGGCAAGACACTTACATACCCCGAGGGGCAACCAAACAACTTAACAGAAACCCCAAAGGGAAATTACATCGAAGTGCCCGAAGGTAATGGCATACTACCGCAGAAAAACCTTCCGAGGAATCAAACCAGCGGAGCATCCGAGGTCCCCTCAATAGGGCCAGTCGACACATTTTGTTCGACCCCGGGAATCTCCACGCCAGCTTGATCCCCCACTACATTAGCCTGATCCCTCACTACACTAGTGTTGGGGAATAAGTTGCACAGATCTATTCGGGGTGAATATTTAAATACAAATTTAATTCATATAATTATTACTAGCATGAATTAATCCTATATTAATTCAAATAATAATCCAACAACATATCATGCATATAATAATTCACGTAAAACCTACGCATGCGAAATTCTATGAGCTTACGTGAACGTACCTCTTGGGATGGCAGTGATCTGGCTGATTAGACTAACCAAAAGAACTTCTCAAGTATTCCCTTAGCCCTTGTTCGACTATCCGGTGGAAGGACACTTGTGAACAATTTAACAAAAGGAAAATAAATTATGTTGCACCACCTTTGTGGATTTACTAATTTTTCCAGCACATGGAATTGTACTTGGGAATGAAAGAATCATCCCCTATTTATAGAGCACAAGGTGGTCGAAATTTTTGTGATAAAACAATGTGGAAAAATCTTTTCGTGATCTCCAAGAAATCTTGAATATATCTCTTATATTCTTTTTCCCATAATTATAATATTCCACAAAATCTCACCTACTCTTTTATTATGGATATTTTCGAAATATGGGGTACCAAGAATCCAAGATTTGGATCTTCTTGAATTTATGAGATATTCTTGTATTTCAAGAAATACATATCTTCCATAATATCTTTTCAAGAAAATCAAGAAAATCTTTCTTGCCCATTATATTTCAAAAATTTTGAATTTTCTCTTATAGATAACCAAGTGGGAGATTTCTTGAATTTAATGAGATAATCTTGTATTCCAAGAATACATATCTTCATTCCATAACAAAATTCAAAGAAAATCTTTATCCCCCTTTTATCCATAAAATTTGAAAATTGCAAGGAAAATAGGCAACAATATTTATTTTATTTTAAACACCTTTTTCAGTTATTGGACTATATGTTGGGCTACTTAGGGGGCCTTTAGGAGAATTAAGATTGGACCTTCTAATGGACTTTGAATATCTAATATTGAGCCACAATATTATTCAAACCCATAATTATTAATTAATCCCACTACATAATTAATATTGCACTATCCATCTTAACCCATATTACTGTCAATATGGCTCCCGGTTATTATTTCCCGTGTTTAAGATTATCTAGCCCATTAATTAATTCAAGCCACTGAAATAGCTTTCCATTAATTAATATCTTTTGTCCTTGGTCAAGGAACAGTTCAACATTATTATCCATACCGGAAACTAATTCCACTTGCAAGATTTGGTATGATAAAGCTTATGAACCTCCCAAGGGGGTAAATCAAACAAAGCGTGCTTTTTACGATTCTTCGCATTAAATCTTAGCAATCACACGTGACTAATTATATTGCCCAAGATAAAAAGTATTGAATCTCGTTGATTCTCTACCCATGATAAGTCAAAGCAATAGTTACCAATCCCACGTGATCCTATTTAAGGAACGAAGATTAAGAAATAACGAACCACTGAGGTCTAATTCTTCCTTATTCAGTTCTGAAGAATTTGTCCTCCTGTAGGTCCTATTCAGTGCATCAGTCATGCACTAGTGTAATCTCTTGGTCAAGACAAGCCAATCTGAGCCTTACACTTCAACCTTTCACGATGGGTTGTTCATTTCCATCTAGGTCGTGAATGGCGTACTTTTAGTTACAAGGGAATGTTAATTTAATATTCTGTGATCTGGTATCACTAAATTAACTACAATGTAACACATACAATTTATTGAACAATTATGCAGTAATATATGTAACATTCGATAATATTTAAAGCATCAGTGATAAACATTTTATTTCAGTAAATAAGTCCGAAATTCAGTTTTGATTATACAAAGTAAAAAACATACTTTCTAGTATAATCCCAACAACCAGTCCCCCCACAGCCTCATCGCCGCCATCGACCTCTGCTTCTGCCAAAGCCAGCATCTCGAATAGCTAGTTCGGATCGTAAAGATTGGCATTGGGCGGAAGAAAGCGGAAATCAACCCCAAAGGCGGCAAGTGTTGGGGAATCGGGGTACCCGGATCTATTCGAGGTGATTATTTAAATACATATTTTAATTAAACAGTTAATTACTAACATGAATTAATCCTAAATCAATTCAACATAATAATTAAAAACATGCGTTCACATAATTCATGTAAATCCTAAACATGCGGAACTAGGAGTTACAGAATTACTAACCTCTTGAAGAATCAAACGAATGAATCAACCCAAGAGCCTTCCCAAATATATCCCCAAAGTCCACGAACGTTATCCGGTGGGAATATTTCAACGAACGATTTTAATGGGAGAGAAATAAAATATTTTGCTACCACCTTTGTGGATTTCTAATATTTCCAACAGATGGAATTGCACTTGGGAATGAAGAGCTCATCCCCTATAAATAGGGAGGAGGAGGGGGACGAAAATTAGGGTTGGAAAATAGGGAGAAAATCTTTTCTTGATCTCCAAGAAATCTTGAATATATCTCCTATATTCTTTTCTCCTTAATTAAAATTTTCATAAAAATCTCTTTCCCCTCTTCTACCTATATTTTCAAAAATTACACTAATAAAGGAGTCAAGATTTGACTTCTTGAATTTATGGGATAATTATGTATTCCTATAATAATTATCTCTTTCCATAAAATATCTACAAGAAAATCAAGACAATCTTTTCTTCCTTTTATAGACAAAAATTTCGAAAATATCAATTGGAAATTAGGCAAGAATATTTTCTTCTCTCTCTATTAATTGGACTTTATTTTGGGCTATTTGGGGGGCCTTTAGAAGAGTTTAGATTGGACCTCCAATGGACTATGAAGCTATAATATTTTGGGCCAAATATTATTCAAGTCCATTAATATTAATTTACTCCACTATAAAATTAATATTGAACTATCCATCATAACCCATAATACGATTTCACATGTAACATGGTTCCCGGTCATTATTTCCCGCGTTTAAGATTATCTTAGTCCATTAATTAATTAAGCCAATGAACAAGCTTTATATTAATTAATATCTTTGTCCTTAGAGTAAAGAAAGCTCAACATTATTATCCATGCCGGAAATAAATTTCCACTTGCAAGATTTGGCATGATAAAGGATATGAGCCCACGAAGGGGACAAATCAAGCAAGACGTACTTGCACGCGATTCTCCGTATTAAATGTCAGCAATCGTCATGTAATTAATAATATTGTCCAAGATACAAGGTATCAAATCGCATTGACTCTCTTCCCATCATAAGTCAAAGCAATAGTTATTAATTTCACACGATCCTATTTCAGGGATGGGGATTAAGAAACAACGCACCACTGAGGTCTAATTCTTGTATATACAGTACCGAAGAATTTGTCCTCCTATAGGTCCTCATTCAGCTCACCTGAATGCGCTAGTGTGATCCCTTGGTCAAGACATGCCAATTTGGGTCTCACACTTCAACCGTTCATGATGGTTCGTTCATTTCCATCTGGGTTGTGAATTTATACTTAATTACGAGGGCTGTTAATTTGATCTTCAGTGATCGGGTATCACCAAATTAACTACAACGTAATACGTACTGTCTTATTGAACGGGTTTGCAATAAACATATATAACATTAATTCATATTTAATGAAACAGTGATTAAATGATTTATTCCAGTAAATAAATAAGAAACTTCAGTTTGGTTATACAAAGTAAAAGCATACTTTTCAGTATAACCCCAACAACAAGATCTTTAATGGGAAGATCCTCTTTCTCGCGGACGGGGTTATTACGCATGTAGCTAACCAATCCTTCGTTTACCACCATCTGAGCCCCTACAAGGTCGCTCGCTCGATGAACTGACCGAACAACATTGGCATATGAGTGAATATAGGCAATATTCGAAGCATGATTTCGCTCGAGCTTGATATTAACAGGGACCTGCTGGACCTCGGCTTCCAAACATCAGACTCGATCCTCTAATTCGGCAATCTTGGCCAAGCTCACTTTCTCCTTCTGATTTCGGAGGTCGAGATCCTTCGTCATCGACCGAATCTTCTTCCCCATATCATCCCTCTCACGGGTCACCTTCTTCATCTTCTCCTCGGCTGCAGTCTTGGCAGTAATGGTGGACTCCCGGTCCTTTATCTGCCTCTCCATGTTGGCCCACATCTATACACAGGCGGCCTCGTCTTTCTGGGCTTGAAGTTTTACTTTATCATATTGTTCCCGACTTTTTTCAAAAAAAGCCAAGGAACGGCAGAGATGAGCGACCCCCGAAGTCATGTTTTCCGAGAAATGCTGAGTTTGGGCTTCTTCATGGAGGACCATGGTCCAAGACTTGGTGGCATCGTTGGCAATACGCCGAAGATAAAGGGTTTGGGTATCATTGCTAGCAAGATTCCGCGACCACAAAAAGTTGCGGGTGGCTTCACCACGGAACACCCCATCATCCAGCTGGTACCTAGAAAATAACAGCAGTACGTAAGATGGGCATCGAGACAATGCATATGTAAACAAGATCGGACCTCGGATAATACCTCTTGCGATACTCGGGATTCTAACCCAAGAAAGTGATGTCCTCCGCCTCGCGATCCCGGCGACCTGTCAGCTCAAAGATAGTATCTGGGTTCCCACCGGACCCAGAATACACAAGTTTCCCGCTCTCAGACTCCCGAAGAGCCTCCATGTCAACCGAAGGCCGGGCATGGGCGGCCAACTCCCCTCCGCTGCCCGACTGTCAGGAGTGGCTCGCTTTTGACCCCGCGGCGGCGCAATGGCTTTCGATTTCAGCTTGGGGGCTCCGGCGGCCTCACCTTTCTCACTCTTATCGCCTTTCTGGGCCTGGGTCGCTTTTTTCTTCTCATTCCTCTGTCGGGAGAGGTCCAGGGCACGAGCGACCTTCTCGCGGAGCTCCTCGGCATTTAGGTTGTCCATGGCTTCAATAGCTTTAGCAGAAAGAAGCCGTATAGGCTCAACAAAAGTAACTGGAGAACCCAAAGAAAAAAAACGGGGGGAACCAAATTAGAGAAAGAGAAGAAATTTCTTAAATGAGAGCTAATAACTTAGCAAGCATCTCGCATACCAGGATTATCGCCGGAGAGAGAGGAGCGAGGTGGGACAATCAAGCCTGCTGCTTCCCAACACTTCAACTTCTGCAGAACAGCCAATGATCGCTCGTCAGGATTGATCAGGCACACTTGGATCAACCGGACAAGGAACGGGACGGAGAGGTCCGAGGTCTTGGAGTTCTTGGGAGCTGCAATAGGAAGAAGAAGTTAAATCAGTATTATGGAAGGAACAAAAACAAAAGAACTTAAGTTTAAAGGTTCTGTAGTCGCGAGGAATCTCGTGATATCCGAGGGATCCTAGAGCGTAAATAGGGCTCTGCCAAGCCCCCCTACCAACCACCATTTCTCTTTCCAATCTTGGACTTTGCTGGGGAGATCCTCGACTATCTTCATATGGGGGCGGGCTTTCACATAGTAGTACCCCGGGTCCTTTCCCCACTTCGCCAGCGAGATCAAGGAGTTTAGCTCTTTTGCGGAAGGAAAAGCCCGAGGTTGGACTCGGCCGATCAGAGAGAGAATCCCGATGATAGTACTCCATCTGTTGGGAGTAATTTGGGAAAACCACAACAGCGAGGTAATCGCGGGATGAAGAGGGAAGCGGAGTCCGGCTTTCATCGTGTCGTAATTCATGGCAACGCATCCATCAAGAACCTGGTTGGCATAATCAATCTCATACCCAGGGACCCAGAAATGAACATCGCCAGGAACTTAGATTTTTTCCCTCCACAAGAAGAGCTCAGCTTCAGTCACCGAACTCACCACCTCGCGAGCAGGAAAAATACTATCTTCCCGAATCCGAGTCGGTCTTGGAACCAAATCACAAGGATGGGCCATACTCTCCTCTATACGTAATTTGCGATCAGCATCATCGACCTCATCATTGTCACTTTCGCATCGAACCTCATCGAGTAACCTCATCCGGACGAAAAGTCAAACTCACCAAATTTCAATCGACGCCCCCTTTGTGGGAATCGCCCGAGTCATCTTTTACAAAGTCCTCCCCCAACGGTACTTTAAGCCTCCAAATTTTGAATTTCCTGTTCAAGGAACCAAAACCCTTTCGGGGATCGCATTTTCCATCGATCTTGGCAAGAGACAAAATAAAAAGGTGAAAGAGGGGTTTTTTACCTAAAAATTATCTTCAGCGGAAGGCCCAACGGCAGAAATCACAAAAAACACTCTCGTAATCTCGAATCGAAAAATCGAAATCAGCGACGCCGATTTTTGAAGTGGAAGCCGATTGGGCGCCTTATTTCAAGGGGGCATGGATCCGTGTCGATTGTGAACAATAATTAGGCTCCGCTAATCTTCTTCGGTTCGCATTTTCCATCGATCACTTGAGCAGAGACAAAATAAAAGGTGAAAGAGGGGTTTCCTTACCTAAAGAAATTATCTGGATCAACGGAAGGCCCAAACGTTGCAAGATCGCGAAAATCACAAAAAACTAGAACTCTCAAGTTGAATCATTTCAATACTCGGTAAAATGAGAAATGAGGGGAAGGGGCGTTATTTATAGAGGATTTTGAAGTGGAAGCCGATTGGACCTGGGATGGCCTTAATTTCAAGTCCGATAAGACGCGGATATCACGCTATAGCCATCATTATTGCATAATAATTCCGATAACCTCAGGCTCAACATCGGTCTTTGTGGCATTTAATGTTTTGCGAGTCGTACTTGTGTCGAAGTCTCCACTCTCCCAAACCAGGGTCATTCAAAAACAAAAATTCTTTCACGCTTCCATTTATGCCAAGAAGATTTTGATAAGCCACATCTTAATCTCTACCCATATATTTTAGTGCACTGTGAAGCAAAAAGATGATCGATGATGATAGCTCATCCCCCTTGGCGAGCATGAAAAAGAGAGGCTCGCCAAGAAACAGGGGCTCAAAGAAGTTGTAACTTCTATTCTGTGTATCACCCAGGTCGATATAAGATCCAAAAAAGATAAAGGAAAGTCCATATGGAATCGAAGTCTATTTTCTTCGAGAAAATCGGCATGGAAAGAAGTATAGCACCTAGATGATGGAAGGGATTGTTGAAGAAGGTGAATAAGCGGTTGAAAGGCATTTTTAGAAAAGAGATCATACTCACCAAATCACCTCATGCCCACTTGAATCCATATTTGATGTTACCTCCCTCTCCAAAGCTAGAAACATAAATATTTGCCCCAGACCTAGATATTCCCATCCCGAAGAGGCCCGAGAGAACCCGATATGGAAACAATTGACATAACATTAACTACGATTTGACTAGTGTTCAACACTAAGATTTAACCGCATCGATCCGTATTATATCATGAGGATGGCCTTATTAATCGGAATCAACCAATGTCGAAGAAGGAGATAAGAATGATGAATGGCAAGGAGTACTTCATGTAAAATTTAAATCCCTTTGATTAGTGTTGTCGATTTGGAATTACCTTCGGATGGCGACGATCATTTTAGGATTCGGGAAGAAGATTTCTTTGGACCCGGACGAAGAGGTGCCGAAAGACCGGTCCGATGAACCAAGAGTGGGTCTTTGCGAGATGAGACCTCTTGGCGAGGTGTCAACCTCCGAAGCACAGGAGTTTGATACCTAGATCACATCACTTCTAAGATTCTAAAAGCTTCCATTGAGGCTCATTTAATGTTTTTTGAGGAAGAAGCGAGCGGATTTGCTAGAGAAGGAGAAGAAGCTTACCGTCGACAAAATCACACATATGCATGATCAAATCCTCGGATCTGTGATGAAGCAGGTCGATCCTCTTGCGGAGAAGCTAAGCGAGACGCAAATTCTGTTGGAAAGTGTCTGGGGATCCTTAGAAAAGACTGAAACATGCCTGGATCTGGGTTGGAAACATTTTGAAGGGTCAGTTAACAAGTCCAAGACGGCCATTGAATCCGGTATGAACAGGCTCCTGAGTCTTGAACCCTCTTTTGCCACGCCTCAAGATGTTGCAAATCTTAAGAAGGAAATATCGAGTCAGTTTGTGGCTCTGACCGCCAGGCTGTCACATCTTTTTGATGAAACCAAAAAGGGGGAAGGACCAGAGATGGAAAAACGGATGCAGATGATAACCATCATGCCAACAGCCGAAACCTCATCTGTACCTACTCCACCTGCACCATCTGCCATGCCAGAATCTGCCACACCAACTGTGAACATTCCTGACATCGAAATGGTGAAACCTTTTCAAACAGTTGAACAGCATGGAGAAGCCATTGCAACCCAAGAAAAAGAGCTTTCTGAACAAAAATCAGTGTTATCTGAAGTGGTTCAAAGGGTAGATATGATAGAAGACTTCTCTTCTTTGGTTCAGAAGAGACTTGAAGCAGAAGATCAAGTCAAAAGTCTTGAGCTGATAAAAAAACTATCTGAAGAGGAGGAGACCCAACTGAAAGCTAGAAGGAGAGGGAAGCAAGCCGTGGAAACTTCCCAACCTCCAAAACAAACCAGATCGAGAGTGCAATTAACTGCTGCGCAAGAAGAAGAGCAGAAAGCCAAACGCGCAGTTGTTGAGGCAGCGGAGAGGAAGAAGAAGCTTGCTGAGAGCAAAGGCCTTGCAACCAGATATGTTAGAAGAAAGAGGAAGAAGGCTGCTTCAGCAAAGGATGTTGCTTGGGAAGAGAAAGCCCTACCTGCCCCAGTGAAGGATATTCTAGTCTCAAAAAGGAACTGATGCCCAGAATGGGACAAGATTAGAGGAGATTGACTCATAGATGTATACGTTCTGGAGAAGATTCCGACTACAGTTGATCAGGGTAAATTCAATGAAGAATTTAGAAGCTGGCTTGAGATTAAACATCCACATTTCTACGACTTGGTCATGTCTGAAGGTGAGGAGATGGGACTGATTCCTGAAGCACCCCCATTCGAGACCATCCTTCCACCTCTTCGATCAGACAAAATTCTTGATCCAGTGTGCTTCAAGCAGATGTACTATGAGTTTGCCAAGATGGGTGGAATCATTGAGAAAGATCGATTAGCTGCTCTGATGGAAAGAATGTATAAGGTATTTGGTATTTCTCCAGAGCTCCAGAAGTTTCATTACAGAACTTGACCAGATCAGAACACTCTTAGAATCAGATGATAGGTATTTTGCTGTATTCTGTAAACGCATATCCTTGATAATAAAATATCCTATCTTTCTCTTGATCCTAAGACAACCTCTCATTGTCTTCTGATTTGTATGTTGTTATCTGTTTATTTACATTTGGTTATCTGTTTTTCTGATTAACTGTTTTGGTTCCATAAAAAATGGGGAAATTGTTGGGAAATTTGTAGTTTCGATGGAAGTTCCAAAACAGATAATGTAATAGGACCAGTCAGACCTGTTAGCTAACTGATGATCTAGATAGCAGATAAGATGACCAGCTAAAATGTATAGACAACTGATGTAACAGATAGGTCACATATTGAGGGGGAACTCAATATGTATAGGTTAAGTCTTGAAGATCAGATATGCTGAAGATCTGTTGAAAATAAGAAGCAAACAAGCAGAGAAGCAGACAAGACAGAAGACCGTCCAAGACCTACATCAGATGACAACAAGAAAAGGTCAGGAAGTTGTGCTAAGGAAACTTACGAGCAGAAGACCTAAATCAGGTAAACAGATAAGTGTTCGAACTGATCTGTGTCAACTCCATCAGGTAACTACTTCATTGTTACCTAGTACGAGGCAAGTGTTCAGACAAGAAGAATGTCAACCTTGTTGCTAATTCAAGTGCTGCGAAGTGTACTTGATAGCCAATAAGAAGTCGACAACACACGTACGGAGTACTGACAGTCTGCAGAAAAGCATTCCAGAGTCAAACGGTTAGAAAGGACAAGCTTGCATGCTTTTGGCCATGCCCCCCCCCCCTAAAGCATGTCAAATCAGCCTGCAGACCTACCTAAAATAGATCAAAATTTGAATTGCTCTCCAACAGCTAGTTCTATTTTGTGCCTATATATATGGGATCAAACCTTCATAGTAAGGTTACGGAAATTATCATCAAGCTCAAGCACAAGCAAATTTCCGCACGAAGAACACTAAATCGAAGCATATTTTCTAAGTGTTCATCCCATTGTTCTTAGCATAGAATACTTATCCTCCAGCATTAGGCTACTTAAAAGATAGGATAGTATTCCAGTTGGAACATTACAAATCTTATACCCAAACATAAGTTAGGTTAAGTTTGTTATATCAAGATTTCAGTCTAGGATTTCTAGATCTGATTTATGGGATTCGTTGAGTGAGAACTCGTGAAACATCTGTTGGTTGTACTGTGTTGGACTAACACGTTAAACTAAGTCCAGTTGGTTAAGTTGGTGCCCCTGCTGATAGGGAAGAGTGGACGTAGGACAAGTTGTCCGAACCACTATAAATCTGTCCGCATTTATCTTGTTTTACACTCAACTGCACACTACTTGTTATCTGCATGCATATTTTCATCTGGTTCAGATTAACATCAAGCTACTGAACTGATCAGCTCGACACTTTAGTCATCTGATCTTAAAACAGATAGCACCGGAATCTGATTGAGTAAAACTGGTTTTCACACGGGTTAACTAATCTTCTGCACCATCAGTTACACTGATAGACGCCGAACTGATTTGGTTTATACAGATCAGTAAGTCAGATATCAGTCCATACTGATTCACACCGTACTCAGATCAGGCATACTTGCATATCACACCTGATCTACAAAAAGTTTTGGAAGTCTATTCAACTCTCCCCTCTAGACTTCCACCCTCACTGAAACCCGTTCGGGACCTACAATAAGGTTAAATTTGTAGTGGTAACGACACGCTACCAAATTTTTGGCGCCGTTGCCGGGGAGAAACTTTTTCGTTTACTTATCTTGTTATTTTGGAAACTCCAAGACTGAAAATGGTGTATAATATGTATTTATGTATGTGCATTTAATTACTGTTTATTTTAGTTTCATTAGTGTTAGGTTTGTGTATTTATTTATTTTTCTTTTTTATGTTTAAATTAGTTTTTTTCTGAATTTTCTAGCTTCCATTGATTGAATTTTTGTTTCTCTTCTCAAACAGGTGTATGAGATTGCGGAGTGGCAGGATAATAGGTGAAGAAGAAGAGAACGAGTTAGCAATATTATTTGAAGAAGAAGTGGAGGAAATGGTTGACCAGATGCTCAAACAACTTTCTGAACCAAATCTTGATGATCAACCATTGAGCATTGTTTTCCCAGAACTTGAAGAGCCTCTCAAACTCGACTCAGGTTTTCTGAATTTACTTCCCAAATTCTATGGACATCCAGGTGAGGACCCTCATAGGCACTTGAAAGAATTTCTAGTTGTTTGTTCTACTATGAGACCTGATGTTGTAGATCATAACTTGGTAAAGTTAATTGCTTTTCCTTTTTCATTGCATGATTTAGCTAAAGATTGGCTTTATTATCTTACTCCAGGAACCATTACTACTTGATTGGAATTACAAAAAACTTTTCTTGAAAAATTCTTTCCAGCAAGTAGAATTGGGTCCATTAGAAAATAAATTTGTGGAATAAGGCAGAATTCTAACGAATCACTATATGAATATTGGGAAAGATTTAAAAGATTATGTGTTAGCTGCCCCCAACATCAAACTAGTGAGCAATTGTTGATTCAATATTTTTATGAAGGTCTTTAACCACATGATAGGGGTATGATTGATGCTGCTAGTGGAGGAGCATTGGTAGATAAAACACCTAAACAAGCTAGACAATTAATTTCCAACATGGCTCAAAATACTCAACAATTTGGAAATAGAACTGAAACTTCTCAAACAAAAAGAGTTAATTAGATAAATGTTAGCATTGTACAAGAACAACTTAAAGAAAATGCTCAACAAATGGCTCATTGAACTACTCTTGTGTTTAAGCTTGTTACAAAAGGAAATTCCCAAGTTCATGCATGTGGAATATGTACTGATTTATCTCATACTACTGATTCTTGTCCTACTGTGCAGATTGAAGATGTTAATGCTTTAGGTGGTTTTCCAGGACAACCTCAAAGAAAATATGACCCTTTTTCCAACACTTACAACGAGGGTTGGAAAATGTTGGGATTATACTGGAAAGTATGCTTTTACTTTGTATAATCAAAACTGAATTTCGGACTTATTTACTGAAATAAATTGTTTATCACTAATGCTTTAAATATCATCGAATGTTACATATATTTACTGCATAACTGTTCAATAAATCGTACGTGTTACATTGTAGTTAATTTAGTGATACCAGATCACATAAGATTAAATTAACAATCCCTTGTAACTAACAGTACGCCATTCACGACCTAGATGGAAATGAACAATCCATCGTGAAAGGTTGAAGTGTAAGGCTCGGATTGGCTTGTCTTGACCAAGAGATTACACTAGTGCATGACTGATGCACTGAATAGGACCTACAGTAGGACAAATTCTTCAGAACTGAACAAGGAAGAATTAGACCTCAGTGGTTCGTTATTTCTTAATCTTCGTTCCTTAAATAGGATCACGTGTGGTTGGTAACTATTGCTTTGACTTATCATGGGTAGAGAATCAACGAGATTCAATACTTTTTATCTTGGGCAATATTATTGGTCACATGTGATTGCTAAGATTTAATACGAAGAATCGTGTGCAAGTACGCTTGTTCGATTTGCCCCCTTGGGAGGTTCATAAACTTTATCATACCAAATGTTAAGGCCATTACACTTCGTAGTGGGAAAGAATTGGGTACACTTAAGGGAAGAGAGGGTGAGGTAGAAAAAGAATTGGAAGTGAAACATGGGGAATCAACTAGTAATTTGAAACGTAAAACAAATGAGGAGATGAAATGAACTTAAGAAACAAAGAACCAAAAAGTCAGAGTCCCTAATGAAATTAGAGAAACTCAACCCTTTTCTTCTAGGTTTGCTAAGTCGAAAAAAAGAAGCCATGGACAAAGAAATCTTAGAAACCTTTAGGAAAGTGCAAGTTAATATACCTCTCTTAGATCTTTATAAAAGCGGGTTCCAAATATGCAAAATTTCTGAAGGATATTTGTACCAACAAGAAGAAATTCAAAAGCTCCAAAAAGGTAAGCATGGGTGAGAACGTTTCTGCCATGATTCAAAAGAAAATCCCTCCAAAATGCAAGGATCCAGGTATGTTTACTATAACTTGTAAAATTGGAGATTTGAGTTTTGAAAGGTGCATCTTAGACTTTGATTTAATTGATTTAATTGACTGATAGATCTAATGCGTATCCAATAGGAGTACTTGAGGATGTCTTAGTACAAGAAAATGAATTGGGTTTTCCTGCTGATTTTTACGTTCTTGAAATGGGTGATGAATCTATCAATCATGTGCCTTTACTTTTAGGAAGACCATTCTTGAAAACTTCTAAAACAAAGATTGTTGTGCATGAAGGTAATTTGACCATGGAATTAGATGGAGAAGTGATTAAATTCAACATTTTTGATGCAATGAAATATCCAAGTGATATCAATAATGTTTGCTCAAATGATACTATTGACCTTGTTGATTTGATTGTGCAACAGATTTTTGAAGTTGATAACTTGAATGAACAATTGCATGAACTTGAATATTCTGAACTTGTTGAAAAAGAAGTTGTCAAAAGCATGTCAGATTTTAAATTGGAGACACCTTCACTTTATGTTGCTTTGTCTTTCACTTCTAAAACGCTGCCTTCAATTATTCAAGCTCCTGAAATAGAATTGAAACCTCTGCCTTCAAATCTGAAATATGCTTTTCTTGGTGATGATGACACTTTGCCTGTGATTATCTCTAACTCATTGTCTCCAGTTTAGGAACAAAAATTGTTGCAAGTGTTGAAAGAACATAAGGCAGCTATTGGTTGGACCATAACTGACATTAAAGGAATAAACCCAACTTTATGCATGCATAGAATCCTTTTAGAAGATAATGCCGAACCAATTAGAGAAGCAAAACGTAGATTAAATCCACTTATGATGGAAGTTGTTAAAAAAGAAATTCTAAAATGGTTAGAAACAGGTGTAATTTTTCCTATATCTGATTCCAAATGGGTAAGTCCTATACATGTTGTACCTAAAAAGACGGGGATAACTGTTGTAGAGAATACTAAAGGAGATCTTGTTCCTACTGTTGGGGAATGAGTTACACAGATCTATTCGGGGTGAATATTTAAATACAAATTTAATTCATTAATTATTACTAGCATGAATTAATCCTATATTAATTCAAATAATAATTGCAACAACATATCATACATATAAAAAGCCACGTAAAACCTACGCATGCGGAATCTACGGGTTTACGTGAACGTACCTCTCGGGATGGCAGTGACTTCGGTCGGACGGACTAACCAAAAGGACTTCCCAAGTATTCCATTAGCCCTTTCTCAACTATCCGGTGGAAGGACACTCGTCGTCGACAATTAACAAAAGGAAAAAAAAATAAACTTTGTTGCACCAACATGTGGATTTGCTAATATTTCCAGCACATGGAATTGTACTTGGGAATGAACTAATCATCCCCTATTTATAAGAGGGAGGGTGGTCGAAATTTTAGTGATATTTCAATGTGGGAAAAAACTTTTCTTGGTCACCAAGAAATCTTGAATATATCCCTTATATTCTTTTTCCCATAATTAAAATATTCCACAAAAATCCCACCTCCTCTATAATATGGATTTTTTCGAAATACCATGTGCAAGAATTCAAGATTTGGATCTTCTTGAATTTATGAGATATTCTTGTATTAAGAAATACATATCTTCCATAATATATTTTCAAGAAAATCAAGAAAATCTTTCTTGCCCATTATATTTTCTAATTTTCAAAATTTACTATATAAATAAGCTAGTGGGAGATTTCTTGAATTTAATGAGATAATCTTGTATTCCAAGAATACATATCTTCATTCCATAACAAAATTCAAAAAAAACTTTCTCCCAACATATCTATATATTTCGAAATTTTGGTTGGAAAATTAAGCAACAATATTTATTTTATTTTAATCACCTTTTCAGTTATTGGACTATATGTTGGGCTACTCAGGGGGCCTTTAGGAGAATTAAGATTGGACCTTCTAATGGATCTTGAATATCTAACATTGAGCCACAATATAATTCAAGCCCATAAATATTAATTAATCCCACTACATAATTAATATTGCACCATCCATCTTAACCCATATTACGAATCGATATGGCTCCGGTCATTATTTCCCGTGTTTAAGATTATCTAGCCCATTAATTAATTCAAGCCACCAAATAGCTTTCCGTTAATTAATATCTTTTGTCCTTGGTCGAGGAACGGTTCAACATTATTATCCATACCGGAAACTAATTCCACTTGCAAGATTTGGTATGATAAAACTTATGAACCTCCCAAGGGGGCAAATCAAGCAAGAGTACTTGCACATGATTCTTCGTATTAAATCTTAGCAATCACATGTGACCAATAATATTGCCCAAGATAAAAAGTATTGAATCTCTCTGATTCGCTACCCATGATAAGTCAAAGCAATAGTTACCAACCACACGTGATCCTATTTAAGGGACGGAGGTTAAGAAACAACGAACCACTGAGGTCTAATTCTTCCTTGTTGGGTTAAGAATTTATCCTCCCAGGGTCCTATTCAACATCGATCATGCACTAGTGTAATCTCTTGGTCAAGACAAACCAATCTGAGCCTTACACCTCAACCTTTCGCGATGGTTGTTCATTTTCATCTAGGTCGTGAATGGCGTACTTTTAGTTACAAGGAACTGTTAATTTAATCTTCTGTGATCTGGTATCACTAATTAACTACAGCATGTCTCGAGTAGTCCGTGACATCTAATGTCACCTACACGAACCTAATAATTTCTCCCACTTATACTCAAAGCAGTTAGCAACGGTCTTGACACCCATTTCACTCACATGCCTCTCGAATGTATTCGGAGGGCGCTTTAATGAATGGATCTGCTAGTCGTCCTCGAGACGCTATCTTTGCCACATCTATATCTCTCTCTAACGATTTCTCGTATAAGATGTCTTTTCTTTTAATCGTTTGTTTGACTCGTGGACTCTTGGTTCTCTTGAATTTACAACTTCCCCAGCGGATATTGCTGTACAAATTGAGAACACCATCCAAGTCCACTAAGAAGATCTAGAGCCAATCGGTTCTTTCAACGCTTCACAAGCGACTACTTACCCGACTTCCATGGTTGAGTCGTTGATGCATTTACCTTCACACTCGTCCATTTGATGGCTACACTTCCCAAATGGAAACACACTAATCGAGGCGGATAATTTATGGAATCTAAATCGATTGGAAATCCGAGTCCGTGTGGCCCGATGGGGATTGGAGTATCGATCGATAAATCAACATTCTATCCCAAGTTCTTTTTTTCGATACTTGAATGTTTTTAACTGTAAATCGATTAAACTTTCCTCGGGTTACTCGATATCTTGCTACCATGCCTACGACAAAGCATATATCCGGTCTCGTACCACAAAGATATAGCATACATAAGGTTTCCTCTGGTAAAGCACAAGGAATGCCTTTCATGTCATCTATCTCCTTTTGCGTCTTAGGGGACATTTTCTTGGATAGATGAATTCCAAGTCTGAAAAGTACGAATCCTTTCTTGGAATCTTGCATGCTGTATCGTTTTAAAACCAGTGTCAATGTATGAATACTTGCGATAACCCGATCATCCTTTTCTTGCGATCTCGAGTAATCTTGATCCCAAGGATGTGTCCGGCTTTCCCTAAGCCTTTCATATCAAACTGTTTTGAAACGCCATGCCCTTACGTCTGACCACACCTTCACATCGTTCCCGATGATCACAATGTCATCTACGTATAGTACTAAGAATACCAATGCAGTTCCGACACACTTTTTATACACACAACTTTCAAACTTGTTTTGATCAAACCCATAAGACTTTACAACATGATCAAAACATTAGTTCCAAGCTCTGGATGCCTGTTTGAATCCGTAAATGGACTTCTTGAGCTTGCAAACAAGATGTTCTTGGCCTGTTTCAATGAAACCTCGGGGTTGTTGCATATAGATCACTTCATCAAGACTTCCGTTTAAGGAAAGCTGTCTTGACATCCATTTGCCAGATTTCAAAGTCGAAATCTTGTGTCGATAAGAGAATACGGATGGACTTAAGCATGGCTCTTTGGCGAAAAAAGTTTCCTCATAATCGATCCCTTCTTTTCCGAGTATAACCTTTCGCCACTAGTCTTTGCTTTGAAGGTTTCAACCTTCCCGTCCCGGTCCTCTTTTCCTCTTATATACCCACTTGCATCCAATGGGTTTGACCCGTTAAGTGGTTCGACTAGCTCCCACACTCTATTATGAAACATAGAACCCATTTAAACTTTCATTCTGTTTGCCAAGAATCTTCATCCTTTTCTTGGAGTGCCTCGTCATATGTCCATGGGTCTGATTCTGGGAATCAAGTCCGAGGACTCTCCTATTCCCATGAATCTCTCGGGTTGTCAAACAACCCTCCCTACTCTGACGAGGCTCGGTTGTGAAAACGATCATTTGGTATATCATCTAAATCAAATTGGCCGAGGTTTGCCCTCTAAGCTCATTTAAGGTAATCTCACTTGGGTTTTCTTTGGTTCAGATAGTCTTCTTCCAAAAATCTAAAATGGTGTCTTGATGACCACCTTTTGATCTTGGGACTATAGAACATACACCCTTTTTTGTTCCTCTCGGGTATCCTACAAACAACTTTAATTACGATCGAGGATCCATTCTGGCTTCCTTGTCCAACACGTGGGCGGACACCCCAAATTCTCATGTGTCTCATACTAGGCTTGCGCTCGGCCCACAATTCTTTGGGAGTTTTGGGAATCGATTTGGATAGCACCAAGTTCAGAATGTAAGCCGCTGTTTCCAAGGCATAACCCCAGAACGACTCGGGAAGATCCACATAACTCACCATTGATCTAACCATTTCCAAAAGAATTGAGGTTCTTAAGCTCTGCAACCCCGTTTTGTTGAGGGTTCCGGGTCTGCGATGGTGGGATACAATCCCTTCATCAGATAAGTAGTTCAAAAACTCATTGCTGAGGTAATCGCCTCCACGATCAGATCGTAGAGACTTGATACGTTTTTCCTTATGATTCTCTGTTTGAGCCTTAAATTCTTAGAATTTCTCAAAGGGCTCAGATTCATGCTTCATAAGGGAAATGTGATTTTACCTTGAGTAATCATCAATAAAATTACTCATAACCTCCTCTTTATTTGGTTGACATTTGACTACATACATTTATGTGAACGATCTCTAACACTTCTTTAGCCCCATTCCCCTTGGCTCCAAATGCCATCTTGGTCATATCACCCTCCAAACATGATTCGCAGGTTGGAATCGGTTCAACTTGGAGACGCTCCAGTGAACCATCTTTCACCAACCTTTGGATCCTCTTTGGTTTTATATGACCTAATATTAGATGCCAAAGAAGTATTTCGTTCACGCTTTCTTTTGTCGGAAATAGTTGATGTGTTATAGGATGCATTTTTAGAGTGGTGTGCCTGAGTTAATTGTATAGAGATTTTCTATCAATGTCCCGTAGTAGGTACACTCATCATTTCAAAAATGATGTCATTCTTATTAGAAGAAACTTAGTGTCCTTTAATCGATTTTTAGAAACTGAAAGTGAATTCTTTTCTAAAATCGGGAACATAAAGATAATCAAAAAAAAAAAAAAAAAAAACTTTATCTTCAAAAGATAGGTGCACTTCTCCCATTAACTTTTAATCGCCACTCATGTAGCATTGCAATGTACGCTACTTGCGTAGTATTGCAATAATCGTTACTATCGTAGCATTACAATATCCGCCACTTACGTAGCATTGCAATGTCTTCTACTTTAAATAACGTTGTCCGATGTGATGAGGATCTCACTCCCACTAAGTTGCGGGATCATTTAGAACCCGTGAAAACATGATTAGTGGATCTCGTATCAACCACCCATGAATGAGATGTATCGCCGATAAACAAGTTTCAACAACTAGTGCGTGAGAATTACCTTTCCTTTTCCCTTTTTGGGGTTGGAACAGCAAAACCTCCATTGTCCTTTCTTCTTACCGCAAGCTTAAGCACTTCCTCTTTGGATTTTCCTTGACCTGACAAGCATTCCTCATCTTACTGGTTGCCCTTTGTCAATGGTTGAGTTTTATTGCTTATGGCCTTTGGTCCTCTTCTTTATCTTGCCTACCCTTGGCCTTAGAAGATGAAGACGGACCATTTCTTAATCAAAGCTTGAGTTTGGTGACTTATCATCATTTTCTGCCGAGACCAAAAGCTTGCAACAAATTAGCTAATGAGACCAAAATGCTCAAAAAACTTTTTGGGCGAGAGTGAAGTACCAAATTCATCTCTCCGATCATAATCTGCGCTCGAGAATCTCAAGTTTGTTCGGATGGGCCATCTATTTTGAGGACGTAATCCCTTACGGGTTTTTCCTCCACCTTTTCAAATGACGACATCTCTCATGAGGTGATCTGAAGAGTCCGCGTGTTTTGACTCGTCGGTTGGCTCATCGATTTTTGTGTGTCAAAATCCACTTGTGCTTTTGTGCGATTAGGACAATTATAATTTTCAATCAATATAGTTTCCATACATATTGTATTGACTTTTAAGTATAATAACAAAGGATTAAAAGGTAACGACATCTTTGAATCGAAATAACCAACTATATGCAATAGCACAAGTATATCACAAGATTCGATCACATTCATCATATTTAAAATCTCAAAAAAAATATGAACATGCATCAGCCAACATCTCAAAACAGTTTAAATAAGCCACGTTGGGTGGGTCATTATTTAAACACATTCAAACATGTTACAAACAAGAACAATTACAAACCTTTAATATCCAGATTAATAGTTGGCTCCCACTTGACCAATATAAAATTGATAGGGACTCCGGAGAAGAATATGCATATCAATTTTATACCTAAGTAATAACCATGATTAAATACAGGATTACTATTTCGCTTTGATCGAGCCTCGTTGGGAGGGTCATCCTCGCCACTAGTAATAACCCACAATCATCCGTTTGGAATTCATTCATGTGAAACCTATCTTTTTTCCGAATCCGCTGGGGAAATTTCTCCAAAAGAATTCACAAATAAATAAATCATGGAGGTCAAAATTAATTCAATTTTATTATCCGGAATAAAATTGTCAATTAATTATTTAAACATACTTAGTAATTTTGTAGGTGAGATTTTTCCATTTGGAAACCCTCATGCAAACACATTTAAACAAATTAAATAAAGCATAAGATAGCACAAATAAATCAAGCAAAACAGAAAAATAAACATATTGTGCACAAATTATCCAATTGTAATGGTTTGATTTTTCTTGACTTGATCTTGAAGAAAACACGGCTCGCATTTCTACCACTTTCGTTCCTCTCAAAACCACGCCATGGCGCTTCGTTGGGATGCACGCATCCGATCCCGTACCACTTGGCCTAGGATAGCCTCGGCGGCCTCGGCACCGCCCGGCGGTCAAGGCCCCTTGATGCCTCGGCATGCCTCGGCGGTGTCGGCGAGCGTCGGCGAGATCTCGGCGAGACGTCGCGCATCCGATCCTCCGCTTCGCCCACCTCCACCTTCCGCCCGCGACCTCGGCGGCAGCGTATCCGCCTTGCCGCCCGCGACATCCGCCCGTCTGCCTTCGGCTTTGGAGCGCCGATCGCCCATCTGTGGCCCCTCATCCTCACGTCTTTCGACAGGCGCGCCTGCCCTGGGCCCATGCGTGCCAGTACACATTTCCGCCGCCACGCTGGTTACGGATTTCATCCTTTCATTCTTCGTCTCTTCGTTCCCGATCCGGTTACAATTTATTTAAAAATATAAATAAACCTGAATCTAGACTAGTCTATTACATTGATCAAATCAAACAAATTCTAGTCTACTTTCGTGGATTTTCTCACGAGGCAAAAACAAATCCCAATCGAATCGAATTAAAAAACCACGATTTATATGCATGCAAAATAAAACATTAAAATCCATGACAATTGGATACCGCAAAAATGCATCTAACCGTTCTACTATCCAATTTCAAATTTAATGTCCACAAATTAAATTACAATTTAAAAAATTGAGAGTCTTAAACAAAGGGCTCGATACCGCTTGTTGGGGAATGAGTTACCGCAGATCTATTCGGGGTGAATATTTAAATACAAATTTAATTCATTAATTATTACTAGCATGAATTAATCCTATATTAATTCAAATAATAATTGCAACAACATATCATGCATATAAAAAGCCACGTAAAACCCTACGCATGAGAATCTACGGGTTTTACGTGAACGCATTCTCTCTCGGGATGGCGGTGACTTGATCGGATGGACTAACCAAAAGGACTTCCCAAGTATTCCCTTAGCCCTTTCTCAACTATCCGGTGGAAGGACACTCGTCGAACAATTAACAAAAGGAAAAAAAATAAACTTTGTTGCACCACTTGTGTGGATTTGCTAATATTTCCAGCACATGGAATTGTACTTGGAAATGAACTAATCATCCCCTATTTATAAGAGGGAGGGTGGTCGAAATTTTAGTGATATTTCAATGTGGGAAAAGACTTTTCTTGGTCACCAAGAAATCTTGAATATATCCCTTATATTCTTTTTCCCATAATTAAAATATTCCACAAAAATCCCACCTCCTCTATAATATGGATTTTTCGAAAATACCATGTGCAAGAATCCAAGATTTGGATCTTCTTGAATTTATGAGATATTCTTGTATTAAGAAATACATATCTTCCATAATATATTTTCAAGAAAATCAAGAAAATCTTTCTTGCCCATTATATTTTCTAATTTTCAAAATTTACTATATAAATAAGCTAGTGGGAGATTTCTTGAATTTAATGAGATAATCTTGTATTCCAAGAATACATATCTTCATTCCATAACAAAATTCAAAAAAAACTTTCTCCCAACATATCTATATATTTCGAAATTTTGGTTGGAAAATTAAGCAACAATATTTATTTTATTTTAATCACCTTTTCAGTTATTGGACTATATGTTGGGCTACTCAGGGGGCCTTTAGGAGAATTAAGATTGGACCTTCTAATGGATCTTGAATATCTAACATTGAGCCAAAATATAATTCAAGCCCATAAATATTAATTAATCCCACTACATAATTAATATTGCACCATCCATCTTAACCCATATTACAATCAATATGGCTCCCTACCATTATTTCCGTGTTTAAGATTATCTAGCCCATTAATTAATTCAAGCCACCTGAAATAGCTTTCCGTTAATTAATATCTTTTGTCCTTAATCGAGAACGGTTCAACATTATTATCCATACCTAAAACTAATTCCACTTGTAAGATTTGGTATGATAAAACTTATGAACCTCCCAAGGTGACAAATCAAGCAAGCGTACTTGCACACGATTCTTCGTATTAAATCTTAGCAATCACATGTGACCAATAATATTGCCCAAGATAAAAAGTATTGAATCTCTCCGATTATTTACCCATGATAAGTCAAATCAATAGTTACCAATCCGATCCTATTTAAGGGGATTTAAGGTTAAGAAACAACGAACCACTTGAGGTCTAATTCTTCCTTGTTCGATTCAAGAATTTATCCTCCTGGGTCCTATTCGGTATCCCCATGCACTAGTGTAATCTCTTGGTCAAGACAAACCAATCTGAGCCTTACACCTCAACCTTTCGCGATGGTTGTTCATTTCCATCTAGGTCGTGAATGGCGTACTTTTAGTTACAAGGGACTGTTAATTTAATCTTCTGTGATCTGGTATCACTAAATTAACTACAGTGTAACACGTACAAATTATTGAACAGTTATGCAGTAAATATATATAACATTCAATCATATTTAAAGCATCAGTGATAAACAATTTATTTCAAAATAAGTTCTAAAATTAGGTTTTAGATTATACAAAGTAAAAAGCATACTTTTCAGTATAATCCCAACACCTACTAGAATTTCTAATGGATGGAGAGTATGCATTGACTATAGAAAACTTAATCAAGCTACAAGAAAAGACCACTTTCCATTGCCTTTCCTTGATCAAATGTTAGAAAAACTAGCAGGCCAGTCTTTCTTTTGTTTCTTAGATGGATATTCTGGATACATACAAGTTGTTATAGCCCCCAAGGATCAAGAAAAAACCACATTCACATACCCATTTGGCACTTTTGCATTTAGGAGAATGCGTTTTGGACTTTGTAACGCCCCAGGAACCTTTCAACGTTGCATGATGAGCATATTTTCTGATTTAATTAAGCATAACATGGAGATTTTTATGGATGATTTTACTATTTTTGGTGATTCATTTGATATATGCCTCCATAATTTATCTCTTGTTTTGAAAAGATGCATTGAGACTAACTTTGTTTTGAATTTTGAAAAGTGTCACTTCATGGTTGAACAAGGTGTAGTTCTTGGACATGTCGTCAGCTCCAGAGGGTTGGAAGTCGATAAAGCTAAAATTGAGGTAATCAGCTCTTTGCCTTATCCTACATGTGTGCGTGAAATTCGATCATTCCTTGGACATGCTGGATTCTATAGACGTTTTATTAAAGATTTCTCAAAAATTGCATCTCCCCTATGTTCTTTGCTTGCAAAAGATGCTTCATTTGATTTTAATGATAAATGTAAAAAAAGCTTTTGATGATTTAAAGCAAAACTTGACCACTGCTCCTGTTATTCGCCCACCTGATTGGAATTTGCCTTTTGAAATTATGTGTGATGCGAGTGACAAAGTAGTAGGTGTTGTGCTAGGACAAAGAAAAGATAATGAACCTTATGTGATTTGTTATGCATCTAGATCACTTGACTCTGCACAATGTAATTACACCGTGACTGAAAAAGAAATGTTTGCTATTGTATTTGCATTGGAAAAATTCGGTTCTTACTTGCTTGGAACCAAAGTGATTGTATTTTCTGATCATGCTGCATTAAAATACCTTTTGAAAAAGAAAGAATCAAAGCCTAGACTTTTAAGATGGATGCTTTTGTTACAAGAATTTGATCTTGAAATTAGAGATAAAAAAGGTGCAGAAAATCTTGTTGCAGATCACTTGAGCAGAATAGTACCTAAAGATGATTGGCCACTGATTTCTGAATTTTTTCCTGATGAGCAATTATACTCTTTGAATGTGGAACCTCCTTGGTATGCTGATATTGTAAAATATCTTCTGACTAGGACTTTTCCCACTGATTTATCTAAAGCTCAAAAAGATAAAATAAAGGATGTATCTAAGTATTATTTTTGGGATGATCCTTACTTGTGAAAATCATGTTCTGACCAAATAATTCAAAAATGTGTAGATGAATCTGAATATTTGTCTGTTGGTTCCGGTGCTAACGAGTCTCACACGTGTATGGGGGGGGAATACACGTGTTCAGTGATTTTTAAAACTTTTCTTTCACTGAGGTCAGATGGGTCAGGTTGTCCTGATGATTTGGCCTTGAGAAGCACAGTCGCCCTGAGTCAAAGTCTTCTAGACACAATGATCCCGAGATCTCTTTCCGAAGCTCAGATTAGCCCAACTCAGCCCCTGAGTTTTATCAGAGATCCTGAGCTGCTTGGATCAGATAACTATCTTCTTCGAACCCTCGATAGAGTTAGTTCGATTTGGTAACTATCTCTGTTCTAGCTACTCAAGTGTCTTGAATGGTTGGCCCTAAGTTTATACTCGTTTTTAGCTTTGTCGAAGATCTTCCTTTTTAGTGAAACAGTGATTAAGGCTGATATCAGTTGATGCAAGTTCAGTGGATTGGTTCCAACTGAATATCAGTAAATTATGCTTTCAGTTAAAAACATGCAACAGATAATAATGCAATACAGAAAGCAAAAAACAACACATCAATTATAGTGGTTCAGAGACTCAAGCTCCTACATCCACTCTCTCTGACCTTCAGAGAAATTCCTTAACCACTTCCTAAGGTTTTTGGGTTGACTCACTGCAGCTACTCACCTTTCTACCTTGAGTGTTAAAGCTACCTCCATTTGTGGTTTACTAACTCAAACACACACAAGCTTTCTGACTATCCAAGATAGTTTACTCACTTCTTCTCTAGAGTTTTCTGACTACCTCAATGTAGTTTACTAACTCTTTACAACTCCAACTCACCAATAATCACACTCAAACTACCTTACAAAGGGTTTGGGGTTTTACGTTGGTTTCAAATCAGGATGAGATATCCTTTACAATAAGTACAATGCAAAGGCTAGGATATCTCTACTATGCTTTGGATATATCTTATCAAACTATAATGTACTTATATCTCTACCAAGTGCTTTACATTGAAGAGAGCTCAATCTTAAATCCAACTATAATGTACTTATATCTTTACAATAAGTACAATGCAAAGGCTAGGATATCTCTACTATGCTTTGGATATATCTCTACTATGCTTTGTACATTGAAGGCTAGTGAATGAGCTCTCTTCAATGTAAAGCACTTGGGAAATTCTTGGGTTTTCGAGTGCTTCAATTTGCAATAATAAGATTGAGCTCTTGAGTTGCTTACAAATTTCCCGTAACCTTCAATGTAGATGGTCACTAGTATTTATAGGCAATCACCAAGGTCACTCTTGAAAAACTATCCGTTGGAGGAGATAGCTTCATGAGTTTCCTCTTATGGTGTTTGATGAACGGCTATTTTTAGGGTTTGAATACTCCCTTGCATGTTTTAGGCAATATGCTTTCATGTAGCCACTCACCACTTTTTGCGATGCGAACATAAGACTCTTGACATGCTTGATGACACAGTAGCTTTTCGATTGTCGATGAAAAATCTGATCTTTGTCTTCCTATGATTGGTTCTTGTCTTCAGTAAATGTAGACAAACATAACGGCTCTTTTTGGTCAATATCTCTGAGTGATATAACCTTAACAACACTTAGTTTTTAGTTCCTTTTATGCGCATGTGAATGTCTTGGGCAATATCTATTTTTTCTCGAGTATTAGCGTTTTCTCGGTTTTGTAGCCTTGAGATAGATATTATTGATTGCCTCGGAACATTCGGGTTATCTTGAGCATTGATGGATTCGAGTCTTGATAACTTCTTTGTGCCTTGATATCTTTTGAGTCTTGAGTCTTACGAGTCTTGATGTCTTGAGTCTTGATGTCTTACGAGTCTTGATGTCTTACGAGTCTTGAGTCTTACGAGTCTTGAAGATATCTTGATTGATATCTTTGGGTCTTGATTTCTCGATTTCATCTTGAGTCTTGATTTCTCGATTTCATACGAGTCTTGAAACTTTAGTTTCATCTTGAGTGTTGATTTCTCGATTTCATCTTGAGTCTTGATTTCTCCGATTTCATCTTGAGTCTTGAAAACTTTAGTAACTTACTGAGTCTTCAGAATCTTCAAAAACTTTAGTTTCATCTTTGAGACTTGATTTCTCGATTTCATCTTGAGTCTTGATTTCTCGATTTCATCTTGAGTCTTGATTTCTTAGTTTCATCTTTGAGTCTTGAAACTTGGTTTCATCTTGAGACTTGATTCTTGAAAACTTCTTTGAGTCTTCAAAATCTTCAGAAACTTACCTGATCTATATCTGCTGACTATACATGGTGCAGATAACATCCTGAACACTCTAAACTGAATCCTGACTCAACTATCAAGATTATCCTGAACATGTCATACTCAGGGGTTTTGGGATCTAATCAAAATCTTCTTTATTAAATTCATCTCCCAACAATTTCCCCCTTTTTTATGATGCCAAAACCATCTTATTACGTAAAAACGTTAACCTATACTCAGGTTTCAGTTTTTCCTATTACAATCCAAGAATGGCAAATTCTTCCAACAATTTCATCACAAAGGCATATCAAACATAAAAGACATGTAAAAAGATAATGAGATATTATCTTTGAGTATAAAGATAAATTTTCATTGATTGTGAGATAGAAGTTACAGAGTACAATGAAATTATCAAAAACAAAAACAAAAAAAAGTAAAAGAATCTTGATCTTGATCTCTTCAATCTTGACTTGGTCTTCTATCTTCAATCGCTCTTTCAATCTTCTTCAACCTCATCCTCGGGCACCTCCAGGTTGAACATCCCATAATATCTCTTCTTCAGTTCATCTCTAGCTTTAATGATGTCTGGGTTGTTTCCTGTCAGTCCTAATTGGATGGCATACTGAGCAATTTCTTGAGAAATGGTTGTTTCATTCACCTGGCCATTCTCTAGTCTTAGAGCAGGGTAGGTATATGGACCAGGGGCAACAATCTGTGTATTACCTTCATGTGCTAAGTTAATCCAACTCTGCAGGTACTTAGGATAGAAAGTTAATAAGTACTCTATGAAGGCTTCATTCATGTCTCGAGCTTGTCCCCTCCATTCCCTCGTAATTTGAGAATAGAACCCGGTATGTTCTTTTATCTCCTCCCAGGCATCCATTTATCAATGTGTGGCCACTTCTGAGCTTTATCAGTACCCTTCCTCTTGCTCAGGAACTTCTTGAAATCACTTCTTCGTTTCTGCTCTTCTTCTTTCTTCTTCTTCCCGACATAGAACTCCCGATCTGTAAGCATCGCTTTTCTTCTCTTTTCCACTTGAAGTGATTTGAGCTTTTCTTTGATCGAAGACTTCTTTTCCGACTTCTTCTTGGACTCTTCAAAATCAATGATCAATTTTCTTTGAGTAGACTTTGAAGCTTTAGCTCTTTTCTTCTCTGGTTCAACAAATGCCACAACCTTTCTCTTAATAGGTTTAGCACCTTCTTGCCCAGGCTTGTTTCCACCATTCTTCTACCACTCGGTTTTTTCGAGATAGCTTCACAATTGTTTGCTCGAGAGACATGAGTGTAGATTGGCTTTTCAACTTCTTGAACTTGAACTTCTCGAAAATGGCTTCTACTTCTTTTTAAGGCTTGACAAAAATTTTCTTTTCGGCTTCTTTATACTGCCTTTTTTCTTCAAGGTGCATGCCAACAACTCCTTGACTTGCCTCCGGGCCTTTTCCCCCTTTTTGGAACCATACCTTGGAAGAAGTTGAGACAATCGGTATCCATGTGATATTGCTTTCTTTCTTGATACTTCTCATCTCCAAATTTAACCGATCATGCTTTCGTCTTCCCAAACTTCATCATATGGTTCTTGTACACCGAGAACTCTTGAGATAAGCGGTGCAAACCGGGTTGGAGAATACATCTTTTCAAAGATGTCTGTCATCTTGGTCATGAAGCAGAGAGCCCATTTCTCATCAAAGACTCTTGATCATCTGATCATTTTTCTCCACCATCTTGGCTTCAAGATATGAAGTTCTCTCTTGATACATGTGCTTCATCTCTGCATTCAGCTCAGCTTTGACTCCATCTACCTTCCCTTCTATGGCAGTCATTTTGTAAGCAAGAGATGTCTGAAGCTGCATCAAGTCTGAAGATGAACTCAGTGTCTCCAGCTTCTGAGATTGGTTGGCCAATGTTTCTTCAATTTGGGTAATTTTCTCCACCATTTGAACCACCTTCTCCAGCTTGTCCACTATAGGACTGAAGTCAATCTCTGGAGCATATATCACTTGTTGTTCCTCCCGAAATTGGGTGCTCCACACGAGCCTCGGTATCCATTTGGCCTCGAGACTCCACCGAGCCTCGGTCTGCATATCGACATAACATTTAAAGATAGGAACTTGATAGCTTTGGCATAATTTTTAGTAGTGCCAAAAGTTACCTGAAGAGTGCTAACTTCAGTTTGAGGAGGTGAGATATTAGGCTGACCAGCATCAGTATTTTTCTCCTCTTGAGATTGCTTCTCAACATTTCCTTGTTGGTCCCTGTTGGGAGATGAATTTAATAAAGAAGATTTTGATTAGATCCCAAAACCCCTTGGTATGACATGTTCGGGATAATCTTGATAGTTGAGTTAGGATTAGGTTTAGAGTGTTAGGGGATGTTATCTACGCAAAATGTATGGTCGGAGATATAGATCGAGGTTAGGTTACGAAGATTACGAAGACTCGAAAGTTTCAAGAAACCGAAGTTTCGATATGAAATCAAGTTTAAGTTTGATATGAAATTGAGAATCAAGGGCTTCGATTAAAAGCCCCGAAAGCGAAGACTTCGGCGATGAAGACTCGATTATATCACCAAGATATCTGTGGAAGACTCGGGGAAGACATCAAGACTCGGTGATCAAGATCAAGATCAAGACAAGGATATCAAGCCGCATGATAATTATCAAGACTTCCAGCATATACCGAATGCTCACTATAAACTCAATGCCGAGGCAATCAAAATATCTGTCCAAGGATCCAATCTTGGTAAAACGCGATTACTTAGAAAAATAGATATTGCCCAAGACATTCACATGCGCCAAAAAGGAACTAAACTAAAAGCGTTATTAAGGTTATATCACCGGAGATATTGACCAAAAAGAGTCGTTGTGTTTATCTACTTAATCAAGACAACAGCCAATCGAAGAAGACAAGATCAGATTTCATCGACAATCGACCTTTGAAAGCGGCAGTCAGCAAGATGTCAAGAATATTATGTTCCGCATCGCAAAAAGTGGTGTCTCCCGCATGAAAAAGCTTATTGCCTAAAACATGCTAGAGTGTCAAACCCTAAATATATGCTGCTCATCACACACCATAAGAGGAAACTCAAGCTATCTCTTCCAATGGATAGTTTTTTCAAGAGTGACCTTGGTGTATGCTATAAATACTTGTGACCCTCTACATTGAAGGTTCACGGGGAAATTTGTAAGCAACTCAAGAGCTCAAACTTATTATTGCAAGTTGAAGCACTCGAAAACCCAAGAATTTCCCAAGTGCTTTATATCGAAGAGAGCTCATTCACTAAGCCTAGTCTTGATAAGATATATCCAAAGCTTAGTCGAGATATCCTAGCCTTTGCATTGTTCTTAATTGTAAAGGATATCTCATCCTAGTTGGAAACCAACCAAGAAACCCCAAACCCTTTGTAAGGTAGTTTGAGTGTGATTGTTGGTGAGTTGGAGTTGTAAAGAGTTAGTAAACTACATTGAGGTAGTCAGAAAGCTCTAGAGAAGAAGTGAGTAAACTATCTTGGATAGTCAGAAAGCTTGTGTGTGTTTTGAGTAAGTAAACTACAGAGGTAGTCAGAAAGCTCAAAATAGAAAGGTTAGTAAACTACAGAGGTAGTCAGAAAACCTTAGGAAGTGGAAAGGTTAGTAAACTACAGAGGTAGTCAGAAAACCTTAGGAAGTGATTAGTGAATATCTCTGAAGAGTCAGAGAGAGTGGACGTAGGAGCTTGAGTCTCTGAACCACTATAACTTGCTGTGTTCTTTGCTTTCTGTATTGTTTTAATTAACTGTTGCATACCTTTAAACTGAAAGCATATTTTCACTGATATTCAGTTGGAATCAATCCACTGAAGTTGCATCTAACTGAATCACATCCTAATCAATATTCCGTTAAAATGAAGGTTTTCAGCAAAGCATAAAACGAGTATAAACTTAGGGCCAACCATTCCGCACATCTGAGTAGCTATTCAAGCAACTCAGTATCTCTCGATAACTTCGAGCTCGATTGGGATTATCTCGAGGTTTACGAAAGCGACGGATCATCATCTCTCGATATAGACTTTGACTGCGTGATCTGTCTTCTCGAGACCAAATCATCAGGACAACCTGACCCAAGCTAACCTCAGTAAAGAAAAGTTTTAAAATCACTGAACACGTGTATTCCCCCCCATACACGTGTAAGACTAGTTTGCACGGACAGCGGTCCATTCTTGATCTTGATCTTTTGAGCTCGGGGTACCAACATCGACTTCCACCGCCTCTCGCCCACCCTTTTCACGACCAGCTCATCAAAATGCAACTTTCATCTGGAGCTTGGTCTTCCCCCAACCGGAGAACTTCGACAAGATCGATCTCTTCATTCCACCAGTCCTCTCCTCTGAAGGAGGCAATGTTAAGCATCTCTGGCAGAGTTTGGTTCAGAATGTAGATTGTGGTCCTCAGTTTGAAGAAGAGGTCCTGAAGGTCGGGGATATGAGTTATTTCGAGTACCTATCCGAATGAATCTTTTCCCCTTACGCCCCCACTTTCGTCTCTTCGCCTCCCCTTCTTCGTTTTGGGCTTTCGGGTTGATAGGATCAGATTCAGTCTTTGAGGATCTAAGAATGGTTCACTTTCGGGGCATGTCCAAATTCAGTAGCTCCTGAGGCTCAATTTGTTCTGAGGTCTGAACAGGCATCTCCTCTGTAGAAACCTGAGGTCCTTTGAATATCTCCTGAGAAATCTTGTCTGAGCTCAGAGATGTTTCAAGAACCTCAAAGAACACATGTTCCTCAGTTTGTTCCTGAGCAGTAGTCACAACATGAACCAGTACTTGTAATGGAGATTTTTGTCCTTGCTGGCCCTTAGGTTGGACTTCCTCAGTTTCACTGACCTCCTCCTCAGTAGAAATTTGAACTTTCCTGCGCTTAGGAGCCAGTGATTTCTTCTTCAGGGCTTCTCCCTTTTCTCTCTTCACCTCCATCAGGGCCTTCCCCCTGGTTTGTTGGGCTTTTTCGGCTGACTCCTTCAAAGAAAGATCTCCTCCTTCTTCTCTTTTCTTCCCTTCAAAGTCTTCTTTGATGTTGTTGGCTTGAAAAGGATCTTGGACTTTGGAAAGGGTGAGGAGTTGGCAAAAATATCTTCTTCTTCTCTGCACATCTCCAGGATGAATGCTATCTTGGTTGCATGTAGGATTTTCCCTTTAATGACAACCGAACCGTTCACCTTCTGGACTTGCTTTACTTGGTCACTCACCACTTTGATTAGATAATGTAACCAGTTGAAAGCAGTAGTGGGTGAGTCTTCAATTGCCGCCATTAACCTCAACTTCGGCGTGCTAATCTGTTCAAAACTGTCGGACCTGCTCATGATAAATTTACTCACGATATCCAGCAAAACTCTATACTTGGGCTTCAAATGCCTTTTATTGAGAGTAGCCTCAAACTTAACAGGATGCTCTGTAATCCTATCAAGATACTCTTGCTCCCTACCCAACATATACATTATAGGGTCTTCTCCTCTATCGCTCAATTCGTATACGTCATTAAGGTTCTTAGGAATTATATACAATTCCCTCACAAAATCGACATATTTTGAGCTATGCTCCAAATGAAAACTGTAATTTGAGATTCTATCTGATCCTCCTCATCTAATTTGATTCGAGATAAATTCAATTACCTCTTTAAGCGTATTCCGCCTCTGGTTGGTTAGCAACCAGGCATGTGAACCCATTACCGAATCATGTGCAAAACTTCTTCTTAGGTGTTGCGTTCGGCGAGCTTTGAAGCGAAACAACATATTAAATACCCGATTTGTTAGAAATGGCAAGTTTATAAATGTAAACGAGAACGTTATTTTGAAGAATTTTTGGGTGAAGGGTTTTGAGAACGATGAAGGGTTTCTAGGCAAATGAGAGGTTTTTAGAAGCAGAGTGTTTTGAAGACGAAGGTTATTTGGAATTGAGCTTTGAATGAATTTTCAATGGATATATAGGATTTGATTCATGGAAAATCGTATAGATGAAAAAATCAATCGGTTGAGATTAAACACCGACTAAATCGGGTATATGAAAGGGCGATTTCACAAATATTACGCCCTAATTTAACCTTATTGGTGATTAATGAACAATCTGATTAATTACTTCCCCTCTGGACCATTGACTTTCTTCGGTATTTCAAAGGTCCGCCTAAATATTCCTTGGTGTTTTGTTATTTATTGTTAATGATTCTTGAGATTGAGTTGGACAATAAATGCATTGCATAGTCATTACTTCTTGGACTAATTTCCTCCATCGATCTTCTTGAGTTTTGACCTTGATAAAATGTCGATTATATCTTGAAATCTTGAGCGAAGTCGATATAATCTTGAAATCTTGAGCGAGAATTCGATATAATCTTTTGAAAATCTTGAAAATTCGATGTGATCTCGAAATCTTGAAAAATCGATGTAATCTTGGAAATCTTGAAAGCAAGATCGATTATATCTTGATCTTGATCTTGAGGATATCGAGTTTCCCAAGACTCGAGTTTAGTATTTTCAATTTTATCCACGAGTTTCTCGGTAGAATCTGAGAAAACTTCATGCATCCGAAAACCTTCAATTTTTGATTTTATTTATACACCGATCCAACATACCTAATTCAATCGATAGTTCACGAAATCTTGATTCAAATGCAAAAAGTTTAGTCAAGATATCGGCTCTACTTATCGATATGAATTTTCTCCATCCTGATGTCTTTCTTCTCAACATGATCTCGATGAAAATTCCTTCCTTGTCCATTTTTCACGAAGTCCAAGAAGGAAATTCATCTCCCCATCATTTACATCTCAAACTTTCCTTTCATCGTATATGCTTTCTTCATTTCATTTCGGTGCCCTTTTTCTTTTACAAAAAAAATCAGTTCAAAAGGTACCCATTTGGTGTAGGGTCCTATCGGGTTAGTTGTACCTTTTGGAACCCAAATCGCCTAACAACTCAAATTACTTTAGAGTGGTGATTTGTCTCCCATAAACATCTACATACACATTCACCACCCTAGGTGCCTTGACAAGATCCTCAATATTAGTGCCACCTTAGCATGAACATGAGTCTTAGAGTTCTTCTTGTTCGAGGCCTTTTGTTCAAGTGCCTTGGCTTTTTTATGCGGTGGTCTCTGTCTCTGTTGACTTGGGTTGAAAAACCTTTACCCTTAGGCAAGTGGGGTTTGGGTTACTGTCTTTGAAATTAGGGGTCTTTTCGATGTCGAGGACTTGGTCATTTCGGTTGAGAATATCTCTTTGAAGTGTTTCTCTTCCGAAAATTCTCTGATGGTTCGGTCTTGAGATCTCTTGGGTTGGTATTCTTAGCACAGGGCTTTGAAATCTTGGCTCGAAGATTTCTCTTGAGTGGTCGGGTTTTTCTAGCCTTTTCACGAATGCAGGCTTTCTTCCTGAACCTTGATTTTTTTCGAAACCATAGGTCATTTACCCTTGTCTAAAACTCGCGGTTCTTGAAGAAGAAGATTAGGTGCCACTTGTTTAACAAAACGATCTTGGTGCTTCTTAAAGCGGCATTCGAAGACCTTGTGAGGTTCCCCACAGAATGTATCCCAATCCGGCTTTTATAGTTGCTAGTCTTTGATAACTTTCAAATTTCATCTATCACTTTTAGATGCACGAATTCAATAGAGCTAACTTTCTCTGCGCATTATCCTCACATTTCTTTAGAGTTTCATGCTTCTCAAAGAGGTCATTGAACTCGGTTAAATAAAATTTGAATCTCCTCGATTGGATTTCTCTAATTTTTCATTCAAGGTCTCTGTCACCTTCTTTTTTTCGAGAGTTGTACTTTTCGAACATCTAGTTCATCGATGGTTCCCATCAATTGAGAAGTGATCTCGGCATTTTTAAGTCTTTCCACTTGATTCTCGTGATCGATTCATTTTTTTACGCTCTTGAGTTTCATTGAAGCGATTCTTGTATAGAATATTCCTTCATAAGATTCTCAAAAGAATCCATCGAGTTAAAATTCTTTCTTTATTTTAGAACTTGAGAACTCATGTGCTTGTGTAGGAGCAACAACGAGAGATGAAGGATTTACCTCCTCCACGACCATTAGAGCGAGATATCATCCTTGTCTCTGTCGAGAACATCTCTCATCGAGAATCGGAACCTTCTTCAGAATGTTCTTCCTCTTCTGCAATCATGGCTTTCTTGCTGGAGAACTTCTTGTCTCTCTTGGCTTGTCTTTCTTTTCTTTCCTTAGCACTTAGCTCAGGACAGTCATAATGGAAGTGACCTCTCTTTTGCAGTTGTAGCATCTGTTGGCATCATCATCCTGATCACTTTCCTCCTTAGTCTTGGAGTCCTTCTTTTTGGATGAGGATCCTTCAGCTTTGTGGTCCTTTCTTTTCTCAGTGGATCTGTCCTCAGCTTTTTAGTCTCTTTTGTACCTGTGATTCCTGTAATATTTTTATATTTTTCCATATCTCGCTATTGAGTCTTTCAAACCTCCTTGCCATCGATTAGTTTATCCTCATCCTCATCCATCGATTTTTTTGGCAAGTGAGTTCTCGAACTCTCTAGACTTCTGAGGATTTCTCTTTGGCTTTTAAAGCCACATTCTTGCTAGATGAAGAATCATCTTTACTGTCAGCTTTCTTAGATTTCTTGTCAATCACAAACTCATAAGCTTTCAGTTCAGAGAAAACTTGTTAGTATGGCATGGAATCAATGTTTTTGGTGTTTTCAATCACCACAGCATGTATATCCCATTTCTTAGATAGTCCTCTAAGAATTTTCAATGCCACTTCTCTCTGTGGGTATCTTTTCCCAAGAGCATTCCGATCATTCATTATGCTTAGTGAATCGACTTCAAGTTTGTCAATGGATTCACCATCTTCCATTTCAAAGCTATCAAACTTTCCAATAGCAACATAAAGTTTGTTCTCTTTAATATGATCCGTGCCTTGACACATAATAGCAAGTGTGTCCCAAATTTCTTTTCTTGGTTTCACAAAGGAGAAATCATCCCCATAACACCATCATCATCAATTGCTTTATATAAAGTATCTTTAGCAATATAGTCAAGATTGACAAACTTTCTCTCATCGGGAGTAAGTTGATCATCGACTTTGGAAATTCAGCCCGGGATCATTTCTCTCGGTTTGAGAATTAAAGGATTCACAACAAAGAATTTGAATGGTCCTTCGAAACCACTCTCCACATTCTTTCATGCTTTGAATACGAGATGAGCTGCATTCTTAATCTCCATAAATCATAGCTCTCAACCGAGAACATAGGAAGTTTCTTAGAAGGCATGATGGTCGAGCACTTGTAAGATATCAGCAAATAGATCTGTTCAGTAGACCACCAGAGTCTTTAAGCAAATTAGACTATGGCCACAAAGCAAGTGGTCAAGTTGAACCACTACTCGATACCACTTGTTGGTATCGATGCAAACAGGTTTTAAAATAGATTATTCGGTGGTCACTTTGAAATCGGTGAACCTTTTGAACTCCCTTTCTGATACCACTTGTTGGTTCCGGTCTAACGAGTCTCACATGTGTATGGGGGAATACATGTTGATGATTTTAAAACTTTTTCTTTCATTTGAGGTCGGATGGGTCGAGGTTGTCCCGATGATTTGTACTCGGAAGCCAGATTGCCCGAGTCAAAGTCTCTTCGAGACAATGATCTGAATCGCTTTGAAGCTTCAGATTAAGCCCAACCGAGCTGAGTTTTATCGGAGATCCTGAGTTGCTTGGATCGGATAACTATCTTCTTGAACCCTCGGTGAGTTAGTTCGATTTGGTAACTATCTCTTCTAGCTACTCAAGTGTCTTGGAATGGTTAGCCCTAAGTTTATACTCATTTTTTAGCTTTCTTTGAAGATCTTCCTTTTTAATGAAACAGTGATTAAGGCTGTGATCAGTTGATGCAAGTTCAGTGGATTGGTTCCAACTGAATATCAGTAAATTATGCTTTCAGTTAAAAACATGCAATGATAATAATAATGCGATGTGAAGCAAAAAAACAACACAAAGAATTATAGTGGTTCGGAGACTCAAGATCCTACATCCACTCTCGACCTTGAGAAAATTCCTTAACCACTTCCTAAGGTTTTTACGGGCGACTCATTGCGGCTTACTCACCTTTCTACCTTGAGTTTTCTGACTACCTCACTGTAGTTTACTAACTCAAACACACACAAGCTTTCTGACTATCCAAGATAGTTTACTCACTTCTTCTCTAGAGTTTTATGACTACCTCAATGTAGTTTACTAACTCTTTACAACTCCAACTCACCAACAATCACACTCAAACTACCTTACAAAGGGTTTGGGGTTTCTGGTTGGTTTCCAACTAGGATGAGATATCCTTTACAATAAGTACAATGCAAAGGCTAGGATATCTCTACTAAGCTTTGGATATATCTTATCAAACTAGGCTTAGTGAATGAGCTCTCTTCAATGTAAAGCACTTGGGAAATTCTTGGGTTTTCGAGTGCTTCAATTTTTAATAATAAGATTGAGCTCTTGAGTTGCTTTACAAATTTCCGTAACCTTCAATGTAGAGGGTCACTAGTATTTATAGGCAATCACCAAGGTCACTCTTGAAAAACTATCCGTTGGAGGAGATAGCTTCATGAGTTTTCTCTTATGGTGTTTGATGAACGACTATTTTTAGGGTTTGAATACTCCCTTGCATGTTTTAGGCAATATGCTTTCATGTAGCCACTCACCACTTTTTGCAGTCTGGAACATAGTACTACTGACATGCTTGATGACTGTCGCTTTCGGTGTCGAAGAAATACGAGGTTTGTCTTCCTCTGATTGGTTCTTGTCTTCAGTAAATGTAGACAAACATAACGGCTCTTTTTGGTCAATATCTCTGAGTGATATAACCTTAACAACACTTAGTTTTAGTTCCTTTTATGCGCATGTGAATGTCTTGGGCAATATCTATTTTTTTACCGTATTATCGTTTTTTCTCGGTTTTGTAGCCTTCAGATAGATATTATTCAGTGCCTCGGAACATTCAGGTTATATCGGCATTGATGAATTAATGAGTCTTGATTAACTCTTGTGCCTTGATATCTTTTTAGTCTTAGTCTTACGAGTCTTGATGTCTTACGAGTCTTGATGTCTTCCGAGTCTTGATGTCTTGAGTCTTGGAGATATCTTGATTGATATCTTTGGGCCTTCAATTTCTCGGTTTCATCGAGTCTTGATTTCTCGATTTCATCTTGAATCTTGAAACTTTAGTTTCATCTTGATCTTGATTTCTCGGTTTCATCTTGAGTCTTGATTTCTCGATTTCATCTTGAGTCTTGAAAACTTTAGTAACTTCTTGAGTCTTGAAACTTTAGTTTCATCTTTGAGACTTCGGTTTCTCGATTTCATCTTGAGTCTTGATTTCTCAGTTTCATATTGAGTCTTGATTTCTTAGTTTCATCTTGAGTCTTGAAACTTAGGTTTCATCTTTGAGACTTGATTCTTGAGAAAACTTCTACCGAGTCTTCATAATCTTGAAAACTTACGATCTATATCTGCTTTGACTATACATGGTGCGGATAACATCCTGAACACTCTAAAATCGAATCGACTCAACTATCAAGATTATCACTGAACATGTCATACTCGGGGTTTTTGGGATCTAATCAAAATCTTCTTTATTAAATTCATCTCCCAACATTGTCTATCTTGAATTTACATCATAATTTTGATCTTTGGAGGTCATTTGGACCCTAAAAAAAATGACTCATAAAATTCTTGAATCTGGGTTTTATTGGCCCACTTTGCATATAGATGCATATATGTTTTGTAAATCATGTGGCGAAAGCCAAAAGACTGGAAACTTGTCAAAAAGGAATGAGATGCCTCAAACATGTATTTTAATTTGTGAATTTTTTTATATATGGGGTATTGATTTCATGGGCCCTTTCCCATCATCCTTTGGTTGTGTTTACATCATTGTTGATGTTGATTATGTGTCTAAATGGGTAGAAGCTAAGGCAACTAAGCTTAATGATGCTAAAACAGTAGTCAAATTTGTTAAAAGTCACATCTTTAATAGGTTTGGTGTACCTAAAGCTATCATCAGTGATCGGGGAACCCATTTCTGCAATAAAACATTTGGTGCTTTACTTGAAAAATATCATGTCACACATCGAGTTTCCACTGCATATCACCCTCAAACAAGTGGTCAAGTTGAGGTTTCTAACAGGGAAATCAAATTTTTTTTGGAGAAAATTATTAATCCTAATAGGAAAGATTGGAGTGTGCGTTTAGATGATGCTCTATGGGCCTATAGAACTACTTTTAAAACTCCAATTGGTATGTCTCCCTATAGGTTAATCTATGGAAAAAGTTTGTCATTTACCCGCTTAAATTGAACATAAATCACATTGGGCGGTAAAAACAATGCAACTTAGACCACACGAAAATTTGGTAAAAGAAAAAAGTTGCGATTCTGCAAGAGTTAGAGGAACTAAGGTTAAAGGCATATGAAAATGCTAGGATATACAAAGAAAAATCTAAAACCTTTCATGATAAGATGTTAACTAGGATATCATTTCACTTGGGCATAAAGTTTTGTTGTTTAATTCTAGATTGAAATTATTTCTGAAAACTTCACGAGATGGCTTGGTCCATTTGTTATTACTAACATCTTTCCTCATAGTGCAAGAGAAATACAAAGCCTCAAACTAATAAGATTTTTAAAAGTTAATGGGCGCAGTTGAAACCATTCTACGACCCGCCTGGCCAGGCTTGGTTGAAGAAATTGTCTTCTGAAAGTCCTCGAATGAGAAAGTGAAATGAAGAGCCAACGACAATAACTAGAGGCGCTGCTTGGGATGCAACCCAAGAACAATTTCCAAATTTGACCTCTCTACTCTTACTTGTTTATTTATATAATTTTGCATGTCATATGTTTGATATATTGCTGAAAACAGAATTTTTTGCCTTTTTGAACATGTTTTGTTCCTCTCTTAAGTCATACATTGAGGGCAATGTAAGATTTAAGTGGGGGAGTTTTGTGTAAATTTTTCGTCTGTTTTTTCACTTTGCATAGAGTCGTTTTTTGCTGATTTTTACATCATCATGAGCTTCTGCTTTCTTGATTTTGCTAAAAAAAAAAATTGTCATAATTTAAAAGAAGAATTTGCATAATTCAAGTGTTTAGGTTGGATAGTTGTCAGTAAGACCCAATTTGCTTGAGTAACTTTTAACATGATTGAATAAGTGAACTTTGTTCTTGTAATTAGCTAGCAAAGTTTTTGCATTAAGAATATATGTGACTTGAGTATGGTAGACAAAAAGCTGCTGAGATTTTGAGCCTTATATAGACTAATACATCAAATCCAGTCAAAAATTTGTTTTTTACTCGAAAGATTTTCTTGTGTGATTTCTTGTATATATTTTATCTTCAGAACTTGCACTATTCTCCTCAAGTCACCCTTGTCGCATACATTTAACATTAAGATGATAAAGGCACTCCAAATTTGCAACCACAAAACCTGAAACTTTGTTTTTGCTTGTCTCATTCATGAGCTTTTAACCAGACAATCTATGTGTCCTTAAACCTTGGGATTAGTGGAGTAGAAGCTGGAGCAAGTGGTAGAAAATGAAAGAAAGAAAAAAGTATGCAGAAAGGAAAAAAAAAAAGGAGAAAAACTGAAGAAAAAAAATCAGCATAAAAAGAATTGTGAAAAAAATACCTGAGGTACCGATGTGGGAAGCAAGGGATGAGTCTTAATGACCATTAACCTTGTACCAAGGTAGGATGGAGCATAATATGCACCTATCTTGGTGGAGCATGGCTCATGGAGGAAATAAGGAAGGAGAAAAGAAAAAATTATGGAAGAGTTGGAGTTGTTGACAAAATGTTGTTTTGCTCTACTAATCCCATAATTGCCACGTTCTATCTTCACAAAATACCTCCAAATCCTTGCAGAAAAAAGAACACTTAAACCTCATCTTCCTTACCTTTAAAAAAAGACCTTTTGATTAATGTTGTGTATGTGGACTTAGTGGCTAAGAATAGAGAAGAAATGCAAGCATATGGTAGGTCAAGTACATGTAAAGAACTTGAAATAAACACTTACCCATTTTAAACACTTGAGAGTTGTGTAAACTATCCTTGTGAGAGTCTACCTGCTTATTTCACTCTATTTTCTTTTGAAAATTTGGTTAGAAAGACACAAGAGCTAAAGTTTGTTGTTCATGAAATGTTATGGGTTATGATGGTTGATTGTGCCATTACTTGCATGCTGCTCCTCTTAAACAATTTAAAGGATTTTTGTTGTTGCTTTGCTCGAGGACGCTCAAAGTCTAAGTGTGGGGGAATTTGATAAGTGCTTAATTTTATCTATTTTAATTTCTAGGGCAGAAAATTGGAGACAAGAAACAGAGTTTATTGGCTGGAATTGAACGACAATTACGGCAATTTCAAAGACCATGATATCTTGAAATTTTCAATTATTTAAGAGGAAGAAAAAACCCAAAGATTCAAATTTATAAATAGAAGATGGGAGAAGGAGGAACATACATCGGACACCACGAGAAACACTCAAAAATCCATAAAAGAGAAGAAAAAAAAAAAAGAAAGAAGTTGAGGGGTTGTGAGGCGTAATTCGATAGAAAGCCGGACGAGAAGAAAAATCGTTAGAATCTGAGCTAGTTAAGTGATCTCATGAAGGAGAATTCAACTCCAGAGACGTGTCAAAGCGAGCTTACAACGGGGAGTCTTTCTTGTACTATTTTCTAAATTCTTCTCCTCTTAGGTTCCTACTCGTTGAATGCCTTTACTTGCCCTCCATGTTTGATATTGTAATATTGCTTAGAGTTAACTTGTTGTACTTGTGAAATTTTGTTGAATGAATAGAAATCTATTTTGATATTAGAAGTCATGCTAGTCTTTATCAATTTGAATTTTTGAATTTTATTGTACAATTCTTGGATCCGCTTTGTGCATTTAGGTTCAAAATATATGATATTTTGTTTGGTTTGGCCTAGTTTGAATTGAACAAAGATGAGTAGTATCTAGTATAGTCTTGAACATTCACTTGGTCTTGATTAAATTAGAGTATGGCTTGAAGTAGGTGATTTAAATTCTAATGTTCAATTTCACTTATGATTGATATTTTCCCTTGTGCTAATGAAGCTAGTTTCTCCATGGTAATTGAATAGTAAATGTTGATGGTGAATATAGTTGGTTATAGAATCTTCCTAAGTTGATTCTAGTTCTTGTGAGGAAAAAGTGGAACTTTAGCTACTAGAGTTTGCACAATCAATCTATCAAGTTAATTCCTTTTCATTTACCAAGTTTGATTTAGGAGTTTGAGTGATATTTAGGTGTTTGAGTGGTTGTTAATTATTTAGCTTTCATGATTTTTCTTGTTAATGTTTAAGTTTAGACTTATTTTCTTGTTCTTTTACTTTTGTTTGCCATGCTTTAAACCCTCCCCCCCTAAGAACTTTGTATATATGTGAAGATTTGGAGATTTGAGCATAATTGATCATATATGAATGCAGATTTTTATATCTCTTTAAACTGATTTTTCTTGAGCTATGAACTGATGTTTTATGCCTTGTTTGCACACTTTTGTAAACTTAATTGTTGGTCATTAATTTTGAATAAGTTTTGCAAGAAATCGACTATCGAAACTACACTTTTTGGTGTGAATTCTATGTGATAAAATGCTTAAATTTCTGGTTTTTGACAGCAAAACCAGATCTATTTTGGGGCTGTACTTAGGCCTATTTGAGGCTTAAAATGTCATGAATTTCATGTTCAATGCAAGAGGATAGTATGTAATACCCTAGCCTTCATTTCAACCTCATTTAAGTGTTAAAAACCATCCGAAACACATGATTTTTGCACCCCTCAAGTCAAAAACGAAAATTCTTGTTAAAATTGGTCTTAAATATGTTTGAACAAGCTATGTAATTGTGTGGTGTAATTTAGTTCAAGTTTTGTTTATTTACTTATCTAGCTTACTTGTATAACTATTTTTGGCCGAAGAAATCCTTAAGATGAAGTAAATAAATTTCTCCTCGTGGAAACAATCCTTTCTTGCCATATACTATATTATCAAATATTTTAATGCTAGATAAGGTTAAATTTGTAGTGGTAACAACATGCTACCAACGAGCATTTCTTGTTCCTTGTGAGATTGATTTTACGGTTGAGTGATTGACGAGAGGATGAAAACTTGAACCCCAACAAGAAGAAAAGATGAATCGATGATCATCGAACTTCGATGATGTCGAGGAAAACATGGTGAATATCGAACTAAAGCCTTGTGGAAGATTTAAAGCCCGGATCAAAGGCTTAATTTCAACATCATTAGCAGCGGATGGTGAGTGTGTGGCGACCTAAAAAGGGTGTCACGATCAAGGAAATGGGCATGGACGGTGTTGTGTCGGTTCTACCACATTCTCGATTTGAAAAAAAGAATCATTGAAGGATGTCGATGGACATTTGGGAGCCACCCATTGATTGTCCACCAATGAAGCTTGGTGAAAACCCCTGACGGTCCCCACGAACAAAAATTCCTTTTTGGGTGAGGCGACAACATCCAGCGGGTTCTTCACGGAAAGGGTGGGGGGAAGATGCTAGGGAATTTAATAGGATGGTTCATGGAGTGCGATGGCTCTAATAAGGGCTCCGGTTGGCTAAACTTTGTGAGAATTCTTATTTAACTCAATACGGTTTGTTGTTGAAACACCGAAGCACATCAAAATGGCGAATGGGGTATCGGAAAAAATCACGTTCGATATGAACGCTTAAATCTTTTTTTCGCTTTGTGTGTGGTAAATCGACCACCCTGTAAAACTTTTTGTTGTGTTCAAAAGCAACGATGGCGTTGTGGAGCGGGTTAAGTCGAATCCAGGGTGACAGAATGGAGGGGGAGGCAACAAAAGGGTGATAAGTGGCTCTATGATGGAGACTCGTCGGCGAATGCTTTCCCGATTGATGGAGGGATAAAGGGAACAAGTCCCGCAAATTAGGGAAATCAGGGAAAATCGCCTAATAATTACGAATCGCAAAAATCAAGTGATCATAATTCTTTCGTCAAATGGTGGAGTTAATGCTTATTAGTAGGCGCTTAATTCAACAAGACAAATCACTCACCACTAATCCGATCTTTCACCGGAGAATTAAATGAAGAGGAGGAAAATAGTATGATACGCCGAGCAAAAGAAATGGAAAAGGATGGTGGCTAAGCAAGTGTGTGCACGGAATATCCAAATATATGGATCGGGTTAGCAATTGAAGGGAGGGAGATCTTTATTAAGGGACGCGATGGACACCATTTTTTATACGTGGGGCGATCGGCCGGGTCGGCCAGAGTAATGATCGTGCTTGCATGGAATTGCAGGGACTAGGCCATCCCGGCTACAATTCCCCTTTCTTATGTGGAGAAGCTTAACGCCTGCCCGTAGGCGATGCAATTTTTTTGTGAAACCCATTCTTTGCTAATAAGATCGAAGAAATTCGAGTAAAGGCCGTTATGATTATGCATTTCATGTTGATTGTATTGTCTCGCAGCGGGCGCCTTTTTGTGTGATATGGAAACCAACCAATGTATATGTAATCCGTAACTACTCTCAAAATCACATAGACATGATTATCATAACCATAATGGCTCATGGAGACTCACTTTGATTCTATGGCTTCCTGAGCCGGCCCAGACGGAGAAAATTCATGGAATCTCCTCAAACAAATTAGCGGGTAACAACAACATTCCATGGATATGTGTAGAATTTCAACGACCGCCTTACACAAGGAGAAAAATAAAATAGGTGCTCAATGCCCTAACCGATGTCGAACTCACTAGTCATCATTGCTTGGAATAAGGGTAGGAGAACTAATAACTTAGTTGAGGAGCGCTTGGATAGAACAATGGGAACCTGTGATAAGCATGTCTTGAGTCCCGAATGCCAAGCTTCTAAACTTGATCTCACCCATCTCGGATCATAGCCCCATATTCTTTGAAATGTCACCACGTTTAAAACCCTAGAACAAGCGATTCCATTTTGAGAACAAAGTGAGCTCTCACCGACATTGAGATGTGGTTAGGAAGAGTCGAGAGGGCTTTTGGGATTTTGAATTACTTCCTAAACTCCACGCAACATCGTGGTTCTCGGGATCGGGGATCCTATATAAATGGCCAGTATTATGAATCGAAAGGAGTTGGAGGAGCAAATTGCCCAACCAATCGAGACAATCCATGTATAAATCTAACGAGCGACGACGCAAAAATGGAACTTTCAAAAATACTTGTGAGGAGGAGAAATATTGGGCCAACGTTGCAAAAAATCTTTTTGCTAAAGAGGAGATCTCAATACCGCTTCTTTCACCAAACGGGCTTCTTGACTAGGAAGAAATCTAATAAGATCAATGGTTTGCATGACGAGAATGATAGATGGGTGATCAGTGATCTAAGCCATGCTTTATTGAGGTATTTTTTACGACCTTTATTATAGAAAGTGCCGGGATATGTAGCGAGTAACCTCGATGATTGGCAACAAAGTGTCTACGGGAACAAAGTGAGATGCTAACGAGACCGCTCGACCGTGAGGAATTCCGGTTTGCACTCTCCCGATGCGTAAGGATAAAGGCGTCTCGACCACAATGCATCAACCCCGCTTTTTTTTAAGAAGTTCGGACAACTATTGTCCGTATATCGTAGGTTAGTCCGATGGTTGGAAACGGGAATTTCAAATCGATTTGAACAAAGACCACGAGGTTTAATCTGCAAGAAAGTCGAGCACCGAACGTAGAAAGATCTCGCCCCCATTTCCTTAGGTAACGTGGTTTCTACATGGTCTCCAATGTTTTGTGCAATAGACTCAGGATGCTCTTCCAAACCTTATCGACGAGGGCGAAATCCCTTCCTTCGGGCGATCCATTCAAGACAACACCTTAATTGCTTTTGAAACCTTACATGCCATGAAGGGACTGAAGGGGAAAGAATGAGATGTGGCCTAAAAATCGATATAAGTAAGGGCGTGTGATCGCATTTGGGGTTATCTGAGAGTGCTTTCGAAGACCATGGGGTTTAATGACATACGGGTGGCTAGATAAATATGTAAGTCCGAAACCGATTACTTATTCGTTTCTTAGTAAATGACGAGCTAGTGGGTCCCCATCATTAGGAAGTAGAGGATTCTGGCGGGGATCCGTTATCTCCATATCTCTTCATAATCTGCATCGGAGGATTATATAGCCTTTTAAATCGGGGAAAATAGACGTGGGTTGTTCATTGGGAATAGAATATAATAAGCGATCTCTAAATTGTTGCCCTCTTGTTAATGACGATTGCATCTTTTTTGTGGGGCTATGAGGGAAGAGTGTCGAACTTTTGAAGAATGCCTTGATTTATCTGAGAGAGCCTCGAGCCGCTATAAACTATATAATCTGAAATCCACCATAAATCAACGTGTAGATGCCACTTGTTGAAAATGAACGGTATTCTGGGTGTGAGCAATCAACTAAACCATCGGGCGGTACCTCGGTTACCATCCTTAATTAGTAGAGGTAAGAAAGAGATATTCAGATACATAAAAGATCGCCTTTCATTACTAAAAACCCCCCACTATAGTGACACTTTTTTAGTGACGCTGTCAAATAAGTGTCACAATATAAAAATATAGTAACGCCCCCATTATTTCGTTAGTTTTTGTGACACCTTATAATATTTTTCAGCTCTAATAAACCAGTGTTCGAGTCTCAGCAAGGGCAAAAATATTTTTATTATATATAGTGACGCTTTATAAAATTTAATTAGACACACTCATAAAAAATTACAAAGTCCTGCGCCCATAATTTATTCTAGTCTCTTTTACTAATCTAACTTTCCTCAATTTTTTTCATCCACTGCCATTATATTATGGGCCTTCAACAAAATCCACATTGAACGTGCGTTCCAAATCACCAGCAAATAATAATTTCCATATTCATGTTGCCGCCATTCATATCGTGGGGTTTTCTATTAATCATACCGCCGCCATTCACCAGCAAAAAAAACCGCCCCGCCTTCACCACCACATATTCCGCCTCCCTTCACCGCTACCGTATTCCGCCCGTCTTCACCGTCAATTTAACTTCCACACACATTCCTTTCATTGTCGTGGGGAGCTCTAATTCAATTATACATTCTTGCCAATTTGCGCTCATCAATCTCTATCGTGTGAGCCCTAATTTTGATTCGAGATTCATGCCAGTTCATCTTCATCATCAATCATGGGAGCGCATTTGATTCAATACCACATTGACGTTCATCGTAGCCCTAGTTTCATCAATCTTGTAGGTTCGTCATTTTTATTATCAATTGATTATGCAAATTACATTCTCGATTTTTGTTACAAATTAAGTTCTCTTTACTGTGTAAACACTCTCCTTTAATTTACTTTTCCTCTTTGGAATTTTCTGGCTTTTCTTTCAATTTAGTGTAGCGTTTTCTTTTGGTTGTGGATTATGTTGATGTACGTTTGCTGATTGAGATTCATGTTTTTTGTCTCTTGCGCTTTGAATGGGGATATTTTTGCAGTGAATGAGTTAATCTTTTAGGTATTTTGGAATCTCATTGTGGTTTTATTTTATTTCTATATTAATCTTTGAATTGCGTACAAAAGAGAAAAGTTTAGTGCATTTATTTGTTATTATAATTGAATGAGAGTAGTACATTACGTCTACATATTCAAGCTTATTAAGTAATGTAATTTGCATTTGCTAAATATGATCTATACTTAACCTAATGTTAAAGTTAACCTTTAAAGGCCTCTACTTGTGGGTGAAATCTGTATTGGTTTACTTTATTTTAGAATTGAAAATTTTAAAGAAAATGGAGAGCGGGAGGTTATGCATAGGTTACATAAAGTAAACCTTATTGAAATGTCATTGTGCTGAGGGTTGCATTGTACAGCTCACTGCTTATCTTTGTGTAGCTGTGTTGAGGGTTGCACATTTGGCGTTGAATAACTCGATATGTTGATTACTAAGAAACCAATGATAATAATATTGTGTTGATTGATTTTCCTTATAGACAACCTCTATTTTTCATCAAGAATGTTCTATCTTATCATCTTGATCTATATTTCATCCTACAGAACTTGTTGCACTTACTTGTTTTGTCAGTAGTTAGAGGTAATGTTTCTGGTTTGAATATCTTGCGAGTTGTGATAAAACTGAGGATGAATTCCTATATTGTATAAATAATAAAGTTGATAACCCTGATGGAGCACCTCTGATTAGTCCTAGAGGACTTGCTGCAGTTATTTGTGTTGAGAGTAGTTAGCAGCAGAACTCTTCTTTTAGGAAACTATTCAGTTTAAGTGTCCAAATTATGATTTTGAGTAGTGTCTTGAAAGCGAATCCGGCGTTCTCGTTTCATTGTATTTAGATATGACTTGACCTTGCACAAATTTTAAGCATGTCTTGACTATTTTTTAGGTTTTGGTAGTTGTCTATGAGATATTCTGATCTCTTTGCTGTTACATTTTTTTTAGCCCGCTCACTTTGGCATCCATTTTTTTTATGTATGAGTTTATGTTAGTTTCTATTGATGAACTTCAGGGGATATATTATGTGCAGTCCCATCCCCATCCCATCCCATATTGCTTAGAGATTCTCTCTGAATGCTTCGGTCTCATGTGAATCAAAACTTAATATGTAAACGACAGATTTTATGCCAAAAGAATATGAAGTGATTAGGTATTAAAAATTTCATTTCCATGTGTTGCTGTCCAAGTCCCACAAGGGCTGTAGACTTAGTGGATGAGAAAAGGAACATCTAGGTTGTAATTTTGGTCCAAATTTAGAAGACCGGATAGCCTAATTTGAGATTGATGGTAGGATAGTCACACAAGGAACTCTACCGTATTTTAAGTCTTAATAAAAAAGCAAGTCTGAGTAGTTTGTGGTGTTGATTTTGATTTTTTTTTTTATCGTCTAGTGATTTGTGTTCTGAGTATAATAAACTGTAGTTATGTTTTTTTGCATACTAGAGATAACTGAGACTTGTTTTGGTCCTTTCTTTTTCTTATGTCAGGTTGGTCAAAATCATGGCATTTCTGTAGGGAACTCTGTTACAACTGCTGAAACATCTTACCTAAATCCTTCTGCAAAGACCTTTTACTGCTAAAGATGTAAGTTTTGATATTTTCTCAGCATGCTTTGTGCTTGTGCATAGAAGAATAATAGAACCTCAAAAGTTAATAGTCGATAAGATGATAATTTTATTTTGTAAAAACCAGTGCTTCCGGTAAATAACAAGAGCATACTTTTTGGAAAATCTCATGTTTCTTCATACTATAAACATATCGAACTTCCTTAACTGAGGTACATATTTACTTATAATAATGGCCAATAGATACAAAATAGCTCTCTGCATTTACCTATTATTAGATATTCTTAGTGTACAAAAGATGAAAAGAACACCAAAATCTTTTTCAGTACAGCTCATTGATTATATTTTAGTAAATATATGTTAGGAATGAATTTTATTTAGTTAATTTATATAGGTAGTGAAGTAAATGATCAATTAGTTAAACTTCTATAATACAATCAACTTTCATTTTATTTGAAGTATGTGTATTAATTATAAAATGTACTCCATCTATCCAAAAAAATGTGTAAATCACCTTTTTTGTCGAGTTGTTTATTCTTATTTGAAATGATAAAGTGACTTTTAAGGAAGTGTGTATGATAGATCTACCTCTCCTCTATTATATGTCTCCTTAAAAGTTACTTTATCATTTCAAATACTACTAAAAAACTCACTCGCTAAAACACAAGTAAACAGTAACAAGTGCACGTTATCCTGAGACGGAGGTAGTACTATATAATTTATTTAAATGCAATTTAATTAAATTGATGAAATACCGTAATTTTTTTAAAATCAAATACAAATGTATATTTGTTTAAAAATAAGTACATGTACGTTATGTAATTTTTATTTAGTTAATAGAATATATAGGTACTGATATTATTTGTTTATAGGCATTCTACAATGATATTATTTGTTTATAGGCATTCTACAATGATTGTCAAAATTAGTTAAGCAGTTTCTCTAGTATTTCTTATGCCTAAACTAGATACCATTACTAATTTATATGATGCACATTAACACAAATATTAATCATGTCTCGACTATTTTTAGGTTTTAGTAGTTTATATTAATTTTACATATTTGTAGTTTGTGTTCGTTAATTGAGTTTGTTGATGTCTTTTGAATCATTGTCTCAAGATACTGAATTTGTAAATCATTTAAGCGTCACTAACCGAGGTAGTTAAGTTAGCTATATATAACCTAGTGACACAAGAAAGTGTCATAAAAAAATTATCGTTACATGTACTAGTATCACAAAACAACGAGTTTGTAACTCATTTAACCGTCATTAAATGAGGTAGTTAAATTAGTTATGTATTTTTAGTGACACAAAAAAATGTCACAAAAATATTTATCGTTGACACATATTGGCGCCTCAAGACAAATCGAATTTGACACATTAAAACGTAACTAAATGAGGTAGTTAAGTTAGTTGTGTATAACCTAATGGCGCAAAAAAAGCATCACAAAAAGAGTTTATCGTGACACGTAATGGCGTCACAAGACAAAGAGTTAAATGACACATTTAAGCGTCACTAATCACGATTGTTAAGGTAGGTATAAGTTCTCACGTGTGGCGAGAAAACGTCTCAATCGTATTGTTGTGACACCAAATAAGCGTTACTAAAAACCTTTAGTGTGGCGTATATAAGCGTCCGCGATAGAAATTTGTAATGGCCAACGGCGTCCGTTTACTTGTTATTGAAAACGCCGTCGGTGGCCGCCGACAAAGCGTCACTAAAAGCAAAAGCGTCACTATAGTCTATTTTAGTATGGACTTTTGCGGCGTCATAAAGCCAATTTTTCTAGTAGTGTTTGGGCAAAGCTCCAAGTTTGGCGAGGAAGAAGATCTCGAAAAGTCGGAAAGATATCCTTATTAAGGCAACCCAAAACCGTCCGGGCATCTTTTGCGATGAAACGCGTTCTTACTACCACCCACTTTCATTTAAGCGAACTCCATAAGATGTTAAACGTTACGGTGGGGGACATGGCTTGACCCAAAAAGGAGTGAAGTGGACAACGTGGGAACGCTTTGCAAACATAAGAACGAGGGCGATGGGATTCCAAAACTTGCATATGTTCAACGTTGCCATCTTTGAAACTTGTATGGAGACTTTTACACAAATCCATCATCCCTAGTGGGCAAGATTCTAAAAAGCTTCGTTAGCAAACACTAATACGCTCGGAGGAGGGAATAACCCCATTTCCAAGGCCAGATACACACGGCAAGAAGTTGAAATCTAAGGTAAGGGCATCCATGGAAGATAAAGGATGGAAGTCGGTCCTGGGTGTGGGATCCTTGGTTGGATAAGCGAGGTATACGCTTTCTCCGATTGTTCCTCGTTCGATGATATGGTGGTGAGAGATCTTTCATCCTAAAGAAGACAATGGGACTTTGAAGTCATCAATAGAGGCCTTCAACGACGAGATAGATAGAGAATTCTCATACGATGGTTGCTCCGGGGAGATCGGCGGATAAAGATGATATGGCATTTTGAGAAGAGGGACAAATATTCTGTTAAATTTGCATATCACTCAAGTGAGGATAATTGGCGACATTAGTGGCTATGGGGACACCTTGGAAAATCGCTTGTGGAATTCAAGATACCACCAAAGAGTCGAGAATCTATTGGGCTCACGTCAAAAAAATGGCTTCTTTGTCCGCCCAGAATTGGAAGATGGTACTGGGTGCCGAGCCTATGCCTTTGTGTTCTAAGATGTGGACCGTCCCCAAGATCTTTTTGTTGATTATTAATTTGTTAAAGCTTGTTAGGAAGAGGGCGGACTTTGTACAAGATCGATTCGATATATTCTGGTCGATAGTCCCAAATAATTTTTCTTAGGCCTTATTCTTTACGGGAAGCTAATGAGATGGAGATGGCAGCGATCTTTGCTTTTAGCGGTTTGGTATCGTGAAATGAGAATGTATGGAGTAGGGTATGGGTCCCTTAATCGGGTTTCGGTGGTGGAAGTCTGGGGAGGGGTGAATAGACTTCCAAAACATTTTCGTGTGATCATTTGTGATGGCAAGTTAACTGATATTGAATCGTGTGATGGATCGGTAAATTGATATCGACCTCTTGATCGCTTGAAGCGGTCGGTTTGGTGTCTCTCGGTTTAATGCGATTGTCTTGGTTGTTTTACTCGTGTAAAAACCCGGTTTTCTTAAATGATTCTAAGGTTTTTTTCAATTTCATACGTCCTTTTCCTTCTACTCAACTCCCGGAGACGGAGGCAACGTCGGCTGCAGAGGGCAACAACTAAGTCCTCCAGTCCTCGAACCTTTTGCCGGAGCTTTGTACTTCCTCGTTAACGAGGGGCAACCACCATTTCTCTTCAACATCCCTTTCAGCATTGCCCTTGAAGAAGTTGGAAGGATCCACCGCTTGTAGGGCCTTTTTCTTATCATAAGTTCCTGCGAACTCAAGAGCTTCCCTCCGGGCTACTACTGCGTCGAAACCGCTATAGAAGAAATATCAGCGTGTGGCACCACATCGTACAGAGATAATCGCATGTTCTTGGTACTCTTCGATCGAGCTTTGAGGAATCAAGAAATCATTGACCAACTTTAGCCTTGAACAAAAGTAGCCCGAACACATTTGGGCCCCTTTGAACTCGAACCTCGCTCGGCTATTGTGTCTTCAAAAGAAAGCCGTGACAATAATGATCCACGAGCATCCTTTAGAGAGTCCTCCCTTTGCGGCGAGATCCGCCTCCGAGGTGGTGCGTTACATCTAACTTCTTGACAATAGCCTCAAGATTACGAACCTGAGCTTGGGCAATCGAGGGCTTCTTCTTTTCAGAGGATAGAGAGTCTTCCAGGGAATTTATTTGAAATGAAGAGTCGAGCCCTTCATATCTTAGGACAGTAGGTTGGAAAGTTTGAGCACCGAAAAGTTAAAAAAGAGACATATTGGACGAAATAAATGCTGGTAGAGATATTGGCGTAAAAGAGATTGAGATGCCTAACTGGGCATAATAATCGGAGATCGAAGATTTCGCGTATAACCACAATTTAAATTTGAGTTGGTAACTCTTCAGAGGAAAGGGCTTACGAATATGATTCCTAAGGGTAGGGTGAGGATGCTATAGGATCTCGATGGGAGTCTTAGGGGCCCATGGTGACGAGTCGCGATCATCTGGCAGACCTCGAGTCTTGAGCTGAAGCTAGGTACGTTACCTTATTTTTAAGCCCCAGTTCATGTAAACTTCTTCAAAATCTGCTTTGGATAGGTAGCCGATTCACAGGTTTTCAAAATAAAATTTGATGTATTATGAAGCGAGGAACACTTTCGAAGTGGCCTTGAAACTTCCTTGATGGTAGTGTCTTGAGTCGCTCCACGGGTTGATCACGAGTTGGAAGACTCTCAGTGAGCTTACTTTCCCATGTCTACGGAAAGCATAAGAGACATATGTAAGCCACAAATCTATGAATATGAAAGCCGCGATAATAGAATTACGGTGAAAGATTACCATCTGTGGGCCTTAAAGGAACCAAATTGAAATTTGAATTCAAAATCGAAAGTATGCAATTGAACACAAATTGGGAAGAATAGGGCTTTTCAATGTCTCCTATATTGAGATCGTTCACGATTTCGAGAATAGAATGAGGAGTGGATAATTTGGAGTAGGAGGTGAGGGGTTCTTATAAATCCAAGTTTGGTTCGCGAATCCCAGGAACATCGGGTCATAAAAACCCGAGATTGACCCGATCCTATTCACGTTGGAGACTTTGCAAGAACTTGCATTTGTTGGGAAAAGCGACCACCTGCGTAGAAAAATCGCCCCAACAGATTTAAAGGTGTACTTAGAGCGAACATTTTAGGCGGTGGGTTCTCCCATTACCCTTCAACAACATAAAAAGGAAAGCATAGACCTAATAGCATTAGGGGAGCGATTTAAAGGGATCTGAAAGAAATCAATCTCGTCGAAAGCGAAGGAATGGGAGGAAAAAGCGAAGCTGGCCTCCAGTTAGCATGCCAGCGAGGGTTTAGCCCCATTAGGGTTTGGAGGAGGGTTAATAGACCTTTCCCACTTTGAAGTCGGATGTATGAGGGGAGGAATAGGCTTATCATCTTGATAGTTGGAAGGGTTTGGGGTCTAGTCGGAATCCACAAACCCAACCCGGATCAGAGCTTAGGGTTTGACATGATTCTCTAAAAACACCACTACAATGTAGGAGAGAAAAGTATACGGAAATTCAAAAGCGTGGAGAGATGCCAGAAGGAAATGATGATAAGGAAGAGTGTAAGAAGAAATGAAAGAAATAACTTCGAGTCGTTGATTGAAGAGACTAAACGGTGACCTAGTGGGCCCAAACTTCTTGGAAGTCGAGGGGCAGCGTGTCGAAAAACCCGTCTAATTAGGGTGGCGGGAAAAATTGCAGTGGGACAAATTACCTCCGCAAGAGGTAAACATGATGAGGAACACGAAAAAGTGATTTCCTCTCGAGAGTCGAATCTTCTCGAGTAAGGGGAAGTAGTTGATAGGGAATATTTATGTCACATATTAGAGATTGAAGAATAATTACATAAGCCCAGGACCAATAAGGAAATGAATTTGGCTTAGGTAAAACGAAGACCACGATATCGAATGGATCGGAAAGGGCCCACAAACTAAGGGGCACAAAACATTGAGGCTCAGCAGAATTGAAAAAATTTGGAAAGATGAACTGGGAGGATAACTTTGGCCCACAGATATTGAGGATCGAAATTTGGGCGGTAAAATTTTGATGAATCATTAAAGATTGGAGTCGAGGAGTCGGCCCCGAGAACTTTGACCTTGTCAGAGATCTGTAGAGGTTTAACTAGTAATGATCTTGATTGGTGGGGAGACTAATCCCTAGTTGAGATTAAAGGGATATCAAGATTGATCTTGATCTGCGTGAGTTAAGTGGTTTTGGTGGTCGGTTCAGGCCCATTTAGGGGGGGTTGCATACGAATCTTTGGAGGTTAAAGATTAGAGTGGAGCAGTTGGATGGAAATCAAGGGTTGATTGAGGATCCGCGAGAAAAGAAAGTGTAAGGCGTGGGAGAAAGGATGGAGTCCCACGAAAGAGGGGGGAAAAATAACAAAAACACTGATTAGAACATGGGATTGAAGGCAGAGAGAGGATAACAGTCAATTTGGAGGGATATAAATATCCGTCCAGTATCAAAAACACCCAACACTTTAACTTTATACACTTGGATTTTGTTCAAACTTACTTTGATTTGAGTTTAGAATTGATAACGAAACTTGGTGGAGATCGTCTTCGGACCCCCCACCGGCGTGTTCATTTCGGGTTGTTCACGTGGCATTAGAGATTTTCTCTTTGTCAAAGCTTCGAAGTTCTTGAGTTCAACACTAGAACCCCGTTGAATTCGGGGTCATATCTCGACCACTTTTCCGCATCGGTCGGATAAGGTTCTTTGTGCAAATCAGTCTTAACCAAAATCGATATTCTCTTTTTTAGCAGTTATTGATAAGTGTAGAGCAATGCCTGGTTATAGTGGTTGAGGACAACTTGTCCAGCGTCCAGACTGTCGATGAGGAGCACCCGAGGACACCAAGTAGACTTAGATTAATGTGTCGGTCGAACCGCGATTAGCCGGATGTTCCAGTTCTCGCTCAATCGATCCGAATCGAACCCAAAGCGCTGATGCAAATCTTCTTAAACAAAACTTAACTTTTCACTTGGTTTGGGTATAAGGTTTGAGTTATTTCAAGCCCGAAAATCTATCCTAGTATTTGGGTAGCCTAAAACTAAAGGATAAGATTTTTGTGCTAAAACTTTATGGATGAACACTTAGAAAATATTCTTGACTTTGGTTTTCTTGCGGAAATCGTGTATAGCTTGGCTTGATGATATTTTCCGTCACCTTATGAGTTTGATCCAATATATATAAGCCGTGAAATCGAAGAGCCATTGGAAAGCAATTTAATTCTCTGGTTTATTTTTAGGTAACTTTGCCAGTGCGAGTTGGCGTGCTCGAGAAGGCCGTCACCGAATCTTTAATGCAACTTTATCCTTTCTAGTCATTGCCTGATAAGCCATATCCTGGTAAATGCGATTCGTACACATCGTAATGTCGATATCTTAATGGTAACAAGTACCTTATTAAGCCTTATGTAAAACTTGATTATGTTGACGATATTGCAGTGGGATTTACTTTGTATGTTTTGGATAAGTAGATACACTTATCATACTTGACTTTGCACGATCTATTAAGTATTCTTATCCGGATTACCTTGATTCTTGATAAGGTTGTCTTAACTTCAAATTATAAATACTAACGATGTTCGACATAATGGGTCTTACGATCTTCTGCATCTGTGATCTTGTCTTACGATCTTCAATCTAGACTTATACATATTGAGTTCCTACATATGTGACCTAATCTATTCCATCCAAGCATACAACATGTTAAGTGGTTTTTCATCGGTTAAATCGGTCATTATGAGTTATTGATCTGTCTAACTATTTTGAAACTTCCATCAACTTTATAAATATCGACAATTTCCCCGTTTTGATGGAGCCAAAGCATTAACGGAAAGTATCTTTTGAACGATATTAAAGATAAAGGTAAAAGAATGATAAATCGAGGAAGAAAATGAGGAGAGTTGTCTTAAGATAAGAAAATTAAGATATTTCATTGAGAATGTAGGCATTACAAGTACAAGATGAGAATATCCTGTCGATCTTACAAAGTTAAGTCTTACGAGCAACCCGGTATCTATCTTTCCATTGAACATCACCGTCTAAGTAGAGGTCTTGCTTTGATTCTTGCAACCTTGTGTTCTTGATGATGTCGTCTTGAGCGAACACATGTTCGGGTTGCATTGAAAACAATCTTTTTCAACTTCCGTGGAGTTTTCTTGTATTCCGTGATTTAGACCTCGGGGGCAAGCTGGAATCACGACTTAGTTTCTTTGCCTCTCTCATTCATTCATAGAATCTTTGGATATTTTGTTGTCCGACCAATCTCTAAGAATTTCATCTTTGTCTCATCATCGTGTGGAATTACGATTGATATAAAGTAAGATGTACCATTACGCCTTTGATTTGCTTCCATTCTTTCACCATATTCTTGCTCGGGGCTTTAACAATCACATCCCGTCTCGGGGAAGAATTGGCTCTACAGGGTCGATCCTTCTCAGTTGACAACCAGCCCTTTCTTATTCCGTTTTGTATGATCTGTCCGGGCTTGATGCATCCTCATGTACTCCTGTCTTTCTTCTTGACTTTCTTCTTCTGCAACTTTATCTTCTAGAAGGAAAGTTCCATCAACTTTTTCTTCTTTTCTCTGTGGCCAGTTTTCTTGTCCTTCTTTCTTTCTTGTTGCTTTTTCGTCGGTTAGGTAGAAGAAAAATTACTCCGGCATTCTCAAGTTCACTGATTGCTTGAGCATCTTTCTTGACCTTTTCTTCTCGGTAATCTGGATCCGACAACAAAGTTCTCCACCTAATTGATCTCACCAACCCCGACATCTTTCTCTTATTTCACTTTTGGCTCCTCAAAAAGAGTCTTGATTCGAATCTGGGTCGTAATTTTACGTGAAAAAGAGTTTCTTTGTAATTCGCCAAAAGCGGAGACTCGATCCACTTCCGTTAGGTTGTCTTTTAACAACATTGCCCGACGTCGAACTACGGACTTTATCAACAAGCGATTATTGACCTTGTCAAAGATACTTTCAAAGCTTATCGGTGAGGAAGAGTTGACTCTCTTTTCTGTTGCATCGATGAATCATCATTTGCTACTTGGTGAGCACAGTGCATTTGGGAATTAATTGCGGATCTGATACGGGATGAATGTTTAAATCAAATTTAATTCTAACAATTATTACTAAGCGTGAATTAATCCTATATTAATTGAATAAATAATCAACAACAAATCATGCATATAAGCAGTTCATAAATTCTCTGGCATGCGGAATACTCTGGGTTTCACGTGAAACTAACCTTTGGAGTGACAATGATTGAGAAAGATGGATCCCGTTCACACGAACACAAAAACCTTCTCAAGTATTCCGCATATGCTTCGTTCAACAATCCGGTGGTAGGGAACTTCATGAATAATTTAACAAAAGGGAAAAATAAAATTATGTTGCACCACGCTTTTGTGGATTCAATTTTTCCGACCATTGAAATTTCATACAGGGATGAAAATTCATCCATTATTTATATCTTAGTGGTGGCGATTTTTTTGCCCTAGGAATAAGATTGGAAAATCTTTTTAACTTGTCTCATGAAATCTTGAATATATCGATATATTCTTTTCTCCTCAATTAAAATATTCAGCAAAAATCACATCCCTTATATTAAGGGGTTTTGAAAATTTCCCGTTAAATAGGGAAAAATAGGATCTTTGACTTTTTTGGTTATGGGATAATCTTGTATTCGAATCGTATTCCATAAAATTTTTCTTGAGAAAATCAAAGAAAATCTTTTCTTTTTTTATTTAATATTTTTAAATTTTTGGAAAAATAAGCAAACGATAATTTATTTTATTTTAAACACCACCCCGGTTATTGGACTTTATCTTTGGACTTCACCAGAGAACTTTTAGGAGAATTAAGATTGGGCCTCCGATTGATCTTGAATTTCCAATATTGAGCCACAATATTATTCCAAGCCCATAAATATTAATTAATCATTTCATGGTGTAATATTGTTCTATCCATCTTAACCCGTATTCTTTGTTAATATGGCTCCAGGTTATTATTTTTAGTGTTTAAGATTATCGACCCGTTAATTGAATTAAAGCCAGCAGAAATAGATTTTCATTAATTAATATCGGCTCCACGTATCGCGTATTGACCTCCAAGTCGAAGAATCACATTGCTCCCACTATAGCAAGGCGGCTCATGAGCCGTATAGTGGAACTACATTGACGGTTTCTCGGATGGGTGTTGAATACCCTCAAAGGTATTTGTCTATCCATCATGAGATACCTAATATCTACGTAGTAAAAGTGAGATCTTTTCACTCTCTAGAGTATGAGTCACGGGGTCACACGATCTCCGTTGCATCATCAATATCCCATTCTTGATGATCCTTGTCGGGGAGCTATTTGAGAATCGTCGCTTATCGATTGGTTTCTCGTCTAAGCGACAAGCGATTGATTGAGGAACCACAGATAAGAACAATCTGAACAATCAAACATAATATTATAATAGTGTAACACCAATTTAATATTAAACAACGATAATATTAAACCAACAGAATATATATCATCTTAGTATTATGTCCACTTTAAATGATTATACATGGAACAACCATTCATTATCTCACATACTTGAACTGGGCCCGATCACCTGCATACTAACACAGACCATTGAAATGTCTAGTGTGTACATGAATACTCAAAGCTTTGGTGAAATGATCGGCCAATTATCTTGGTGGGAACACTTGTTTTCACAACTACATCTCTTCCTCTAGCGATTATCTCTCTTGTCAGTGATAACACCTAGAAGTACATCTTGTTGTTTACATTATTGGATCTCGGTTCCTTGGCTTGCCTTGTACTTTTGATGTTGTCCTGTCTGACTTTATTGGACTCACGACCTCGGAACTACCCCAAGTTCATTTAAGAACTATTTTATCCGAGACAACCTCTTTGGCTTCCACATGACAATGTACTCGAACCGGTTGTTGAGTCCATGATGATCTCTTTGGCAGAAACCTTCAACTTCATGCCCGCCATTGAGTGAACATAGTCTGTCGGTATTTGTAATCATCCGCGATCGGATTAAACTTTCTACATCCGCATAACCCGATTAAATTAATACGGTGACCTCCGCAGACCCAGAAGCCTTGATCTTTGAAATGCGTCGAGGTGCTTAAAAATATTCTTGACGACAATCGGTTGAGACTTCATGGGATTACGTTGGTATCTACTTTAGTGGTGCGACAACAAAAGGCCACATCTGCTTTGAAGTACAAGTCATAGCGTACATGATGGACCCGATGGAGATGCATGGTATGTCTTCATGTGCTTGATATCGGCGTCGTGGAAGGACAATCCTTCTTAACCGGCTTTATCCCGTAACATGGGTGAAGAACATCTCTTAGATTCTCCATCACAAATCGCTTCAACACCTTATCTACGTGGGTGGATTGGCAGCGACCCCAACATCTTCTTGGATCTATCCGCATGGATCTTTATCCCTAGATATAGCGAACCGCTGAAGATCATTCATCATTAAGGTCTTTGACAACCATTCTTTCACAATTTGCCTGAATTGGGACATTGTTTCCCACATGTCGATTATGTCATCCACATACCGCGACTATGAAGACAATATTCTTCCCGTTGTATTTAGATGGCCTTGCGGGATCTTACAATTTACGATGAAAGTAAAATGATTTGTGACCTCATCAATGGGATATTCCAACTCCTAGAAGCTTGCTTCAATCCGCCAGATGGATCGTTTAAGCTTGCACTAGATTGGATTTTGGCTTTGATATAAAACCAGGTTGAGTCATAAACCAACTTAATATCAATGTTGCCATTGAGGAAAAGCTATTTTTGACATCCATCTGCCAAATCTAAGTAATCAAGGTATCTTTTTACCATAGTAAAATTAAGAATGGACTTGATCTTAGCAAGCGGTAGAAGTCTAAATGTATAGTGATGCCTTGGCGTTGGCTATAACCTTTTAACCAACCTGGCTTTGTAGGTTTGTACCTTGCCATTGCATCGGTCTTTTTTCGTTTGTAGACCCATTTTTCCAACCTATGGGTTTGACCCTTTAATCTGACCAAGTCCCAAACGATTATTGGTTTTGTCGAGAGTCAACATCTCGGGTTTAATGGCCATTGCGACTTATTTGATCAACATCTAATGTTTGCTTTCGATTATAAGTTCTAAAGTTCATCTTTATCCATTATCTCCGTCATGTGTTCCTCCATGAAACCATAATATCGGTGATGGGATTCACGAACTCTAGTGGACTTCTGAGTTGTGGTTATTGATTTCTGCGCACATTAATCGTGAAAATTTTTGTGAGTACCGATGATTTCATAGTTGGCCAGGAGCCTCAGACACTTACAGATGCTCCTTGGCAACTTGATCTTACTCTTGAGCGGGAGTTTGAACTATCTTTTCTCGTTGACCTACTTGGGTTAGATTGCTCGGTGATACAACTCTAATTCTGGTCCTTTCTTGGTACAAGGATAGAGCAGTGATAAACTTCCCACCATGTCAAAACTTCTAAATACTCGGCTGATTCTTTGTCATATTTATGACAAGAACATCAGTCTCGCTTGTTGAATTGTGGTTCTTGAATTTCTTCAAGTTCAAATCTTCTACGGCCTTCATGAAGACATAGTCTTCCTCGAAGAATACGCACCGCATAGATAAAGTCTTGATTGTTTCTCGGTTAGATAGAAGTAATATCCTTTAGTTTCCTTGGATATCCACGTAAAATAAACCCTTTTCAACCTTGGATTCCAATTTGTCGGTGAACATCTTTTTCCAATCGCAGGGGCGAACCCATGTCTTGATATGTGAGAAAAGTTGGCTTCTTACCACACCATAATTTCATATGGTGTATACTCGTGATTTGGATGGAATCTATTCGAATGTAAATTGGGGGTTTATGCTTAGCGTATCCCATAGAATGTGGGAAAGAGAGGAAAAAGCTCATCATGGACCTCGCCATATCTAACAAGGTTCGTTTCTCCTTAGGACACTGCAATTCGTTTGAGGTGTTAGGGAGGGAATCGTTATATTTGGATTCCGTATAACTTCAGTAATCATGGAATTCATGGCAGAAATATTATTCCTCCTCGTCGATCGAGAATCTTGATACTCTTTCCCGATTCTTCTCTCTTTAGCTTCAAACTCCTTGAATTTCTCAAAGCGATTTAGATTTGTGTCTCGTAAGATACTACGTACATCTGCTCGAAATCATCTGTAAAAGTGATGAAGTGTCCGAATTGACCCCTAGCTAGAAGTGGGCAATGGTCGCGAACATCCTTTGTGGATCAACTCGAACCGTTGGCAACACGAACTCACTTTCCCGGAAAAGGGTTTATTATTGGGTCATTTTGCCCTTAAGACTAAGATTCTACGACTTCCATAAGACTCAAAATCGAATAGGGGTTAAGTAGTCTAACTTTCTTAACCTTGCAATTCTTTTCTCGTTTACTTGACCAGAATCTACAATGCCACAAGTAAGAAATGGGGTTTCATGATTACTAAGTTTGGCTACGTTTTGTTTTGTATATTAAGAATGTTATATCCGCAATGCAACAAATATAAACCATTAGATAGAGGAGCATTTCATACACCCACGACCATTAAATGAAAATAACAATTATTGTTTTGCAAATGGAAGGAAAAACTTTTCAATAACCAACATCAGAATATAAATAATGTTGCGGGTAATAGAAGGAACAAAATATAATTATTTAGTTCAAGTCTAAAATCAGAGGAGTAAATCTAATTCATAAGTGCCAACCGCGTTCATCAACAACTCTTGC